>JAVSCE010019564.1:0-49150 GCA_032199065.1 Smutsia gigantea
CAATCACCACTAGCTCTCTGCATGCCTAACAGAGGATTCTTTGTTCCCAACAGCAATGCTCAAAAGAGACAGTCTGATAAAAATCACACTGAGATCAGTACTCCCAGCTGGTGCAGGGGCTGATGCCATTCCATAACACACCCCACAGGAAGCAGCTTGAGATACACAGCTGACTGATTTCCACAGCAGGAGCCTGTGGCAGGGTGGGGTGGGGACTGGTCGAGCATTGAGAGAATTCTTTAGCCACTAACTCAAATTAGTTCACCAAGATCCTGAATTTATCTGATATATCTGTAGAAGTCACTTAGAACCAACACTAATTTCTTAACTAATTTTTGCAAAAAGGGAAGAAAACCATGAAGCTTCCCCAGGCAGTAGAACTGTTTTGTCAGATAAGTCCTATTTGTCATGAAGAGGGGAAAAAAACCAAGCTCCCTATCTTTCTAGAAACCGACTGAATAATTGTGTGTTGTAAGGGGCTATCCTGCATATTATAGGGTGTTTAACAGCATCCCCAATTGTGACAAACAAATGTTTCTGGGTATTGCTAACATACCTCCAAGGGTCAAAACTGCTCTCCATTTGAGAACTACTGGTCAAGCATGAGCTTTGGCACCAAACAGACCTTTTCAATCCCAGCTCTAACACTTGCTGTGTGGCTTGAACAAGTTATTTTAATATCCTCAAGTCTCAGTTTTCTTATCTGCAACTGGGATTTTCAATATCTGATTTATAGGGGGGGGTTAGGATTAGAGATCATTTAGACTTAAGTCTCTGTTACCACACTTAACCACTCCAACATGGCCACTGCAATTGTGTCTGATTCCTATACTGCATTGTTAACCAGAGACTGTCTGAGATCCCAGCACCTACCCCAAGGACTGGCACAGAGCAAGTGTTCAGGAATATGGAGGCTCTTCCTCCTAACCCCACAAAGGGATCCTATGGGCTATCACCACATAGCACTTCCTGTCATCCCTGGGTGGCCAAAGCTGTGAAAGGTCCTGCCAGTGGAAGGAAAACAGTTTGTGCAGGCCTAGGGAATAAGTGTGCCCCATTATCCTCCACAGCCCAAACCAGAGACTGGTATTTGAAAAGCACTTAGCAGTGGCAGAGGCAAAGTAGTACAGAAGGTGGGGAGGGAGCACATTCCTCCCATAGTTAGGTTTTCCCAAACAGGACAGCTGAGACTTGGGAGGACTCCGTCTGGCAGGAGATAGCCCCCTGGGAGCAGTGACGCTCCGGTGCAGTGACCTGACACAACTCCCTGTGGGACTCAATTTATTCCTGGTGACCCTACCAACTCTTAAAAATAACGTGCCTTTCAGAGCAACTCATTATACTTCCTAGAGGCTCGCTGCTTACAGCTCTTGTGCCAGCCAGCTAACTTGAAAGTGCCCAGGATATTTCTGAAGCTAAGGCTGAGACCACTTACCATTCATTTCTAGACACAACGAGAAACAGTCTTGTTCTTCAAGTCTGTCACTATCTCAACTGTGTTCACTAATGCATGGGATAAATTCTAGTTTTTCTGGGAAGATATTTTTCTTCCTTCTTACACAAAATCATTCGATGAATCTCAGTCGCAAATGCTATGCGCTGACACTGTATGTGAAGAAATTCAGTAAACTCAAACAGCTCAGTCCTTCCTTTTGGTTGAGATGAGGATGTATTTGTTGGTTTAAATCTTCTCTTGCTACCAAAATTTCCAGAGATTTTTAAAGAAAATCCACCAACACTTTCTTGACCTTCCACTTGATTTTACTACCTTCAATTCACTGAGGCATGAGGCTTGTGGCATGATGTCATGGCTATAATCTTGGGATTCTTGCTTGTTATGCTGATACTTAAAATAGTAATGGTGAAAAAAAAATACTAATGGTGATACTTTAAAATGAGGCTCAAAAAAATTCGACGTGAAGCAAACTTAAAGGCCTTAAAGGCCCCTTCACCTTCTCCCCACCCAGTTGCTTCGGTGTGGGTGGAGAGGATTATTACAGACCATTGGAATTCTTTGGAGGGGGAGAGGAGTGGTCACATAAGTGTTTATAAATATCAGCAGCCAAACTGTGAGCTCCTCTGCTGAGAACAACTGACAGACTGTAGTCGACCCTTAAAGGCACAGAACAAGGGAGCTCCGCGAAGTATTGCCACAAAGGAAGTTCCTCTTCTCTCCAAAAATGCATCATCAACCAAACACCTGCACCAACACTCTGTGTGATACAACAAACTGCAGGTGCAGGGGACAGTGACTAGGAGATTTTAAACCAGAGACAGATTAGCACCAGCACAAATAAAGAATCCAGTGCCTGGCCTAAAGGAAGGCTGACTTAGAGGTAGTTATTGCTACAGTCAATCAGGTTATCAGAAGCCTGCTTGCTATGTTAAATATCTAAGTTAATCAACAGCACTCTTCCCAGCTGAATTTTGTTTCCTGGATATAGGAGGCAAGTTTCCTCTAGGGCAGTGGTTCTCAACCAAGGGAGAGTTTGCTTTCCAGGGGACATTTGACAATGTCTAGAGACATTTTTGGCTGTCATGCTGGGGAAGGGTAGCTTCTGGTGTCTATGGGTAGAGCTCAGGGATGCTGCTAAACACCCTACAGCACCCAGGGCAGCCCCCACAAGGAATAATCCAGGTCAGCATGTCAAGGGTGCTGAGCCTGAGAAATCCTGTTCCAGGGCATTCTCATTACTTCCGTGGACCCTAGCAGTTCCTATTAGAATAACCTTACTTAAGAAAGAAAGAAATTTAAAAAAAAAAGACCCAAAGACAGTGCAGGGGTCAGCACAAGGTGGCGGTGGGGGCAGGTGCCTACTCAACTCATCTTAGCTGCTGTAGAGCTG
The DNA here is from genome assembly GCA_032199065.1 of Smutsia gigantea. Taxonomy (NCBI): domain Eukaryota; kingdom Metazoa; phylum Chordata; class Mammalia; order Pholidota; family Manidae; genus Smutsia; species Smutsia gigantea. Next base: position 2,847 of record JAVSCE010019564.1, read on the forward strand.
GAGACACCTAAACCTCCAGGTGACACACAGGTCATACCAAGTGCGATTTCCTCTCTCTCCAAGGGCAATGGATAGTGCTGATCTCATTTCCTTTATTCTCTAGTAAATCTAACTGGCAAAAACATGGATGGGCTGATAATGTTTTTGTAATTACTTAAAAGGAAGGTGTCAGTATCTTTCTGCAAATTGACAGTCTTTCAGCTGTATGTTGGGCCTGTCCTCCAAGAGTTTTCACATATGCTCATAGGGAAGCCTAAGCTTGCTTACCATGAGGTAAAAAAAAATCAAATGAAGAGGGCTTTCTTGTTCTGGCTTTACAATAGGATATTGAGGTCTCCAGACAGAAGCTGTAAATGTAAGCAATCCCTGGACCTGGAATCTGCTTAACCTGAATTAGGACTGAGAACAGTCCTAAGGAAGCCTGCTGCCTCACCAGTGTCCCACCAGCCTGGCCTCAAAGACAAGGATGGGAAAGACTGACTGGCTTTGATGCTATAAATCCACCACTAGGTGAAGTGAACCTTTGTGAGAAACCTATGGATCCTAAAAAGATTTCCGTTTTTTCCACTGTTCTTCCTTGTCACTGTGTTGTAGAGTGTCAGGTCTGAAGCCGGGCCTGAATACACAGTAACTATAAATGCTTATGACATATGGAGTGTACGCGGCACATCCAGGTTTCCTGATACTGCTCACCAGTGTGATACCAAAACCACCACATACTTCCTGAGAGGCCAGCATGGTTCATGGAGTGCAAAGGAGGGGTTGGTTTAAGACTCAGAAAGACCTCCATTCCTGACTACAAAACCTACATAGGGAATTTCAAAATAAGGACAATCTCGTTATCATCAGATTTAACAGATTTCTTCTCCAAATTTCAGGGTTTTTTTTCCACCTTCTCCAGGAAGGTCCCACTAGGGGAATTCTTTGGATTAAGTTTCAGTGAAATAAAGGCCCCTCCTTTCTGTTAGCTTCTGTTATGTATACACAATTCCTTTTCCTCAATAATCAGAGACTCTTGTTCAGGAAAAAGGAACTTCCTGAAGAGATTAGCCAAAGTCTTCTCTTTCCAGTTTTTTGAAAACATGTTCAATATCCAGAAATTTGACATTTCTGGAATGGCTTCTTCCTTTCTACTTCCAACAAAGAGCTGAAGCCGGTAAAGTACCTTACTTGGAAGGTTTGAGGTCTTTGCCTGTTTAGAGTAGGAAAAGACTCTCTTCCCATCTGATAGATCCTCACTGGCTGAACCACGTTCTACCAATTATTCAGAAGCAATCGAGGGAAAAGACTTTCCTAGGGAATAATGACCTCCTGTTTTTCATGTACATTTATAAAGGAAATAATTTTTCTCACAGGCTAACTGCCCCTCCGTGTATCTATCAGCACTACTGCACAGCTCCAAGTAAGCCTGGGGTTCACAAGTTTGATTCATTTGTCTATTCTAACCATCCCCAGTGGAATTAGCTAGGTCAAAGTGGAACCCACATTTATGTCTCAGATTCATATCCTCTTCTCTTCAGGAGATTCTGTGCTGAGAGTGTGATCCCCTTAAAAAAAGAAAAGAGCTGAAAACGTAAAGCTAATGCTGTTTTAAAATATTAATCTTCATCTTTGTTTTTGTTTTGTTAAAAATGATTTGAATCTGAGGGCAGAGTCACACTTCATGAATCTGGTCTGCTGCTGGTGTGAGGGAAGATTAATCTGTTGCTGTGTATTAACCTGGGAACTCAACACTCAAATCATGAAAATGACTCAGTCCTCAGAATGGGTCCAGAAAGATCTCGCCTTCACTCAGCCTTTAGGGGACTGTGGAACTGACACACACAGCTCTCCCCTCTCATTGTTTTCACTTCCCATGAGCTCAGCAGGAGCCAAGCCAGGACTGCGCTCCTCCCCTCCTGACTAAAGACCTTTTCTGGGAGGAGGCAAACACTCTCCACAAAGCCTTTGACTTTATAAGGTGGACCTGAGGAACCGGGCTTCTGATTTGCATCCCCAACTTGAGGAGGATATACACAGGGCAAGCAACTTCAGCACCTGCCTTCTCTCCCCTTTCTTCTCTTGCCTTGTCAACACCAGTCCCTTGCAGATCAACATGCGCTGCAGGTGGCCGATGATCAGTGTCTGGCCTTAGCCTTCACATCCATAACACTGATGGTGGGAGGCTCATTCTCAGAATCAGTGAAACGAATCTGCTATAACAGCAACTAAGCAGCTACCCATTTCGGAGCAGTGCTAGGCTACATACTAGGATACAAATAAAATACAGCCATGTCCAGTAACTTCTTAAGATCTTCCAGCAACATCAAAATTCAGAAAGTCTCTAAAAACCAAGGACTAAATGAAAAGGAAGCAATTACTTGTCCTTAAATCCAAACGCTATATATGCCTGCTTGTAGACTCTTTTTATATTCCAGCTCATATTTAATGTAATTTTAACAGGGTTGTTTACTTCATTTTTTTAGCTTGTTGAAGATTAGAAGGGACAGACTGCCAAAGACACACCCAGTGACAAGTAACAGCACTAAGAGATACTACCTGCTGTCATAGTACTGGGGCAGAAAACCAGACTGCCCCCCCCCCCCCACTACACCCAGTATAACAATGTAGAGGCCTTAAACAAGAACCTCAATTCAGAACTCAAACTGCAGAGTAATTTAGGAACATTTAATATAAAGCAGACTCAAATAATCTCTAATACCCTTGATATCAGTGGGGTAGAGAACAGTAAAATATTTTTAGTAATGTTAACCTGCGCTCAAAGAGTAAAACGTATGTATATACATGACAGTATTTAGAAAATTAGGCAAATAAAATTGGAAATAATCCCCATATAAACCAGCATCTAGTTTGATAAAACTATTTTGGAGCCTAAAGCGACAAGCTTCAGTTTCCTAGGAAATTTGTTTAGTTGGTTACTTAGGCAGTTAATTCTAAGTAACCTGGATCCAAGTAAATTGGATAAATAAAGCAGGCTTCCAGAAGTCTCTGCTTTTGAGCTTACAAGGGAAGAAGAAAGAAAAGTGTGCATGGTAAAGCAAGGAAGGCTGCTTTGCCATTGGAATGGAATAGGCAGGTGGCAGTTTCCAGGAGGAAAATGTGGGCTCATGGGTTTGAATTTTCTCAATTTGTTCTTTTCCTTAGTTGGGTGCCTCAAGAATCCCAAATGCAATGACTTATGTTGTTCCAAACTGCACTATCTCCAAATACTGCAATGGGATCTTCAGCCAACACCCCACTTCAGTGCTAAACACCCCCGAAGCTAGAAGGGTCTTTCTGAAACAGCTGCCTTTCTGCACTTAGAACCTGTTTACAAATTTGTGACCTTTCTTGGGATCATGCAGCTGTGACCTGGTGTCACCACCACTTCTCCATTCATGTTTTTAATGGAAAGAATCCTGACAGGCAGGATTCTAGGGAACAAATTAATTCTGATGGCAGGAATGTTATTATGTAAGTGAGAATAATTAACACTAGTGATGGAATTAAAGTGCTGAAGTATTCTCTCCAAATCTACCCCATGCAACAAGAAGGGAAGAGCAGCAGAGAGGCCCCCAGCCATGGAGTGAGGCACTTTCAGGCATTTACAACAAAGGAAACTCTTGGGGTCAAAGGCTCACTCAGTGAGAGCTAAGACCCAACACAGAGCCTGAGTTCCAAGCCCCTAACCCAGCAAATTTGCACTTTTGAGTCAACTTCTCTCATCTTCCCGTGTTGTTTTAATTTAGACTCACAAAATCTCAGGACTGGATTCTGACTCAGGCAAAGAATTAGAACATTTCTGCAATTAAGGCCGCGCTTCTCAAACTCTGCTACAGGAGGTGAACTTTGTACTCTTGGGAAGTCTGAGGTGCAGTCTTAGGCACTACTTGATATAAGTGGAGTTTTATCTTAGTGATTCATGAGAATTTTGTATTTTATTTCATAACATATCAATGACTTTCCCTCAAAATCTGTGAAAAAAATCAGTATTTTAGGAAGATGAGCCCATGTTTACCTTACGGCTTTTCATACCTCAATTTAAAAAACAGGGACTTGAAAAAACCATCTGCTGCTATTAAAGATCAGTTCATTTGAAATCTCAAAAAAATCGTATGAGATTCTTAGAGTAAGAGATAAGGTTTGGACATTTCTTTCTATACCCTTAATTGGTTATAAACACTGAAATAAATTACAATAGAAAAATGTTCAAAACAATTACCCAGGCGTTCAAGAGACCGTTTAGCTCCAAACGGTGTGCTTTGATGGTGATGGAAATGAAACTAATGGCACCAGTGACAGAAGCTAAGATGTATACTCAATTGGTTTCCAAGTTACAAGGAAAGAAATACACTTATAAGACAGAAAAGATTTAAAAAAAAGAAACAAAGGCAAGACTTACTTTAAAATCTGCTAATTGCTGGTTGATGATATCCACTTCTGTGCCCACGACCCACTGCAGGGCTTCTCCCTCCTCAGCTGCTGTGGTCATGTCACTGAGCACTCTGAGTTTCCTGTAGAAGTCCTCCACGCGGCCCAGTGTCAGCTCCAGCTGCTCCTGACGAGCTTTACTCCTCTCTGTCAGTTTGCCACACTGCTTGTTCAGGGCTTCTAGCTCCCTCTTGAGACCTAACAAGTCCAGAGTCCCCTCTTCCTCCAGCATTTGTCGGCACTCTGCTTCAGAGGCCTCTATGTCTACCCTGAGGGCTTGGATTTTGTTAAGGAACAGCTGTACATCCTCAATTTGGGACTGGAGGCTATCAGTGTCTCTGCCGATGGCACCCATGCCATCTAGCTCATCGTCCAGGTCTGCCAGTTGAGAGAACATCTCTCGGACTCGGCAGTGGAACTGACCAATCCCCTCCAGCTTGTTTTCCATTGTCAAGCAACCACTGTTCAGTCTTTGCTTCACCTCTAGAAACTCTTGCTGGGTGACCTCAGCTTGATGTAGAAGTTGGGAAGCATCAGATCCATCGGGGGCGTCCGCCACCAGGCCCTGCGTGAAGTTTTTCAGGTAGTCTACCTGGGGATCCAGGCTCTGCAGCACTTCCTGCTGAGCTCTGAGCTTCTCCAGGTTCTTATTGCTGCAGGCTTGTGAACCTAGGGCATCAAAGATCTCAAGTTGGTGTTTGGCCCCTTCAACTTTCCTTTCAATATTTTTAAAGTTTTCCTGGAACTCCTTGAGCCTCTGAGTCATTTCTTCAAGTGACCCTGTTTTGGTCTGTAGCTCTTCTGTAATGGAATCCATGTTCTGGTTGATCCCAGCCTTCTCATCCCGGATATCATCCTCGTCCGTTTCTGAAGAATTGATCAGAATGTCAGCAGCACTGTTCAGTATTTCCAGCAGGGAGCGACGCTTTTCCACCTCACTCAGCATAGCCTTTGATCTCAGCAGACTGGACTCTAGCTGCACTGGATCCAGAGTGACCTGCAAGTCAGACATCTTGGCCTTGCAATCTTCTATCCAGGGCACGAGGTCTTCCACATGCCACTTGTATTTCTGAGCTTTTTGCATACAGTCCTTAAGCCTAGATTGTCTGTCTGCAGTTTTTTTACTAAGCTCTTCCCAATGGCTTTTGAGCTCAACCAATTGATTTTGTAAAGTCTTTTTCTCTTCTCCAGGAGATACAGAAAGAAGCAGAGATTCTCCTTCAGCCACAATCACCTCATAGGAACCACTGTGTTGGTTAAGGCTCTTCTGAAACTCTTCATTCTCCTGTAGCTGAGACTGTAGCCGCTCCAATTTTGCAGAAATGGGACAGTTTTTTGCTTGCTGGCTTTGTTTGTCATCCAACCAGGTTCTGAGCTCATCAAACATTTGCTGGAACTGCTGGGTGCTGGCAAGAGCTGCCTGGAGTCTGTTCATACGATCAGCTGACATGAGAAAATTAAATTGAAATCAATGGAGTCTCAACATAGCATTAAAATGTTCACTGGAATGTATGGTCCAATCTTAGGAGAAGGAACCTAAGGTTAATTTAAGGTCTACCACAAAGCAGCACATAACTAGGCTCCTTCATTTATCTCATTTAATCCTCACATCAACCTTATAAGATGACCTGAGTAACAGAAGTAAACTTTTACCTCTAAGCTGGCAAAAAGCCAAAAATGTTTCTAGAAAGAGGCCATGAACTGATAACAAAATTTTTCATATAGGCCATCATAAGAAGTCCAGAACACACTCTAATTTTGTATATATGGCATATGTGCGTGCACATGCACATGGGTGAGTAAGTAGGTGTGTGACTCCACCTATGAGTACATCTACAAGCATGAATGTCTACCTGCAGGCTGAACTTATATGTGTTCTTATCTCTAGGATTAAGCTATGGAAAGCTTCACATATCACTAGTGCCCAGTCAATGTGTAATGGCCACTGAAGTGCTCATGGTAGCTGGGCAGAGGGATATAGAAGTTGGACTATTGTGAGTCTACAAGTTGCTTAAGAGCCACCCTATATTCTTGGGACTACCACTAATCGCTCCTCTTTTGGCTTGCTACAAATAATGGCAGCAGTGTGTTCCTCACCCCAACTCACCTGCAAGGTCTTCTAAACCTTGGAGAGGCAGGGCAACCGTTTCCAAACGCTTCCTCAGCTCATCCTTGAGGTACTGCTCACCAATGAGCACTGAGAGTTCGTCACAGAGCGCCTGTGCCTCCCTAATCTCATGGTCTAACTGCTCCACGTCAGATCGAATCTCACTTGTCTCTTCCAATTGCTGCTTCACAGCCTCAGGTTGGGTGCTGATGGCTGACTGGCCACTTAGTCGCTGTCCAACTGCCTTCACCTTCTCTGATAAGTCCTGGAGCAGTTCCTGGTACTGGGTGCTTTTGACAATAGCTAGGTCAATTTGGCTGGAACGGGAATTGAGCTTGTCAGTCAGCTCAACCCACTTCTGATTGATGCTCTGGAGTTCTTTCTGTACTTGGCTGGTGGAGGGAGAGATATCTCCAGGCCCTGTTAAGATCCCCTGAACAGCCTCATTCAGCTGCTCATGCTGTTGCCTGCGTGCTTCAAATTCCTTCAGCATAAACTGTAATAGAAATGACACCAACATGTTTAGAGAGAAAAGACAGATCTAAAAAAAGTGTCAAAACAAAAACTGCTTTTTGGATTGTGCCAAGTAGTGCCAACTCCTTTTGGAAATAAACCAGAAAACTCCATGGACCAGGCTAATAGGAAAATGCAGTACCACTTGTAACAGTTGCTTAATAAAAATTTGTTTTGAAAGGATCATTGATTTTGTCTATTTTATTTCTTTTCCTTATTTGTTCTACTCTCTTTCAACATCAGTTACTAAGGTTGGCCTTGGTTGGGAAACCAAAGTTTGTTTTCTGGGTTGGTGCTTATCAGTTGTGCCAGGCAAAATCCAGGCCTCTGAATCGGGAGTTTGGAATGCTGGATCCCAGAGCCAGCTATACTACTGCCTGGGCTTGCATTTCGACTCTCAACACCTCTGTTTTTCTTAGTTTCTTTATTGCAATTCCAATGGCATATACAGTCCATTCAATATAGCACAATTAGATAATGAGCTTCCTTAAAACAAGTAACAGGCCTTTTTATTCTTTTCTATCCACTGCTTCTTCATCAAAGAATTTAGGATTACAGGCTCTGGATTCACTCATCAAAGAAGTTAGGATTACAGGCTCTGGAGTCAGATTCTGGGTTCAAATCCTGATTCCATTACTCACTAGCTGTATAACCTTAGGCACGTTTTTAAAAGTTCTCCAAATCTCAGTCTCCTCATCTATAAAAATGGGGATAGTAAAGTACTTATGTTAGCTGTTGTAAGAATTAAATAAAATTAATTTATGGAAGGTACTCAGCACTTACACTATACAAAAATAAATAAGATATAACCTCAAGAAATAACAGATACATAAGTAGGGAACTACAGTAAAATACAAAAAAGTAAAAATAATAAAACACTAATATGAACATGGAATTGTGAAAGCAAGGAGAAAGGAGAATTGCAATTGATTTTGCAGGGGGTGACAAAAGAGGGAAAATCAGGAAAGGTTTCACAGATGACAGAACAAAGACGAGGAGGAGCTCTCCAAGTGAGTGGGAAGCAAGGCCAGTAAAGGCCATTTCAGAGGGAAGGCCTCGGATTAGCAAAGACACACAGTTATTATGAGCATGGTGTGTTCAGGAAAGAACAAATTTTCTGTTGTGGGTAGAGATCTGGGTATATGGGGGAAGAGCTGGAAATGAGGCTGGCAAGAAAAGCCGCGACTAGACCATGAAAAGCCCTCTGCACCATACTGAGCAGGTATTTGGACTTTGTTCAAAAGGCAGCCAAAAGCCACTGAAGCATTTTCATATAGTTAGATGTGTGAGTTAAGGAGATAATTTGGTAATTGTGTGAAAGATAGACTAGACAAAGAAGCCTATTAGGAGGCTGGTGCAATGGTATAGGCCTGAGATCAAGTCTACCTAGGGTAGTAGTATTTAGAATGGTGAAGAGAAGGATTAAGATATAGTGACTATCAAAGTATGGCCCATGGGCCCCAGGAAATCCCTATACCTTTTCAGGGGGGGTTCCATGAGTTCAAAACTATTTTCATAATAATACTAAGATGATAATTGCTTTTTAAATTCTTATTCTCTCAGACATTCAATGGAGTTTTCCAGAGGGTACATTACACCTGATATCACCAACAGATGGAATGCAGGAGCAGATATGAAAATCTATGTGAATGTTCTATGAAACAAGATATTAAAGAGATTTGCAAAGATATAAAACAATGCCATTCTAATTTTTTAAGTTTTGGAAAATGTTATTTTTTCATTAAAAATGCCATTTATGTTAATGTTATAGTTTATCATTATTATTTTTAAATTAATACATATTTTTAAAATTCTTCAGTGTTTAATATAGTAAATATCAATAGATAGCAATAAAACAAGCTCTTTGGGGTCCTCAATAATTGCTAAGAGTGTAAAAGGATTTTGAGACCAAAAAGTTGAAGACCATTGGATAGAAAAATATTTCTAAGTAGACTATATAGGACCTGATAGTTAATTAGATGCAGGTGCTAAAAGAAAGGGTTCTTTCAAAAACTGTTTGGTCTTAAATTTGGGAACTTGGTGAATGGTGAGAAGAAAAGAAACAAGTTTGGGGGAGTATGTAGAATAAGGAAAGTCTGTAGGCAGGATTTCAGTGGAAATGACATAATTTGACCAACCTAAATTTCTATGACATTAGGCACTTAAATCAAATTTGTGAGGTTTCATCAGCAGAAAATCTTTAAGTAAAACCAGCAGATAAAAGATACATTATGTAATATGAATCACTACCAATGGGGATTAAAAGTAAAATAATAGGAGTCTATGACTTAGAAGTTCCCTATTCTCACATCCACTCATTTTACTGCCTTGTTAATGATATTAATAATAAACAGTTATTGACTGTTTACTAATTGATAGGCACCGTGATAAAGCCCTTACGAACATCGCGTATAAGTTGAGGAAACAGTCTGAGAGGTGAAATGACTTGTTCAAGGTCATAGGAAATCTATTTGCTGAGAGCAGCATTCAAACCCAGGCTCCTGTAACTCTAATTTCTTTACTCTAAAGCATTAAGCTACATTGCCCACCTGGACCTGCTGCTTTTGTGCATTCAGCATATTGGGGTCAATAGACAGGGGCCCCAGCACCCCCATCATCAATTCCTTCTCCATCAGCCAGGGCCGGAGCTGGGATTCTGCAGCCTGGAAGCAGGCCAAACGACTTGCAGATTCCTCTAGCTGCCTTTGCCGAGCCACAGTCACCTCAGTGGCCCTTTCCCATCGGGAATCTGTGGAGAGGAAATAAAGAATGTATTCCTTCATTCTCATTAGTTAACTGGCCTGGCTCCTAAATTATGTTCCTAACAGACTACAGGAAATGACCCCTGGAGCATTATTTCAAAATTTTTCAAGTTAAAAATAAACTTCATTTAATTTTAACTAAAGTAACAAAGTTTCTGTATCTTGTTTGTAGTGGTGGTTGTATGAAACTACATGTGACAAAAATCGCACAGAACTATATACATATATACATACACGAGTGCATACAAAATCTTATATATATATGTATTATTTTATGGCCTATTTTTTAACTCTTACATTATTAACATTTTCTATGCCAATAACTGTTTTTCATGCCAATAAACATTCACCTACATCATTTATAGGTCAGTATTATGAATTCAGCATAACTTTATCTAATCCCTTCATTGAATATTTAGATCTCAATTTTTCATTATTATTATTAATGCTTTATCACAGTAGATTGTCAGGATGACATGCCCAAGAAAGCCAAACTTCTGACACTGTGAGTGGAATCTCTACATTTTTCCCCCCAATCAGGTTCACTTTCTAACCCTATCTAAGCAACCTGATTACCTATGAAAATTAAGTAAAAATAACACCTGATTCATCAGATGTGTGAAATTCTGTATTTGCTTTGAAGACAAGCAATCTAGTGAATTTGCAACACCCCTGTGATAACTTACTGAGCTCCTCTTGCATCTTCTTCCAGTCGTCTGCTTCTTGTGAGTTGGGATATGTCATCAGTAACCCAGCCAGGGCTTCCTTTAGTTTTTGGATTTTTGGAGAATTCTGTTCCAATTCAGTCAGGAAGGCCTAGGAGGGAGATCATCATGTATGCCATGAGATTTCTGGACAGGAGGAAATGACTGGAAGGCTGGGCAGCAATTACAGATTCTACTTCTGATTCTATCAATGACTTATTTTGTGATTTTAACATATTTAACCTTTTGCTTCAATTTTTACTTTAAAATGAAAATCTACATGGTAGCATTTAAGTTTCTTTTATGTACAGTAGAACCTAGTAAAAAGGAATTATTATTCCCTGTACACTGTCAGGATAGCATGATGATGATGCCAACGATGGTGACATTTATGTAGCTGGAGGAGATGACATGCTATGCTCAATTGGAATATAAAAAATTTTTTTATATGATTTCCTATGTGGTCTTATGTCTTCTGATATTTTTCTTAGTCCTATATGTCAATCTTAAGAATGAACTAACATCACAGCTATTTAGATACCTCTAAGAGTTGGAAAGGGTACTTTGATGAGAATGGTTTGGCTTCTGACATAAAATAGAAAACAAGATCTTAGTGAACTGACACTTCGGAGAAGGATTATTCTCCTTATATAGATCTGGTTTTGTTTCTGAATCTGTTTCACAATAATTTCTAATTTCATAAGTAATCTTCCAGTACACTTTAGGCATATTAATCATCTGAAAGTCAATCACGCTATTTGCTCATCATGGCCTGGGTGCTTGGCCGTGTCTGGCTCTCAAGTCCCTGGGCTCAGGCAGGAGCACTGGTACGACAGTCCCCTCCTCTCAGTGTTTGGAGTGTAGCTAACATAAACAAAGTACCTTGTTAGATTCAGCTTGGGCTTTCACTGTTTCTGTCTTGGTTGGAGACGAAGGGGCATCCATGGCTTTCAGGACTTCCTCTTTTGATTCCAGCCACTGCAGCACTGAGCTTGCCTCCTCCTGAACTTCCTGCATTCTGCTGACGACAGCCTGAAGGCTTTCCTGGCGTTCCCGGAGTAGGCCCCCCAGTTTCTCATATTTCAAGTTTACATCTGACATGTCACACTGGATCTCCGTCAGATCTAGTATCACAGAAACAAAAATCAGACTGGGAATAGCTCCCAGGCTTCCCCATTGGTTCTGTGCTACCAAATTACTCACCAGGATTAAGCATTTCTCCTATTCTTCTAGTGAACTAGAGATTATCTCCCTGCTAAATCACATTAAAGTTCTTGTTTACATGAATAAGAACAAAAAGAGCTCTCATTAATCTGCTAATTTTGGCATTGTACACCCAGAAGTATAAATAAAATGCTAAAATTAACATGGGAACAGCAAAAAGTGAAGTGAGTGATTTAGGGCATTCTGCTCCCTCTTCTCCGAACTACAGAGAAATCACCTAGCTGGCAGGTTGAGGACTAGACTATACTACCTATAGTCTAGTATAGCTTTTCTATAATCAAAGATTTGCATATCTTTTCAGCAAGGTCCTTCCTTGATCTTACCTAGTGGCCCAGTTTACTTCTTAGCCCCTTCACCTCACTGGTTGCCAACCAGTTTAGTCGATAGCTAGCAAGCAAAGAGGCACCACAGTGGCTTCTCCCCAGATTTTTACCCTCACACTCATCCTGTCAGAAGTTCTCTCCCACATATGGAAACATACACAGATGCAGACATAAACACTGTCCTAACACACCCAACAAAGAGGCACTGTGGAAATAGCACTCTCACCTTTGCAGGTGTGGTATCCGTTTACACTGCCTACAGAGCTTCCTACAGAGGGCAGTATGGAACCTGAGCAGAAGGACAAGGAGACAAACAGGGCAAGACAAACGTGTTAGGAATACAAACGGGCACTGAATTTGTTCTTTGGCACTCACTTTAAGCTGAGGTATCAGAAGTTAACACAGCACAACACAAAACAACATACTCATGGAAAAAGACAAACCATTTTAGCCACCAGGCAAGAGTCACTGGAGGTATTTTAGTTCCTTAGCAGTAATGATTCCTAATCCTTTCTAGAGGAAATCCAAATTCCCTCCTTATAACTCCAACTTGAACTCTTTGGATCCTGCCCTAATTTTGTGAAGCAAGAATTGGTAAAATGGTTAAGTTTTTAGAATACCTGTGTTATCTGCCACACTTTGCAGTGAGGATTTATAATAAAGCCCCAAAAGTTCAACTGTAACTCCAATATGCTTTAACATAGTAAGAACAAACAATAAGTACAATTAAGGATGTAAAAAGCAGCATTCTTTTAATAAATACATTAAAACAAACCCTTCTTATATTATGAGGAAGACTCCCTGTCTTTGCTTTCACAACTTCCTCCCCTTTCTCCCTCACCAGAAAATGGAAATTCCTAGTGCCAATAAATCTGGCTCATAAACACTCCCATAAATTCTGCTTTGGGCCTTCGGTTCTATTTCTAATTACCACAATTTCACCTATATTCTCTACAAGTTAGATTTCTTGTATTTCAGGAATGTCCCAAGTGAAGTAAAAATCAGATCATGTCATTATAAAGATTATATAGATATATGAAGAATATTCATGATATAATATTACATTAAAAGGACACAATAAAACTCGTGCACTGATTTCACTGTGAAAAGTGTCAATGTACAAGGTTCTATTAAAAAACAATTTTAAATGTTAACACATTCGAATGTTAACATTATTGCATTTTCAATTAAGAAGGGATCAAACAGAAAGATCATATTCCACTGCAGAGTGGCTATTGTCAGAAGGAACTGGGATGGTAATTAGGAGAAGGTCCTAGCCAAGGCTGTCACTAGCTCAGTACGTAAGCCTGAACCTAAGGACGAAGTCAGTTATCTTTTCTAGGATATGAAGAGAATACCACCAATCCTGTCAGCTCTCATGGGATTATTGAAGAGAGGTAATGAGATAATGTATGCGAAAGCACTTTATGAAACAAAGAGAGCCACACAAATGTAAGGAAATGGGATATCAAGATTTTTCAGATTTAGAAGAACTGAGAGCATTCAGGCCAGTGATTTTCAAAGCGCCTAAGGAGCTGTGTTAGGGACTCCATAAATGATTGATTTAAATTTAATATTCAGAATACATGTCTACCTACTTAGAAATGTCAACAGAACATGCATCTTTAATTACATTGACCACCACATCTTAACCCACTAGATACAACCAATTTAAGCTGCTATTAGGGGAGAATAAGGTAGCTCCTGCATCTCTATGTGTACATTCAAACTTCTTTTTGAGTGTCACTGACTAGGAAGTTATAGCTCTTCACTAGCATCTTATGATATTCAAACTAACTCATGTCCACAGAAAAACATTTATAGCACACGTGTACCATGTTAAAATGACAAAAAAGGTTTGTCAGATTATAAACAGTTTTTGTCCTCAGTACCAGTTTTAGGTGTTCTCTATGTTTAAGAAAAGAATGTGAACCGTCATTAAAATTTTTAGTGAATTAACTTTGAAACAAGAATTTATTATATCACTTTCAAGCTTCTAGTTCAGTTAATTGAAGAGTATTCTGAAATTGTAAAGTGAACTTTTAAAAACAATTGTTTGTAAATTCTTACCTGTGCAAACCATATTTTCTGGATACAGTGCAACCATACAAAATTGAGAAATAAATCAGATAATGAAGCTGTCATTCAAAAAGTGTCTTTTTCCAATTTTTATATCCACTAAGATAATCTCAATATTCTTACTGATGGGCTTGGAATAAATGCTATAAATTCATTTATAACAGAAATTATGCCAAATGCCAACAAAACATAATTTTTATTTATTTTATGTAGTAGAGTTCTACATGAGATTTATTTTTAAGAAGAGTCTATTGCTTTAAAAAGTTTGGAAAACCACTGATACAGTCCAGGAGTCAGAAAACTACAGTCCACAGGCCAAATCTGGCCTTCTGCCCTTTTCTGCATATAAAGTTTTATTGGAACACAGCCACACCAATTCCTTTATGTATTGTCTATGAGTGCTTTTGTGCTACAGAGGCAGGGATATGTAGTATGATAGAGACCATATGGCCCACAAGCCTGAAATATTTACTCTACGGCCCTTGAGAGAGAAAGTTTGCTGACTCCTGATGTAGTCACACACCACCAAGTCACTAAACTTAGAGGTTTATGTGTTGGAATGTAAGAATCACCAATTCCCTGAAGTGTTGTCATTTCTGGCTAATTCCAAGAGATCTTTAAACTTTAGATACAACAAAAGAGTAGCCATTCTCAGGAGGAAAAAAGAAAGTAAAAATTTCCCTTAGTATTTGTGTGACTATAGGCATGCACTAACATAGTCTGGTAATAAAACCTATGAGATCTCAATAACTAGCTAGTCACTGTAAGCTTGTAATGGATTTTGTCTGAAAGAATTTATAGCAGGAGATTATTCATGTACCTGGGCACAATCTTTGTATCCACTTCTGAGAAGCCAGTCAGTCCCTGGTGTGCCAATATTGACTCCTAAACACCTTGACTCTCCCAAGATATCACTTTATACCCTGCAGGGTTGACCCCAATTTAAAGGTGATGCACAGCCATCCTATTCACATGTTTAGCAGAGACATTCCTCAAGATGGAAATCCCATTTTAATCCTTTTATGTTCATTTGATGGCTTTAAGTGGGCCAACTAGTCCCTTTACTTTCAGGGAGGAATTTTGCAAAAAGGAGCAATGTCATACAGCAAATTGGAAAACATATCAGGTTAACGAAGATGCTTCACGAACCCTGCTTTGTTCTCATATCGAACCTTGATTCTGACTTTTATTAAATAAAAGGTCATCACCAAAGGTCAAAGCAAAGAATTAAGATTATTCACTATGTTTTAAAGAGCCTGCACTCACCCGTCTTGGCTTGGGAATCAGGTGCTGTGATCTCCATGATGAGATTTTCTAAAGAAGTGCCTTTGCAGTTGACTTCTTCCACCCAAATTCCCTTACTTGCCCAGTCATCTAGGAGATACTGAAAAACAGAGTAGATAAATGTAACATTTAAGGGCTTTCTCCTCATGAGCAGGAACACCTATTTTTCTACCTATACTTCCTAAAGTTTTGATAAGTGTTAAGTGATAATCCTCATATATTCAGTCATTTCAAGATCTTGGTTCAGCCAGCCAATGTGTGGAGAATAAAATCCTGGAATATTCAGGACCTTCTCATTCATTCATTTACTCATCAAATATTTATTAGGTATTTGCTATATATATGCCAGGCATCATGCCAAACACTAGATATAAAATAGAATTATGACACAGTTCCTAAAACCAAGAGCTCATATTACCTGTTGCTTTAGAATGTGTTGAACGCTATTACAGAAATATGGATAGTCAGTAAACTCTGAGAGCACAAGAGACAAATCTAACTCTGCCCAGATGGAGGAAAGCTTTGAGTTAAGACAAGAGTTTGCCTGGTGGACAAAGGAAACAGCATGCCTGTGAAGAATAAGAAGGAAATGGTAACTGGAGGGTAAAATGAAGGGCAAGACATTGACATGTAGAGAAATATACAGAATCATAGGCTATACTTTGCATTTTTAAGGGAACTTTATATTAGTTTTGAAGTCAGAGCTCTAAATAGTATAGAAAGCCATTAGGAAAAAATGGCATTTGCTCTAAGACAAAAGTACTAGGTCATGATGTCTCTAAGATGTGGATTGTCTGCCACAGAGGTAGAATTCTACTCTTTTTAAAGCACAGACAACATCCTAGCCTTCAATCCCTTCCTCTACTAAATTTCCCAGATAATCTACTTAACATACTCTTGACTTGAAGCTGCAGAGCAGCAGAGAAAGAGCCATGAACATTTATCAAGCTCATACTGCCTAACTTCAAACTGAACCTTGTCAATTCCCAGCTTGCCAATTCTTTTATTAATCACTCTTCATTCCAAAGAGCCACAGTTCCCAAACTATGCATCGACTCACAGGATATTTTAAATTTTTGAGGGAAATGCAGTGACGTCTGTTGGACACAAAGTGAACAACTACTATGAAGTTGCTCAGACCTAATCACTTTGCAAGTGAAATTTTTTAGTTTTTTGTTTTGGCCTTGAGGTATCATGAAAAATTTCTTGAAACCCTAAGGACACTGTGAAACAAGAAATTGGGGAACCTCTGCCCTAGAGAATTCCCCCCAGCAAATGCTCCTGGCACTCTATCTTTGAAAGAACAGGAACTCTTCTCTTTATCCAGCTCAAGATAAATCTTGCTTTACTAAGAAAATAAGGATGAATGCAAGAGAATTTCAACAAAAAGAAGAGGTGCAAATAGAGGGCTGAATGACTATGAATCAAACATAGTACAGGGATTCCATGCAGGGAATGGGAGAAAGGTTGACCCTACCCTTGAAGTACTTCCAGCCATCTGATTCTAATTTTTCCTTTATTAGTTGTGGTACTCGTTCTTCTCTCCTCCATTTACTGCCCATGTATCTGTATATCTGGTCACTTGCTCACATATAATTATCTAACTCTTAAATATACAACGAGAGTGTAAGTTTCTCAAGGGGTGAACTTTGATGACACTCTTGTCTTTTTATGACCCACCTCAGCATGAGAGGCATCCAATGACTGAAACTTTATAGATACTATTTGCAGATTATTATTTTGATTTTGGTTTTTAATTAGGAGATGTTTTGGTGCTTAGTGCTTGGATAGGCGTGGCTGAGAATCACATGAAGAGAATGAAGAATTCCTGTTCTGATGTAGGTGGATAACATGGATTTCTCACACCACTTTCCTACCATAGTTGGAGATCAGTCCATTCAAGTTTCCAAACTTCTGTTTAGCCCGATTTCTGGAGAGCCTTTTGTTTACCTACCTTCAGGTGTTCAATCTGCTTTTCCAGCTCTTTAGTACTCATGAAAGTCTCTGTAGGTGGAATACTCCCTTCAGTTTCCTTCAACCATTTCTGGAAGGTTATAATCAGCTTCCGGAACTCATTCAATTGTGCTTGGCAAGATGATGCATCTTCCTCTCTGTGAGCAAAGACATTCTGTTACTCGCCAGACCAAGCTTTGCAAGGAAGTAACCTGAACTAAAACTAGGTTCATTATGGAACTCTAGGCATCAGTTTCCTAAAAGGACCTTTCCTTCCCATAATCATTTCCACAGCAGCTTTGGCTAAACACCACATATAATGTAAGAGAGTATGAGGCTAAGAAATCTGTTGCCCTTGTTTGGATATTTCCGGGGAAAAGGGTCTTCAATCTTACTCTAGGCTAAAGTGAAAGTGAAAAAAATAAAAGAGCCTGCTATATAGGTGCTAAGATACAATGGCAAGAATACAGGCTTTGGATTTCAAATCCAACTCTGCTACTTTTTAGGTATTTCACTCTTTCAAGGCCTAATTCAAATGCTAATTCCTTTAGCAAGGAAAATGCTGAAACTGAGCATCAGAGAAGTTAGGTTAGGCATATCAATGAATAAAATAAATCAGGGAGAAAGGAGAATTAAATTTTGAAATTAAAATTTGGAAATGGCCACATCTATCAGACTTAAAGCCAGAGATCCTGGTTCTTCACACATTTAAAGGTCCTCAACATAGAGGAAGAAAAAGCAAGTCTTCTTGGCCTTTGTCCCACTCTCCTCCACTAAATAACCTTCTGCTTATAGTGATGATTTGAGCAACTACTTTCGTCTAGGCACTAAGGCAATCATCTGCTAAATCAACATTATATTATGACTAAACCAAGAGAAGAAGTCTTATCAAGCTCTTAAACCATGTGAGGCTTTCCAACAGGGGAATCATGGCTTTTCAACAGTGAGCTGATAACTTAAAATCAGGCACCTTTGTCCTATTTTTCATGTTTGCCTTAAAAGAAAAATTCAGACAGTTCTCCAAAATAGCAACTTAAGTGTGGTCATAATAGTCAGGGTGCCAATATAACCCTTAATTATGTCTGGGAAGTGTCTAATTTTTCTCTTTATTTCATTCAAATCCTGCCACAATCCTACTTGCTGCCCCAAATTTGTTCTGTTTGGTCCAGGTGATCTGATTTTTGATTGTACAAAGGGGAACTAAGCCCCATTACTGGGAATGAATTCATTGTTTAGTAATAGAAAAACCATTAGGCATCAAGTAGATTGAAAAGCTTTGCCCAAATGAGGAACTTTATAAACTCCTATGACTCGGTAGCAGAGCTCTTAATGCCATCTTTTCTGGTGAAAGAGGAAGAGAAAAGCCTTTCACTCAATAGCAAGAAAAAATGAGCTCCCAACACCAATCAACATGTATGAAAACTCACCTTTCTTTAACTGTCTTCTGTAGCTCTATGAAGTCCTTTTTGAGATTCTGTATCCGGTCTTGGTGCTGGGATAGGTCCAGTGCAAAGCCACAGGAGCTCAGTTCAGTGACCAGGTGCTCAAGAGTATCAAGATTCTCCTGTTGGTCTTCCATTTCCAAATTGAGCTCCTGTCAAGCAAACAAGGAAATGTATTAAATCCTATGATCCTTATAAATAAATATGATCTTAAAAAAAATGAAAGATATCTGTATTAAATCTGGGGCAAATTCTCCCTAATCTATAGAAAAAGAGGGAATAAGAAAAGAGGCATGCTCACTAAGTCAACTGCTAGATTAAAATAATAAATACATAGGATTTCTCCAATCCACTTGGGAGTGGCTAGGAATTGTAAAGGAGTCTTGTCTCATTTAAACAAATATTCACAGATTTGGGAGGCAACATGACAGAATGAAGAGAATGGAGGTTTTGCAGTCAAAAAAACTAAAATTCAATCATGGCTTTGCCACTTATAAGCTTGTGATCTTAAGCTATTAAATTTCTCTAAGCTTCCACAGTCTGTCTCTTCCATAGAATGGGGCAAATACACTTTTTCACTATTATTTAACACTGTATTGAAGATATTAGCCAATGCAATTAGGTAAGAAAAACAATTTGTGGCATAACAATTAGAAAATAAGAGGTGAAGCTATATTTGCAGATTACATGAAAGAATACATGTCAAACTCAAGAGAATCAACAATACAACTAAGTGAAGCAACAAAATAATTCATAAGGGGAGCAGGATGTAAAACCAACATATAAAAATCAAGAGTGAAAACTTCATTCACAATAGCAACACAACAGGCAAAATTTTAGGAATCAACTAATAAGAAACACAAAATCTTTAAGAACAGAGCTTTAAAATACTTCTGAACAAAACAAAAACAAACCTGAATAATGGAAAGATACCTATAAAGACTATATATGTGTGTGTATGTATGTATGTACATGCATGTGTGAATTGAGTAAATGTAATGTGACCCAAATAAAAACACCAACTTGTTTTCTCTAGGAATAATAAGGTTGATTCTGTACTTTACGTGGGAAAACAAATGTGCCTTTATAGCTATGAAAAATCTTAAAATAAAATAAAATAAATGAGGAAGACTAGCTTTACTAGATAATAAAACATACCATAAAGCCCCTAGAATGAAAAATAGTATGCTATGGTTCAGAGACAGACAGATCAGTGAAACAGAATAGAAAATTCAGAAATAGATTTGAGTACATAAAGACATTGTACATATGATAAAGATGCCTTCTCAAATCACTAGGGAGAAGATGAACTTTACAAGTAATTGATATTGGGAATAACTAGATAGACACGTGGAAAAATACGAACTTGGATTCATGCCTCATATTATACCTCAGAATAGACTTAAATTGTTAAAAGATTCAAATGTTAAAAAAAAGAACCAAAGAAAAGACACCATCCAAGTTTTAGAATAAAGTGTGGGTGATTTCCTTCATAACATGGGTGTGGCAAAAGGCTTCCAAACTATGACTAAAAATAAAGCTTCATTGAAAGAGTGATAAAATCTACAATGTAAGAATTTTAAGAACTTTCGCATGGCCAAAAACACCATAAGCAAAGTCGAAAGACAAAGGACAAACTGTGAGGACATGGTTTCAACATATAGCAAACAAAGAACTAATCCCCCTAATATAGAAGAACTCTTGTAACTTGAAAGAAAGAAAAAAAGAACAAACTCTTGATGGAAATTGGCAAAAGACATGAACCAAGAGTTTAAATGTCCCTTAAATGTATAAAAATATAGTCAGTTTTACTCAGAGAAGAAATAAAAATTAAAACCACATTGAGATATCATGTTTTATCAATTAGATCAGCAAAAACTCAAATACATTCTTTTGATGGGGCTGTAAAAGAAACAGGTCTTTTCATACAATGCTGGTGGGAATGCAAAACGGTGAAATCCTGATGGAGGGAAATTTGACTATAGCTAACAAAACCACACATTTATTTAGTTAGCCTTTGATGCAACAATTCCACTCTAGGAGCTTAATCTGAAGATACACTTCCAATATGGAGAAAAATACACAAAATTATTCACTGTGGTGTTATTTGTAATAGAACCATTTTGGAAACAACCAGAATCAGAGTCTTGTTGAATATACTATGGTTTATTCTCACAATGAACGTACCATTAAAAATAGGGAAGAATTCTATAAATTGATGTTAAGTGGTTTCCGGGACATATTAAATAAAGAAGGAAAGTGCAAAAGATTATATAATGTACTCTTTTTGCCTGAGGAAGAAGAGAAAATAAGAATGAGTGTGTTTATTTTGTGAAATGAAATAGAAATAATAAACCTGAAATCCATTGCCTGTGGGGTTGGCTGAGAATGGGATGAAAGAGATAGGAAAAAAAGTGAGAGTATATTCTCATTCACTTTCCTATACCCTCAGTATACCTATTTTAATAGTTTTGACTTTTGACCTAATATGTTAATGCTTTACATATTTAAAAACAAGCTTAAAAAAGACAGAAGACTAAAAACCCTGAAGTTGAATACAAAAAGAAATAAGTGAATCTAATTATATTTGAAATTACAGGAAAAAAGTAATTAATTTAGGTTAACTCTGAATATAGTACATACCCAATAGATCATAGCCTAAAGACAAAAAGGAATCTCAAAAAATCTTGAATTTTATTTAGCAGGTTTGTAATTGGTAGAAATACTAGTGTAATTCCAAAGTGGTCTTATTTCATGGTAGGATAAAGCAAATAATTAATATATTTAGGTTGTTGGAAACTAGAGTTCTTAGGAAAAGGAGGTTACAAACAGGGAATGGTAAGAGTCCTATGAAGTTGAGTTGGAATTGGATTTATCAGTATGAACACAGGATATAAAAACATATACAGATTTCCTAACCCTACCCACGGCACGGACCTGGAAGCAGTGGCACCCCAGTAGCTCATCTAGCATCTGGACTTTGACTTCTAAATAGAATTCCCCAGTAAAAACATAAAATGGGGCTCTGGAGAGATAGTTGATTTTGGGTGTGAAACAGGGAAATTACAAGGTGAGCCTGAAAAATCTTACTGTGTCAGGAAGTACTGTCAATGTACTCATACATTGATAGGGACATGTCAAAAAGACAGCAGGAGAAAGCTTAAAGGGGCTCCCACTGACCAAATTTGGGGAAATTTTTGAGTATCAAAAAGAATAATGATGATGATGAATATAGGAGCCTCTAATGATTCTCTCTTTCTATATTTATAAAGAGAGAGAAAACAATTAGCAATTGGTGAACATAGGTGAAAAATATACTGGTGTTTACTGTTATTCAAAACAAAAAGCAAAAAGTTAGGAGAGCAAACCAAACAATGTAATCCCATTTTAATATGGAAAACGTTATAGTTGGATAAGCCCAAAGCAGCAATGTAGGGATACAGGAATGTTGGAATACTACAGGTGGGAATGTGGACAGCAGCCATTTTGGAGTTCAAGTTGGTCACTACACTTGGTCAAATTAAGTATAGGTATATACCCTGACCCAGCAATTCTACAGTAAAATGTGTATGTGTATGTGTGCGTGTATACTTTATTCTTTCATTCTTATGGTAGGTAATACTCTTCACCAAATATTTCTAGCTCTAAGCCTACAAGGTATATGGTGGGATTACATTTCTCCACCCCCTTAAAAGGCAGGTGTGGTCATGTGAAACTTGCTTCAACTAATGAAATGTACATGGTTATAATATGTCCTCTTCCCATTACAGCAGCAATCATGAAAGCATATGTCAGGATGAAGTTTCTATCAACCTGAATCCTGAGTAACCATGATGACCTAGTACCCCTGCTGCTCTGGGATGAACATGTAGTGTGAGCGAAAAATAAATCTAGGGTTTTTTTAATAGTTTATTTTGGTATCATTAATCTACAATTACATGTGCAATATTATGGTGATTAAACTACCCCCTTCATCAGGTCCCCCCCACCAATCCCATTAGTCACTGTCCATCAGCGTAGTGAGATGCTATAGAGTCACTACTTGTCTTGAGTTGTACAGCCCTCCCCGTGCCCCCACAACATTACATATGCTAATCATAATGCCCCTTTTCCCCCCTTGTCCCTCCCTTCCCACCCATCCTCCCCAGTCCCTTTCTCTTTGGAAAAATCTAGGTTATTTTTTTTAAAACGGACAAGCAATATCTAATTTACAGGATGGCTGGGATAATTCATTAAGATAATTCAGGTAGAGTTTCCAGTACACTTACTGACATATTGTGTGCTCAGTAAATGTTGGGCCTCTCTCCTTGCCCTTCTTTTCCCTTTATTCTGCCAATTTGGCAGATATATCCTCACCTGGATCTGCTGGAAGAAGTGTGCAATATCTTGATCTGGCTGATTTCCTGAGGCCAGCATCCGACTTTTGTTTTCCATGAACTGCTGCAGCTTATCAGAGAGATGTTCAAACATCTCTGCCTGGGGCAGAAGCTTCTTTAGGGAGCTCTCCTTTTCTTGCTGTTTTAGACAGAGCTGTTCGAAGCGCTGGTTCACCTCCGCCAACTTGCCCTGCAGCACAGCAGCTGTGGTGCTGTCTGCCGTCTCCATGAATCGGGTCACCATCTCACGGGTGGCTTCCAAGCTGCTCTTTTGCCGAGCAATGTCTTGCTTCAATTTCTGTCAACAAGAACATGTCTGTCACTCCTGGCTCACTTATTCCAGGACAACTAAGCCACAAATGAATAAACTGGTAACCACATTCTCACCAACTCAAGGAGATTCAGAGGAGTGTGACTGAGCCTTCAGAATACCATGCATCTCATCCCCTTAGTTCTCCACCCTGTTCCACCAGTGCCTGTGCTATCACCACTTTCCTATGCTTGACATTTGTTTGGAAATTGGGTAGAATATATTTACATAAATTAGTCATCATCTCTAAGTCTTATTAGAAGATTCATGGAAATAAATTCTTCTGATACTTTTTCAAAATGAAATAATTGTGGAACATGGCAAGTACACCCTCTATGCAAACTCTTGGGGCACAGGTCTTACCATGTTAGTGCCCAGGGCTTCTTGGATGACTCCTGATGACAGTGATGCCACTTGCTCCTCTTCCAGGTTTTTTTCAACTTCTCTGATGGATTGCAACAAGCTCTCCAGGCTTTCCTGGACACTCTGAGATTGGGCAATTGCCTTCTGCAGTAGAGCAGAGCGCTCGGCCAGGCTACCAGAGAGGCTTTGAAAATGGCTAAGTATGGAATCTGGAAAACCAAGGCCATGAGAAATGAGTGGGCGACTATTTTTGTGTTGTGCTTTTAAAAACAATGCATTTAAACTGCACATGTTCATTATAATAGTGTCAAGATGTCAAGATATAATAATATCAAAATAGTATCAAGACAAATAGAAGAAATAAGCTTCAAGTGCATTCGTTATTTGAACCAAATTCAATAAGCATTGTTTGTTAAGCAACTACTAAGATCCAGAAATTGTGCTCAATGCTGAAAACTAAAGATAATTAAGAAAAAGTCCCTGCCTTCTATAAATTTAAGACTGTAAAAGAGAGCACAGGCAGAAGGCAGTACATCATGGCCACTTGTAAAAATAAAATCTTAAGTGCTATATTGTACTGGTGCTAGGAATACTGTACTACAGAAGCCTGAAGTAAGAATGATTCTTTCTTTTTCTTTTTTTAAATTGAAGTATAGTTGATTGATATACAATCTCACGTTGGTTTCAAATATACAACACAGTGGTTCAACAGTTATCCATATTGCTAAATCCTCAGCCCATCTAGTGTGGTCACTAACTGTCAACATAGTAAGATGTTACAGAAAGGAATGATTATTTCTTACTTCTCTGAGAGGCCAGGGTGGTGGTCAGGACTTTACTAAGTAACCTCTTACCTGTATCTTGAAGCATGAGCAAGATTTCATCATGCATGGTAAGAACTCAATAAATATCAGCACTAAGCAATAGGAAAAACCTCAGGGGTAAGGTAATGAAGGAATGACTAGCTTACTTGGGGAAGGAAAGAAGTAGAGTGTAGCTAGGAGGCAAAATGGCTCAGGAAAGGGGTTGAAGCCTGACAGAGAAGGCCATTGATGATGCAGGAATAAAGTTCCTTAGAGGGTGAGCTATTCAAGTTTATTTCCTCAGCCCCTAGTGAGCACCAGACACTCCTGCAACACAATGTGATGTATTACAGAACAGGGGTACATACTAGGAATTCAGGGAGCCCTCATGCTACTGCTGCTTCATACCTGTAGTTTCTTGAACATGCTTGTGGTCTGGAGCTGGCTTGCCCTCAATTTCCATGAGGTCCTGAGCTACTTTTTGGAGCTTTTCTACAGGTATCTGGTGTTCAGCTAATTCTTCCTGCAACTGCTGCTTGGCCATGAAAAAATTAAAAGAAAAACATCTGAGTGAGTAATTAAAGCTAGTTCTAGAAATCTAAAGCTACTAAGCAGCTTTATAGGATAATTCTGTTAATTCGTAGCCACAGATATTAGAATAAAGTATTTAGGCATCAGACTTTATCCAAGACATCCCAAACACTGCTTTAACATATGCAATTATTTTCTTTTCTTTGGTGTACTCTCTGCTATGAAACAGTCTGTGTCGTAGCTTACCTTTGTTGTTGCAAGCTGCTGCTGCAGGACCCCAGGATCTGAGGCCACAGTATCTGAGAGGAGCTTCTGTACATTGGCCTCATGAGCCTGCATCCAGGCCTGCAGGCTGTCAGCACTGCTCTGGAACTGCTGATACTGGCCTAGAAGCATGTTCAGGTGAGAGCCCAATCTTGTACACTGTGCCAGAGAAAGATGGGAAAGCAGGCTTAAGCAAGGTCAGGCTAAAGGCAACAGCTGCCTCGGCATAGTCCAAAGAGATGCCTGGCTTTGTTACAGAGAACTCACTGTAACTATAACTAAGGGTATGGTTAAGGGTAGTGCCAGGGCCTCCATGGAGAGATGGGAGGCAACCAGATTCTATAAGCGGGGCTCTTATTGTTTGATCCACACTATTTACCCTAACTCTATGCCCAGGAAGATTTACTGAGTTATATGACAAGCCACCAAAGAAATATATATCAGGTTACAGGCAAAGGTAGGGATTAAGAGGTACACAAAGTGTTCCTTTTGAGATGTTGGCAAAAACCACAAGACAAGCAAAAAGAACTGACTGAATTCTACACCTTGGGAGTTAAGAGTTCTTTGACAGGGAGGAAGATAAGGGTTTACCCTAGATACTCTGTCCAGGAACAAAGACTGTGTCCTTGGTTTAAGTTTCCCCTGTGCTATGTCTCTTGGGAGCCCACATCTGTTGGTCAGAATACAGAAGGCAAGTACCTCCACCTCCGGAGTGAGACATAACCCTGATGTTGCTAGGATGAGGCATTAGCCTATGGGCCTTCACATTTTGCATTTTTGTGGAGCTTATAAAGACATTCTGCCTGTGGTCATATACAAATCGGTTCTCTCACTGTGTCCTGAGTTTCTTATTCTAAGCCCCAGAAACTACCCCACTGTGTGAGGGCTGCCATGTCCGTTTCACCAGAGGCTACCAGGAATCTCTTCATACCCTTGAGTGGAGAGTATTGTATCTTTCTGTTGCATCCTTCAGCTTGTCCTTCACTAAGGTTCCAGTTGCTGATGGTCCTCTGCCTTCCTCAAAGCTGTTTTCTGTGTCTAAAACTTTCTGGCCTGAGATAGTCACAAATCTCAAGTCTCCTTTGTGGGAAATTACATCTTCTGAGAAGCTCCCCTGCCGCCTTAGCAGGGAGGGAAGGGCTTCAGGGCTGCTGCCTCCTTTATGCATGTTCTCCAGCTCTTTCTCAGATCGTTCCAGCCAGTGTTCAAATTCTCGGTGATCCTGCAGAAACTTCTGTAGCTCATCCCGTAGTGTCTGCACCTGCTTCAGCTCTGCCTCGGACTGAGCCAGGG
Source organism: Smutsia gigantea (assembly GCA_032199065.1). Classification (NCBI taxonomy): domain Eukaryota; kingdom Metazoa; phylum Chordata; class Mammalia; order Pholidota; family Manidae; genus Smutsia; species Smutsia gigantea. The sequence continues at coordinate 29,588 of JAVSCE010019564.1, forward strand.
AAGTTGCATACTGCTCCTTTAGCTCTCCAAGCTTCTCTTGCAGCTGCTGTCGCTCTTCAGGTGTGAGATTGTGACCATGCTGGTCCAGGAAGGCCTGAGCTGACTGGGTGGCCAGGATGAAATTCTGCTGCCGAGATAGCAATTCTTGGTGATGGGCCTGGCAAAAAAATCCCCCCAAACAAAGAACAATCAGGGGGACACCACTATAATATGCTTATGTCTATAGCTGGGAGTAGAGAGAGATCTCAGTAGGCCACAGTAATCACCAATATGTCTCATTCGTTAAGCATTATGCCACAAGCTGATCCCAGCTGAACTAACATGGATAGATTTTATATTTTTCAAAGAAATTTTGCACTATTATGTTACCTGATTTGTGGCACAATCTGCAACGAAGGCAGGTGACACCCATATTAAAGATGGGATGAGTGAATACCAAAAAGATGTTATATGTATTGACTAAGGTCATGTAGATAGTGGAGGGATAAACTGTGACTAGAACCTGAGTTTCTTCACTGAACCACCCTAAGTCTAAGAGAAGGTATAAATGGCCAACTAATAATTATCCACATTAACTGAATAGGAGAGTAAGCAAGGCAAGCCAGATATATGACAATATAAAAATTGCAAATACTTAGCTGTGAAATATGCCACTCACATATTCATGAAGAGTACTAGTAAAAATCTTGGAAAATTGATTTGTTAAATAAGCAATTTGTGTATTAGTGAGAGTACACTGTATTTCTGCATAGTGTAGGTTTGTAGGTAATTGGTACTTCTTATTTGCATGTGCTATGTGTATGTGCTTACATGTGGACCTTTCTTGTAATGGAATAGAAGTTCTTTTAGGGCAGTTGTGGTTTATTTACTCTTTAAAGTGTTGTTTCTGAGTCTCAGAGAAGATAGTGGGAGTTGTTCTTGACTATCTACACTGTTTATGCAACTACCTAGAGAAGGACATAGCCTGCTTTTCTCCAGAATATTGTCCAGTTTCAACTTGTACCAACAGCAACCTGATAGCTTCAGTTTCCAACATCATTTCAGGGAAGCTGGGGTGACAAATACAACTTGCTCAAAAAGATAGTAAGGGGCAGTACTATAGCTTGTCTGTACACCACCCAGATGTCTCCATTCTCATCCACCCCTAAGTACAGCATTTTCCTTTCTAGGTTGGAGAATCTCCTTATGCTGACTGTTGCCAGCAAGAAATATCAGGAAGCTCCATGTGACAACAGAACCATCTCTGCTCTGTGCTACTATAATATTGCCACAGCTTTGGGGAACACACTGCAATGGATCTTCCAAGAACAGAAACAGCATGCAAGAGGCAGAAATCCTACTAATACAAAACAAGGCAATGGCCCACACACAGGCCATGCAACAGAAGCGTTCAGCTGAACCAAATTTTCTTTGCTATAAAGGTGTTAGTACTAAGATATGTGATCATGGGTTTTCTAAGTTTCCTAAATATATAATCATTTTTCAACCATGCAATACAATATGCCTGCACATGCCAGTTAATGCCCTAGGAGATGGCTTATTTGGTTGGTTCACTGGTGTATCTCCAATGCCTGACATATAGCAGGTGCTCAGTATTTGCTGAATGAATGAATGAATGAATGAATGAGTAGAGATTAAGAAATGGTCCCTTGAGGACAACAGGCAGCCATTAAAAGGGCTAAGTAGGTATATGTAGCATTTTAGAAAGATCACTTAGTAGTGTGGGGACTAGATAGGAGGGTAAAAGCCAAGAGGTAAGGAGACCAGCAAAAGCTGCTATAACAACATAAGTGAAAGCTGACTGCAGTCTGAACTACAATAACATCTCAACAGATGACTTTGAATCGCTTCTCGGCCTTTTGGCTAAGAGCAAGTGTAGTATCTGTTCTTATCAGTTTAATATCAACAGATGACTTTGAAACAGATATAACAAGCATGGCATCTGATGACTGATTCATTATAGGAGACTGAGGAAGGGAAAGGTATCTAAGATGATGTCTAGTCCAGGAAATTAAGTGGGACTATAGGAAGGAGAACATGTTTGATTCGAGGGAGGCATATTGGGAAACAGGGGTTCCATTTTTTGGGTTGAGGTGCTTGCAGTTCCACATTTCAAATAGGCACATGGATTTATATACTCATTTGAGGCTCAGGTCAGGCATTTGGGCTGAAGACAAATCTATATACGGAATTCAGTAGTACAGATGGTAACTGAGGTGTCATGAGTGGATGAGATTACCCAAGGGAAGCATATTCTGAAAGATGAGAAGAGGCCAAGGCTACAACCTGGATGTACATCAGTGTTTCGAACACTGGTCAGAGAGAAGAAAGGATTATCAGGGCAGGGCAGTGCCATGGAAATCAAGGGAGAAAGTATATCAGGGGGAGCGGCCAACAGTGTCAGAACTGCTGAGATACTGAAGAAGACATGAACTGAGACGGGTTCACTGGATTTAGGGGCAAGGATGGTATGGTATGGTCACGTGACCAGGACAGAGGCGATTCCGGTAGAGTGAGGACAAGCTAACACCCTCACCTTCGTCTTCTCACATTGCTTGTCCAGTTCCTTTGAGGCTTGGTTCACCCCCAGGAGGCCATCGGTGGTATCCAAATCTCTTCTCTCCAGGCTAGCTCCTGACAACTGGTCCACCTGTCCACCAGATGATCCCACTGATGTCACCCACTCCAAGAGAGAATCGATTTTACTCCTGTTCTCTGCCAGTTCCTTCGCTGCTTTACTCTGAAAGCCACAGAGGGAAATCTAGTAAGAAGGCGTTCAATACCGACCAATACAGCCAAAGGCTAAGTAAAGGGGAGAGATTTTATGCTAAAGAAACAGAGAAGCTCTAAGACTAGGGATAGTCTTTGCACCCACAGAAAAGAAAAACAGATTTCTATATCTGTTGAAAAGTAATTATTTAAAACAATCTCTAGATTTTGTCTGTATCTTACTGCTTTAAAAGGAAGGGGATGGAGGCAAATTCCAGGATTTAAAAGGGCTTTATTAAGAGATGATGTAGTCCTACACCCCAGCAAGACTTTACAGAATCCTTTCTAGGTATGCAGAAGCGACACACTTGCTTGGTATGGTAAGAAATAGCACAGTCACACTCAAATACCTGCCTGCTCTTTCCCTTCCCTAAAGGAAATGCAGACTTCTTCCATCCTTCTCTCTCCCAAACCAGAGTACTGAGTTCTGACACTTGCCTCTCAAATTCTGTTTCCTGACTCTTCAGGTATTTTAACTAATTAAGCAGGTTATGCCAAATGATACATCCATGTATTTCAGAATTTATCTTCAGATAGCTTATTTCCCTTTTCCACATTCTCTACCTCTCTTATTTGCATCAGTCCATGGCCAGACAAAGGATTCTAATTCAGTCTGCCAGATGAAGAGCCAAAGACTGCCTGAGACTACCTTCTCTTAGGTTTACCCCAGTGCCATGATGCCCACTGAAATGACAATGGTGGCTTGGGGCCCACTAAGAGTCCCCAGATATTTTCCCCTGGAACTTAGAAATATGCCATTTGCTTTTTCCTCTCCAGGGCACTACCTTTCCTAAGTTCTTTCTGACATTTTTCTATTAGTCAGAGTACTGAGATCACAGATCCAAGTTCTATTTTGTATTTAGCGGGGCAGGGGGCAAGGGGGTGGTCCTATGAACTTCCTACTGATGAACGTCCTTCAGGATGTTTCTTGTAAAAATATTAACTCAAAGAAAAGTTCCTGAACTTGCCCTTTTTCAGGATTCTAATGCTGTCTGTAAGGCAGTTTCCCCCCATTACATTGTATTTGTATAGATACTGAAATTTTCTTTTGAAAAATACCAACTATCCTAGCAGCCTGGTTACCTTTTCAGTCTCCTGCTGTAAGGCTGAGGTCACTACTTCCTCCAGCTCCTTCTGGGCCACCCGTGTCCGTTCCTGGAGAGCATCATATTGCTCTTTAGTTTGATGAAGTTTTTCCCGAAGAGCTGTCAACTCCTGGGGACTCAGCTTGTTCTGGTTCTCTTCCAGGAACCCTTCAATGTCTTTGACAACACTGGCAAATAAGGTGGCATGATTCTGAACGTCATCCTGTAAACCCTTAACACATGAAAACAGGGATGGCAGAGTCTTAAACTTTAGTATGTTTGAGACCTCTAACAGCATGAAGGTGGAATGGTAAGATGACTTACATCCCTGACTACAATTTCCCAAAGGGTTAGGCCTATATTAATGCAAATAATACATTTTTAAATACTTATTTTAACTAGGATATTTCTAAGCAAAATTTAAATTTAAATTTCTAAGCAAATATTTAGTGAAGACAAAAAGGAAGACTAAACATGATTTTTATTTTGCAGTGAATTATCCTCAAAGAGATCATTCCTCTATAAAGAAGGGTTGACAGCAAGATTATAGCTGAGTCAATGTATAGTTGATCCTTTATTCTTTCTTGGTTATTATTCCTTGTCCTTAACATGGCCTGCAAGGCCCAGCATGATATGAATCCTGACTCCGCTCCAGCCTTATCATTCACTAATCTTCCTTTTGTTCCTTAGTCCAACTAAACTCGCTTTCTTTCAGTACTTGAATACATTGTGCTCAATCCCATTCCTATCTCAAGACTGACATACAGGCCCCTGCCTGACATATTCTTTCCCCCTGCACCCTTTCATGTGTTAGGGTATCTACACATCCTTCGTTTCTGTTTAAGTGACATTTCTTAGGGAAATATTTTTCCTGAAGAAATGTTATCCTACACTAGATATCTCCAGCCTACAATGGGTCTCTCTGTTGTATGTTCTTGTGTAGTTTTCATGTTTCTCATATAACAGAATGCAATACAATGAGTTATAAAAAATACACATTTAGTCATTCAGATGACCAAAAATATATTTCCCTGGTATATATGGTCTTCAACCACAATTCCTGAAAACACTTCAGAGCCTTAAAGGTGAAACGGGTGTCTTGTCCTGTTAATAAGAGACTTTTGGACCCCACCCAAGAGCAGAGGAAGGGACTGGAGGTTGAATCAGCCAATGGCCAATGATTTAGTCAATCACGACTATGCAGTAAAGCCCTCACACAACCCCTGAGAAAAGCCTGTCTGCTTTTCGCATCCTGCTCCTCTGTTGGAGAGAGCTTCCTCCCTTGGGGAACTAGAAAGCTTCCACACAGCCAGGCTCCAGACTCCAGGAAGACAGAAGCTCCTTTATTTGGGACCTTGCCCATATATCTCTTCATCTGGCTGTTAACTTGTATCCTTCACGGTATCCTTTATTTAACTGGTAAACCTAAGTGTTTTCCTGAGTTCTGGGAGCTGCTCTAGCAAATTAATCAAACCTAAAGGGGAAATGGCTAGAACCTCCAATCTGTAGTCAGTTGGTCAGAAGCACAAGTAAACAGCCTAAGGCTTGAGACTGGCTTCTGGAGTGAGTGGGGTAGAGGGCAGTCTTGTAGGACAGAGCCCTTAACTTGGGGAATCAGGTCCTTCTCCAGGCCGTAAGTGTCAGAATTGAGTTCTTAGACACCCTGGGTGTTTGAGAATTGCTTGGTGTCATGTGTAGGAAGATGCCCTCTCACACACACACACACACATTGGAATAAGGTCCAGGAACCTGAAAAGAGTTGGTGTGAAACACATATATAACAGTTAATAATTATATGTTCATTTTTGTGATTATCTGTATAATGTCTCCTTCCCACTAGATTTTAAGCTTCATGAAAGCAGGGATGTTTACCATTATGTCACCAGCACCAAGCACTGTGTGTGGCACATAGTGAGCCTTTATAAATATTTGTTGAAGGAATTAGAAAAATACATTAAGTCATGCTGACCTTCAAGTCACTTTGGTTCTTCAGCAGCGCAGAAAGGTCCTGCTGGTCAGCTCTGCCTTGGTGGCCTACCAATGCTCCTTCTGTCTGTCCTATCCAGCTGCAAAGATCCTCCAGTTTCTGGTGACAGGTATTTTGTTGTTTCTGCAGGGTCTAATTAAAATGCAAAGGGATCAAGAGACAATTAATAACTGTTATTTTATAAATAAGGTAACTCCCTGGAATGCAAAACAGGAAGGTTATTATCTCAAGGATGGAAAAGTTGATGGGAGACTAGAACGGGAAAAAGCACAGAAATCACATTCAGCGAGTTCCCCGTATCTGCACAGTTGACCTGGGTCTGTGGTTTGTATTATAATCAGGGGTAATTTCAGGTGAGAAAGCTCCCTGATTTTGGTTTGGGAGCTCCTTTGCCAGACTGCTGTTATTATGTTATTATAGAAATGGAGAAGAGAGAGCCCAGATGCTTGAAACCCATAGATAATAATGGTGATGATAATAAATTAGTGGCTCTGAGCAATTCCTCTACGAGAACCAGAGGATGTATTACATATTAAGTCAAAATATGGAAAATAAGAAGGACTAGACTAGAAGGAATAATCAAGGATAATTCACAAGGTAATTGAGCTTCTTAATAATTGAGCTGACTTTATAAATCAAATGTCTCACAAGTACAGATACCCATTAAATGGAATGATTACATGCTAGGCATGAGGGGCTTGGCTATTTTGAGAAGGAAACTGTCCAAGAATAGCAAACGGTTCAGTCCTTTAGATGTCTATACCACATCAAAGAGAAAAGTCAGGCCCAAGGGGAGGGAGGGAATATGTTTCTGTGCCTGATCCTTTCTCTAGATCTCATCTCAGTTGCATGACACTGAAGCACCTGATTAAGCAATTGAGCATGATGTGTTCTGCTGACCATCCTTCTAAAATCAATTTCTACCAGTTTCTACCTTCTGGTGGCGTTTTAGTCACCTGCACTTACAAACAGGTGCCCAAATTGGCCCTCTCTCCCCCTCTTTAGGACAAATAGAAGGGCTCTGGAAGAGAACTCCTAAGAGCTCTTCAGCTGTAAAACAGGATCTTCATGGGTTAGGATGGGTGCAGACTGAATCTGAAAAAAGCAAAGCAAACAAGTTAACACAGAGACATACACATGCATTCAGAGCAAATATAGAGAGAAGCAGAGCATTTCTGACAATAACATGGTTAATAAACATTGTGGAATTAATTACGCACTCAGAGAGAATGTTCACATGCAGTTCTAACACCTGCTGCAGCTAAGGAGCCTACTGGATCTGGGCTGTCTCAAGGTGGCTCAGACCAGTGCTATTTCACTAATTACCCATGCTACATACATGGCTACATACGCCATGCTATGTAAATTCCCAAGTGAGCACACTGTAAATTTTCAGATTTGGAAGGTAACCTAAAGTGCGTCACTAGTATTTTATTTCAATTTCAATTACTATTTTATTTCAAAACAGTTGAAACAACTAAGCAGTAATGGGGGACATATGGAACTGGCTAACCTAATTTTCTACAGGCCTGACTCAAAAGCTCAATTGTACTTTGTATAATATTTAATAAAGGAGACCTTGAGATAGATTTTCTGGTGATAATGACTATTCTAATATCTTACTGAATTCCAAATTATTCAAATGGTAGAAATGGCATAAGCATCATTATTGGTATTCCAAGGTTACTGATGTTGCCATTAACGCAATTATGTTTAGTTTTCCAAGAAGAGGATTGTGGTGGAAGGTGACAGGATGGTTAGGTTTTTTTTCCCCAACATGTAGCACCCTCTGCTTCCACACAGTTTTCCATAATTAAATAAGCACTGGGCATTACAGTGTGAAGAAAGGTGCTAAAAAATTAATATTGTTTTGATAAAAATTTCTTGGTCAGCTGTTTGAAGGTGGTCAAGTTATCTGATTTTTACTCATTTGAAAAGCCCCAAAATAAAACTGGTTTCAGAACCATTCCTCTCAAGAGCTCCGAATACCTAAATGTTCCTAAGAGTCCTCAAAAGAATAAGGGAGAAAGTAGGGGAAATAAAGGCTAGGGATGTCATTTTCCTTTGAACATCAGAGACAATGAGACACAGTGAGGGTAGAGTCCCACTGAAGACAAAATATTCACACATGAACACATACTCTCTCACACACACGTAAAACCAAAACCATGTCAAGAAAAACAGCCAGAATAGCTGCCTCCTGGACCAGAACTAAACTAGCCTGAATGACAAGAAATTTCAAAACTGGTAAACATGGACTCCTGGAATCATGACAGATAGGGTCTGGCCACAAAACCCAAAGACAGAGGACATGTCAAAAGGCAAACTGAGCCCAGCCGCTGGTTTAGCCTGACCTTGACCTGGGTTGCCTGCTCCATTTGTTGCAGATGGCCCTGCAAGGCATCCATCTGAGCTGCAGTTCGCTCCACAAGGTCCTGGAAGGACCTCTGCAGTTCATTAAGAAGCCTCAGCATCTGTTGGTTCTGCTGAGGAGACAAGTCCTGGGCATGCTCCGAGATAAAGAACTGAATATCAAAAGCAAGAGCATTCAGCTGAGATTTCCTTTCAGCCATGGGCTGTTTCAAATCCTAAAGTAAGTAGGTAAAGAGAGAAAAAAAAGAATGAAATGAAACTTCTAATTCTTGATTGAAGCAGAAGCTGTAAGCTCTAATCAAAGAATCAACATAATCAAAAAGAGGTTGATTTTCATAATTGATACTGGTTGTTTCTCAGGCCAAACCAGTGGTGGGAGTCTCTCTCACTTCTCGTCTCTCCCAACTCTCATTACCTTACAACTCTGTATTACAACTAGGTCTTCTTCACTGTATCTTGATTTTCAAATGCAGGAAGCTTTCAATTATTTTTGTTAACAGAATTACAGTACTGTTCCTTCCAGACACCTAAAAAAATTTGTTTTAAGTTTTGGAAAGTATAACATGCATTTCTGGTCTGGGATATATCTGTCTAGTTAGATTTTCTTAGGTTTAAATACCTATTTGTATTTGTCCAGCAGTGAGATACTAGTAGGCCAGAACTGAGAAAATATTCATTTCATGATTCACTAAAATTTGATTTTTAGAGTAAATGACATTGCTTATACATTTTAAAACCATAAGGGATTACAGTCAGACTTTCTTATACAATAGTTACATTGTTCCCCTAAAACAGTAAAAACTGCCTAAACAGAACTGATGTTTTTAGATAATTAAAAGCATACAATTTTTTCACATTTATTCATCAGCAGGTATGTTATTAGGTGCAATAAAAACAAGGTATCAACATCTCTATCATTTTGAAACTGAGGGCCGTCAGCAATCCTGCAAAGCAGGCTGGGAGGGGTTCGTGGGTATTTATCACAAGACTTTGATTCCTTCAACTTGAACACTTGGGTTTGGGAAACTCACTAGGAAAATAAGGCTTAGACTGTGGCTCTCTTCCCTCAAGAGAGTTCATGTAAGTTATAACTAGTGGAGGAAAGCAATGCATGAGATGATCTGTGTTCTTACAGTTCATACAATGTCACCCTTGCTTCTTTTTAGTACTTTGTCAGTGAAGAGATAGTCTGCTACTCACTCCCCTAGAGATGTTTTAGATAAAAAGATATGAAAGAAGGCAGGTCAGCTCTTGCAAGATAAAGAGGGATAAGGTTGCATACAAGGAGCCTGACTACGGACAAACCTTTATGTCTGCTTCTCTTAAGACTGGGGAAAGGGAGAGGTGAAACAGAAAGAGGGGACATCTCTAGCTCTGCCCTGACCTAAGAAAGAATTTAAGGAGAGGGTGGGTAAACGAGTGTGACTAATACGATATTACCTTAAGTATAACCCCCCCAAAAAGAATAATGTAGGGTGGGGAGGAAACCATTGGCTCATATGTATCTCAGAGTCTACCTTTCTTTCAAAGACTTATAAAAAGAGTCAATTAATTTGAGTCTTAACAGGAAGAAAAGCATCTCTCCAGATCAAGGGCTGACAATCTACAGTCCCTGGCCCAAATTTGCCTGTATCTGTTTTTGTAAATAAAGTCTTACTGTAACATATCCATGATCATTTGTTTATGTACTGTTTATGGCTGCTTTCATGTTTTAATGGCAGAGTTGAATGGTTGTCACAGAAACGGGCCATTTATGTATGACCTGCAAGGCATGAAATATTTACTATCTGGCCCCTTTACAGAAAGAGTTTGCAAGCTGTGTTCTAGATTACTGATCAAAAATTCTCCTAAAAGTGGTGTGTGTGTGTGTGTGTAGGATTAGATCTTTGGCAAAACAAAAACAAGGGATGGGTACCAGATGCTCAGTTACAAAGAGGAGATGATGTTGATAATAACGGGCCATTCTGTAGACTCAGAGAACAACTGAAAAGAAAAATAATCATAATCACTGAAGCTCCATGGGTATCATAACCTAAAAAACTAAACACAGCAGACTTTATTTTTGAAATGAAAGATTTTCTAAGAAAGATAAGTATAGATACTGGTTTACCCAGCAGGAAAATAAAATTGATACAACTCAAAGGACAAATAGAACACGCTGGAGGTTGGTTGGAGAGTTCACCTCATACTGCTGGAGACAGTGATTCAGGCTGTCAGCATCTGTTTCATTGTTATAGCCCTTGCTCTTCAGAAGAAGACTGGTATGGCCAACCCAGGCGCTCAGATCTTGAAGTTTGTCTTCTAGCTGTTTATGCTCATTTAACACTAGAGACTAAGAAATAAATGGCAAATTTGGTTATAAAAATCTCCAAGCCTACCCAGGCATTGTGAGCCTTTGTAAATAAAAACAAGAAGCTACCTTTTTAACTTCTACAGCATTCTGGAGATGTAGTAGTCTGGAACTCCAGGTGTCACTCACAGAGCTGAAGGACTTTTGAAGATTCTTGGCATCTTTCTCTAGAGCCTTCAACAGTTGAGTAGGGACTTCTTGAGGCTGGCTGATGATAATCTGATTCACACACTCCAACTCCTGACTCACCAAGGTGGACAGATCCTTTAGCTCCCTGTCTAACACCTGAGAAGATAAGGTGGAGTTACCTCCAAAATCAAGACTAGAAATCATGCTATCTAGGAATTAGCTGTGAACATTTTTCTGTTACCTCCTGCCATACAGGCTTTATGGCTTATAAAATGTTTTCATGTACATTTATTAGTTTACTCAGGTCTCACAATCACTAATTCTTGACCTAGGCAGAATAGATACAATTCTGAATTTACAGAAGAGATGCCTTAGCACTTAAAAATGTGAATTTTTCTTTGGTTTGAGGTCACCCAACTGGTAAGCAATAGAACCAGGACTTGGCTTCAGGTTTTCTGACTACAGCTTTCTGCCTTTCCAAGAATGTCATTATGCCTTCTATGTTATGCAGAATAAGTCAATGAAAAGAAGGATTTGCTTATTCCAAATTCCAAGGGGGAAGAACCAAAGAATATAAAAATATCCCAAGTCAGGCTTCCCATGCAGCTAGTTTACAATATTTTGATCCTCAGCAGAGAAGCCAGGAATAAGCTGTGGAAAAGCTTTGATAGTTCTTCTGGGCATCCTCCTCACTCCCCACTTGGCCACCCAACCCAAGGCCAAACTGGATATTGAGAGAACTGGTCAACCTCTACAATATCTGTTCTCAACACGACTCCACCCATGTGACAACTACTAACCTCCAGTTTCAGTGAAAGAGCTGCTCTTCTCCCTCTCAAGGCTCTCTAATTCTATGTCCTCAGGGGCCTCATTCTATCACTCATCATGTCCTCTCTCCTTATACTTCAAGTTCTCCCTTTCTATTGGTTTTCTCCTCAGCCCTAAAATCCACTCTTTCAGTCCATGTCCTCTAGTTAGTATCCTACCTCTTCCCTTGCCTGCACTAACAAACTTCCGGAAAGAATGATGCACATTGTCTCCACCTTCCAACCTCCCATTTGTTCTCACTGCAATCTAGTTTATATCCCACTACTGCACTGAACCTGTTCTTATCAAGGTTACCAATGACTTTCAAGCTCTAAGCCCCCCTTTAAGTCCTTTTTGTATTCAGTCTGCTACTGTGTTTAATATATTGCTGACTGCTCCTCCCTTGAGTTTCTTCTGTTCTTCAGAGATCTCCAGTTACACTCTTTCAATCTATTTTTTGTCCTTTAAATGGTGGTGTTTTGCAACATGTTTTTCTTCCAAAATAGTCTCTATTTCCTCCAAGCTGGTGGGCCTGGAGGAAGTCTTTGGGAACCTACCTTGGCTTGACACAACAGATCCTGTAGCTCTGCCAGGTTTAGCACTAGAGGTTGAATCTGTTTGGTCCTCATTTCAATGTCTCGTAGTAGAGACAGGTAGGATACTAGCTTCTCATCATGGTCTAGACAGAGTTGCCGGTTAAATACATTCTGTGCAGCCAAAAAAGAAAACTCACTCAGATCTGACATTCTCCTTTAAATCTGCTTTTTAAAGCAGGAAGGTTCTTACTGATGAACACACAGAAATTTTTTCTGCACATAGGGTGGGATGAAATAAAACACGGTATGTTGTCTATGTTTTCTTAGATCATTAGACAAAAAAGGTGATTTTTATTAACTTCCTCAGGGAGTAGAAGCTCACAAGTGTTAATCTACAAGCATCATTTTAGCAAGACTTCCAAAAGCTATTCTGACTTTGGGTAGCATCATCCCAGTATTTCAAATTAGCTCCAATGTTAATTTCTAACTTAAAACCCTTGCAAATTTCAGAAAGACATTCAGAGCCATTGCCTAACTTTCCAACAACTGTTACAGATGATGATGAACTAAGTTATACCTTAGAGAATCATCTAGTGCCCTGAAATGTATGTGTGCATACAATTATACATATGTAAACTCCATATCCGGCCAAGAGTTTTAGCATTATACTAGTTACATCTAACTAGTATACATATATACTAACATACCACTAGGAAACTTACTTTAGTTGCTCTGAAGGGCTCCAGGTTTACACCTTCATTTCCTTTTCCCCCAGGTACAGTCACCAAGGGAGTCTGTTCACTGCCAGAGCTTTCTTTGAGCTTTTCTTGTGGTGTCTTCTGTTCCATCTTCATTGTAGGGCATATGAGGGGCCCCGTCTTTTCTTCACTAGCCTCTAGAATACTGGGACTAATGGTGGCATCTTGGTGCCCTGTATTCTCTTTTTGAGACAAGTCTTTGGGCAGTTTCTCTGGAAGAAGGGATGCTAAGACTCTGGGAACTCCCTGAGTCACTATGCCTTCAAAAGACCCAGCTCCTGAACTTGTAACTATAGGGTTTGACATTTCTAGAAACTTCTCTCCACTTACTTTTTGAGTTGTTACTATTTTTGATTCGAGAATTCCACAAAGTTCATAATCACTTTTGCTGTCCTGATGGTGGTCTTTTTTGTCTGAGAATTCCACATAACTGACTTCTTTTGGGTCAACTCTAGAGACTGTAACTTCTTCCCATTTAAGAGTTCTTGTTGGGGCAAAAAGTACTTCTTGATATGATTTTTCTTTATATTCATTAGATGAGCAAATTGGATCTTTGGTTTCCCTAGTCTTAAAAGTAACACAGGACTCTTGATAATAGGCGATCTCCTGTCTGGTGGTCCCTCGGAAAGACTCATCTGTTTTGGAAATTTGGGATATGTCTGCAACTTGGGCTTTTCCAACTGACTCCTGGTAGTGCAGTCTTTCAGGTGTTGGGGCCACAGAAGGGAATGGTTTGCTCTGGACCCCACTGGTAATTTCTTGAGATAAATTCTCTTTTGGTTTTAAAGTGGAGGAGAGGCTTACAGTTTTGACTTCTTCACTGACTGGCTTTGAGTTGAAGATTGTTAAAGCATTTTGATTTCTTACAGAAATTCCTTTGTATATAATTGGGGAAGCCGAGTCCTCACCTTTACAAATTATAGAAAATTCCAGCTCTCTGTCAGCTTGTTTCTCTTTTTCACTTACAGTTACTTCCATAGGCTGACTCGCTATACTGGAGTCATGGTCATCTCTCATGGCAGTTTCTTGATTTAACTTTTCTTCTGAGAGAACTGCTGGTTTGCCTGTTTTGACACTTTTTCCTACAATCACCTCCCTCTTGTCTCTCTGACTTTTCTTCCTGATATTCATTGGTTTCTGCATAACCGGCTCATTCAGCAATTTGCCTGATGTTTCACAATTTGATTCTTGTACTTCTGAAGTAATTTCTCCTTGGTTTTCCCATATTTCTTTAGAATCTAGACCTGACATAGAGTGTTTCATATGAGGAATAATTTCCATTTGTGCCAGTATTTTTTCCTGCTGCTCATTTGTAATTTTTTCCATGTTACTGCTAGCCACCTCTTTGAGTTTAAAATTACAAATTTCTGAATGAGGGTGTGTTAGTGATCCTTGGCTCAATGATTTACCTTTACAATCACTAGGAACTATGATACTGACAGATTCTTTAGCAGCTGGAGAAGCTTTCCTCTTATCTTGATCCTTGCACTCCAACTCCTTTAATGAAAATTCCCTGCTTCTTTTGGCCTGCTCCCCATCAGAAACTCCTGCCTTAACCTTTTTTTGTGCAGACTGACTTCCAATTTGAATTAATTTCTCACGGTCTCCTTTACCACAACTCATTCCAGCAGTTTGATTACAAGCAATTAACATTTCCTTTCTCAGAAATTTCTTCTTTAATTCACATACTTCAATTCCATCCTGCTTTTCAATCTGAGCCCCATGATTGCTAGACTCTAAAGTATCTGTTTGGATCATAGCTGCCAGTTCAGGGCTGATAAATTTCTTCTCAATAGCTTCCTTTAAAGTCACTCTCTGATCATTAAATATGTCAACAATTCCTCCATTTAATACCTGATGAGATGCAATAATTCTGACCATGTTTTCATCTACTATTTTCTGTTCCAAAGCTGATGCCAATGTCAGTCTTTTTCCTGTGGCAGGATCTATGATTCCCCCAGTATTTGCCTGAGCTTCCAGAACCTTCAGTGTGGATGCAAAGTCTATTTTTCCAAGCTGAGTTGCTTGAGACAATGTAAGTACCCTGTCACTCACTACATCTTTAATGTCTGAGAAGGGAATCACTTCTAGGTATCTCTTTCCAGTTTCAATATCAATCTTACATTTCTTCACTAATTCAGAATAGGGAACAATTCTGTAATTCTCAGGATCTACAATCCCATGCATCATTCCTGAAGACAATATTGCTTTATTAGTTAACAGTCCTTCCTTTTTAGCTTCTGCCAAGGTCAGTCTCTGGCTAGAAATGAGATCCACAAAGCTTCCAGTCAAGGCCTGAATTTCTTGGATTTCTTTTTTCAAGTCTGGGGTAACAAGATCTAATTTTATGGCTTCAGAGAGGGAAACAGTTTCCTTTGTTTTAGGATGAAAAAACTGATGGAGGCTTAAGTTCTCAATTTTTTTAAGTTGCCTGGCTAAATCTTCATCAACGATGCCATGTTTAAAGGCATTATCAACAGAAAGTCTCATCCCAGATATATGGTGAATGATACCTCCATCCACCACCTGTTTAGCCAACAACTGAATGGCCTCTTCTCTCTCCAGAAGTCCTCTGTCAATGGACTGCACAACTGTCAAAGGGGCTTTGCTATCAGGGTCCACAATTCCAGTTGTTTCCATTTGTAAGCTAATCAATCTCTCCCTAACTGCTTTTGTAGCACCTCTGCCTTTGGAAGCTTTCTCCAAATTTATAAGCTCTATCTGATCAGCACTGTCCACCAAGCCAAGATTTGAGGCCAAAGTTACTGAAACCTTTTTGCCTCGTTTCAAATCAACAATTCCACCAGTAACCACCTGCCCCTCTAAAATTCTGGTGGCTGTTTGTCTGTCAAGAAGTCCAACTGCAACTGATTCCTTTACAGAGCAGAGTGTATGGGTACGGGGGTCTAAGACACCACTTACAGCTTTGTCAGCCATGAGGACATTATACAATAATTTCTCATCCATCAGACCTTCATCAATGACTTCTTCAGTTGTCAAAGACTCGCAGGTCTGAGAGTCAAAGAAGCCCCGAAACACGTTCAGTTTTCCCATAAGTTTCACAGCGGTGTGACTGGGCACAATGCCTTGGGCTATTGCTTCATTTAGTAAGAGCTTCTGACCTGTTTGTTCATGAAAGATACCACCATCTAGTAATTGTGCAGATAATATATTTAAGGTAGCTTCTTCAAGCAATTCTGAAGGATGACTGCATGACAGAGAAGTTTCATGACCACTCTCTTCTTCATCTGTCTTTTCTAACATTGTAATAGTGTCACCTGCAATGTTCTGTCCTTCGGGACTTTGTTCACAGTCATGCCCACGCAAAACTGTTTTATTTAAGGCTTTCTTTTTGTCCAGAGAATGAATATGCACGTCATTTTCAGATTTTAGTTCCGGTTCTAAATCTAGAGTTTTCTCTACTTGAAATTGTAACTTTTTGCTTTGGGATTCTATGAGAGGTCTTCCAGTTTCACCTGGAACACATTCAGTTTCAAGTGTGTTTGCTTCCTCTTGTGGACACATAAATGAAGTCTTTCTGAGAGTCTGCCATCCTTCCTCTGGTGATTCAACAGGAAAAGGATCTTTGTCCACTACCAAGGTCCCATCTTCTTCTTCCTTGGTGGGTACCGTATAGAGAAATCCTCTACTGACATTTTCTCCGGTAGACATTTCTGTTGGGCTTTCTTCTTTGGTACCTAACAACTGCCTTTTTAACTCTGATTTGACTTTATCGATACCCTTCAAAGTATCAACATTAACACTTCTCACCTTTTGTTCTCCTATAAACAGGTCCTTTTCAGGGTTCTCTACAAAGGAAACTTCTGTTTCTACATTGGTCTTTTTGCCTTTTACTTCAGTGCAATTTGCCTGATCAGGATATTCTCTGTTCTGAGAAGAAAACTGGTATTCATGCGGCCTCAAAGTCAACCTATCACAAGGACTTTCTGTTATTTTCACATTCACTGATTCTTGTAATTCCTTGGGAGTTTCTAGCCTCTGATGCTCAATTCCAAACACTTCTGGAGGACTTGCTAGATATTCTCCTCTTGCTGTAAGTGTCTCTATCAGCTCACTGTCTAACAGGAGCAGCCTCTCTCCATTCCACACATTAATGTAGCTGTGAGTCATCAGTTGAAACAATAGCTTCTCGCTATGGCTTGCTATGCCCTCAGTCTGGTCTTTGCTACATGGTAGACTTCCTGGTCCAGTATTAATGTTCAACTTGCTTTGTTCTGAAGAATCTGCTAATTGCATGTGGGGCATCACATCAGGTATGCAAATTGATTTTAAGTTATTGACAAGATCTTTATCTAACATACCATTTTCTGTTGCTTTTTCCCAGGAACAAATCTCTGTGGTTGCAGGCAGAAACAGAGCTTTAATATGCTGTCGGTCACTAACGATTTTATGAGCTAGTTCAGTAGACACAATACCTTGTTCCAAGGCATCTGTAATTGGGAGGATCTCTCCAGATTCTGGCCATAGCAACCCCATGAATGACCAAAGGGACTCCAGAATCACAAGGGCAATCTTAGCGGCTACTAGATCATTGCTCACTGCTTCATCTATTGGCATCCTATGCCCAGTGACAGTGTCTATGATGCCTCCTGTCTGAAGCTGCCTTATGAGAATAGCACAGGCCATATCTTGGTCAATCAAATTATGTCTTACAGCCTCTTCCACTGTAAGTCTGTGTCCTGTTCTTGGATCTACTATGCCACCAGCAAAAAGCTGAGCTTCCAGCAGCCGGACAGTGACCTGCCTGTCTATTAGCCCTTCCTGAACTGCACGGAAAATGCTAACCTTCCGGCCTGATTTTAAGCTCACCATTCCCCCTGCCAACTGCTTGACAGGCAGCAATTTCAACTCCGACTCCTGGTGGACAATACATCTCTGCATCAGATTCAGCAAACCAATTTTCTCAGCTGTGTTTGGGTCTATCAAATTCTTAGATGATCTCAGGTGAGACTCCAACACTGAGTGAAGCCATGCAGAAATGAAGCCTTGGTGAAAAGCCTCCTCTAGGTTAATACAGTGCTCATTAGGGGGGATACTAAACCCTCCAGTTGCCAGGTGAGCTTCTAAGATTTTCAGTCCAACTTTCTCACTGATTATTTTCTTTTCAATTGCTTCCACGACAGAAAGAGGGCCTTTGCTCTCAGTAAGCCTGCTTATTAAGGACAGGGCATCCTGTAGCTCCCGGAGCTGCTGGTACATCTGCAGATTAATAAGGTTTCTGGCTAAGCCCTCCTCCAGAGAGAGCTTCTCACTGGTCTCAGGAGCAATAAGGCCAGACATGATAACCTGGGATTCCAGGAGCACAAGGCCTGTGTCTTGGTCAATGAGGCCCTTTTGCATGGCTCTGAAGATGGGAAATATCTCCACTGTGCCTAGGTCAATCACCCCAGCAACTGCTCTGCAACCCTAAAGAAAAAATAAAAAACAAAACTGAATCAGAAAAGCACAATTATTCAGAGGATTCATTCAAAGAACCATAGTACATCAAATTCTGCCCACAAGAAAAACCCAGCCTAGGATGAGCCTCAGTGTGTAGAAAACATCCTGAAGCCTGGCAGTGTTAATGTTAAAAAAGAATTTTTCTGAACTGCAGAATGTTTAACATGGCTAGCAGTTCACAGTTTACTTGAGGGATGGTAGCATTAAGCATATCTGAGTGAAAAGCTCTAAAAAAGAGCAAGCAGCGAAAGAGAAAGGACAGCTATTTCTAAGACTAAATCATCAGAGGTTCTTACAAACACATACCAGTTTCCAAAAAGTGAGAATTGAACCCATATAACAACTTCTCAATGTTGCAACCATGCAAAAAACTCTTGAAGTAGCAGTTCCCTGCTGGTGAGTTCAGCAGGACTAGTCCACAGGATTATTAGAGGCTTAAGCAGTCCTATAGCCACACAACAGTTGTGCATTCCAGTAAATGGCCCTAAGTATATAACTCAAGCAGCTGATCAGCAGTTGGAGCAGTCATACTTTTGGTGGCCAATCTCCCAAGATGATGGCTCTGAGTTAAATTAGTTCTAGGAATTGGAAGTATCAAGTCAAGGAAAGAACAGACCAGGGACCCTTGCCTGTGGAACCACTGGAAACTTTTCTTCTGGTCCAGACTAGAATGGATCATACAACTACCACTTGCTGGGCATTTAATATATTTATTGATTACTGATATTTAATCCTCACAACAATTCTGTGAAAGCAATTATTTTAATCTTTAGTTTGTAGATAAGAAAATGAGGCACACTGAAGTTACATAGTGCTAAAATAGTGAGTTCTATAAATGAACCAAGGTCTGACTCTAAAACCTGTGCTGTTATACTGCCTCTCCAGTCAGATCCAAAAAGCATGAAGGATAAATACTGTGGAGTCTTATCGCTGACACAGGAGTTAGGTCCTGAGGTCATTGAGCAAGATAAGCCTTATACATTGTAAAAATTACCCTTGTGAAGAAGTCTAAAAACAGCTCCTAAAAAATTCCTATTTTGAAGCCTTTTATCACAGAATGATGATATTCAGGAATTAAATCACTTAAAAGTGTTTTACCACTTAGAATACTTCATCATTTCTGCTATTCTCAACTTTCTAGCTCTTCTTGTTTACATTCCTTATTTTCTTCTGATGGTTTTATCTATCCCTCTTTGGTCAGTATTACTTTCTGATCCTTATTTAACTATTAAAACATCCATGCAGGATCTTGTTGAAGCAATTACCAAGCACTTCCCTGCCTCCTAAATAATGCATTTCATTTCTGTCT
>JAVSCE010019565.1:0-99342 GCA_032199065.1 Smutsia gigantea
ATGAGCAGCTTATAATTAATTTTGAAAGTATTTAGCTCAGATTAAGGCAGATTCACATTAGGGACTTATATGGAATTTTCAAAAATGATTTGAATATTATAGAAGCAATAATTCTTTTTTGAGCATTCAAAAGCATACAGGAAACTTATTAGCTGCTTAACAGAACAATCATCTCTTTAAATACTCTTCATTTGGAGGTGTTTTAAGAACTCTACCATTTGCAATGTGTTGACCTTGTCAAATAGATTTTAGAAATCAGACTTATTACTGATTGCCTAATAGAGGGACCTGTCAGACAAGGGGGGGTGGGGGTGGGAAATACAAGTTTCTTTCTCATTGTTAATGGAAGAGGAAATATTTTAAAACATTAGAAATATTTGGTTACTGTGTTCAGCAGTGCAGAGCATCTGTGTAGGTGTATGTTGAATAACTGCCTTAAATTCTTATTTTCTTAATCCTTTATTGTTTGAATACTCTAGGATTCAATGCCTCATTTAGCCTGAATTATTCAACTGAATGATAAGTATTAAGACTCAAACAAAGGAAGAAAACCCATCTCCTGATGTCTGATTTTTTTTTAACTCAGTCATTAATTCTTAATTTAGACTGACCTTTTTATACCCACCCCATGGTAATCAGAAGTGACTTGCTGAAGTTCTAGGGAAGCTATTTGATCTGCCAGGTGCTTATTCTTTTCCTCTAGAGTCTGAAGGTTGTGGATTAATGCATTTATGCCTGCCTTTGAAAAACAAAAGGAGAAAAGGAATCTACTTATGCCAGATCCAAAAACATTATCTTATTTTAAAAATGACACTTGTAACTGTGAAATAGAAGGTATCTTATGAACATGTTCTGCTGCCTCTATGTGTTGGGATTTGTAGTCTTATAGCTCTGACGATATTAAAAGTTTTTTCTTTCCTTTTCTTTTATATTTTTTCAGCTTTTCTAGTTGTATACAGCAGAGAGTTATTACAAATAACATAGTTTACATTTACCAGAACTGAAGGTCCTTCTGGTACTTGGTTTTTTAACTTAAATATTATTTCGAGCTTAGGAGGACAGATGCAAAAACCTTCCACAAAGTATTAGGAAAATGAATCCAGAAATACATAAAAAGGTAGACAAATCAGGACTAAGTTTATCCCAATAATACAAAGCTTGTTCAACATTCAAAATCAATCAGTATAATTCACTACACAGCGACAGACTACAGAAGAAAAACCATGTGACCATCTCAACAGATGCAGAAAAAGCATTTCACAGAGTTCAATATTAATTCATTATAAAACTAAGCAATTCTAGAAATGAAAGGGAACCACTTCTACCTGACTGTGTGCATCTATAAGAAAACTCTACAACTGTTAATCTTAATGGTGAAAGACTGAATGTTTCCCCCTAAGACTGGAAAAAGGCAAGAATATCTGCTCTCACCATCCCTATTCAGTGTTACACAGGAGGCCATCGCAGGTGCAGTAAAGCAAGAGAAGTATAAAAGAAATAGAGATTGGAATGGGAGAAATAAAACTGTCTCTGCTTACAAACAGACATGATTACCTATATAGGAAATCCCAAAGAATCTATAAAAAGATACTAGAATCAGTGAATCTAGTAAGGTTGAAGGACACAAGGTCAAATCAGTTGTCTTTCTATATATTAGCAACAAACAACTGGAAACTGATATTTCTTAAATGTACCATTTATAACAGTACCAAAATCCAAGAAATTCTTAGGTACAAATCTAAATGAAGTCCACTATTTGATGTGCTAAAATTTATAAAATATCAACAACAGAAATTAAAAAACCTAAACCAAATGGAGAGTATATCATGATTCATGTATTAGAAGATTCAATATTGTTAAGATGTCAATTCTCTCTACTTTCAAAGTTGTGTGCGGTAATTACCCAGGGTTTACCCTTTGGTGTTCTGGACTGTGAGGCTAGAAAATATGCCCTATAAGAAATACTAAAAGGAGTTCTTCAGGCTGAAATAAATGGGCATTAGGTAACAACAAGAATCCACATAAAGAAAAAAAGGGTACCAGTAAAGGCAGCAACACAGCAAGACAGGTACATATACAAATAGGCATTTTTTGTTTGTTACTCTCTGGTTACCTATAAACCAAAAGTATATAGTAAAAGAAACAATAAGGGCATTAAAATAGTGCACTGGGAATATTTACTTAACATAAAAGAAGACAGTAATGGGCAACAAAAAATGCATATAAATATTATATGCTTATAAAAAACAAATAGTAAAGTGGCAGATGCAAATACTATTTATTTATGTTTTTAATAATACAGAATATTTAAGAATAATCCTACAACTATGTTAAATACAAATGGATTAAACACTCCAACTGAAAAGCAAAGATAGGCAGAATTAATTTTTTAAAAGCTTCAACTGTATACTGTTTATAAGAGACACATTTTAGATTGAAAGACACAAATGAGCTACAAGTATAAAAAAAGACATATCATGTAAACAGTAACCTGAAAACAGCTGGAGTGGCTACATCAACATTAGAAAAACAGACATTAAGACATAAATCTGTGAGATAAAGAAGAATATTACATTATTGAAACAAGGATCAATCAAGACATTTATAAATATATATGCATTTAAGAACACAGTGCCACAATAAATAGGGCAAAAACTAACACAATTGAAGGGAGAAATAAATGATTCAACAATAATAGTTGGAGACATCAGTATGTCACTTTCAATAATGGATAGAACAACTCGAAAGACCAACGAGGAAACAAGATGCCTTGAACAACACTATAAAAGTAGATCTAACAGACATCAATAAAACACTCGTCCCAACAAAAGAATACACATTTGCACATGAAAGAAATTTCCAGGATATACCATATGTTAGGTCCTAAAATAAGTCTGAATATATTTTAAAGGACTGAAATTATACAAAGTATGTTCTCCAACTGCAATGGAACAAAAGTAGAAATCAGTAAAAGAAGGAAATTTGGAGAATTCACATATATGGGGAAATTAACTCATTTCTAAATAACCAATGGGTCAAAGAGGAAATTACAAGGGAAATTAGAGACTACTTTGAGATGAATGAAGATGAAAACATGACAAAATGTATGCTATGCAGGTAAAGGGGTACTTAGAAATTTATAGCTGTAGACACCTATATTAAAAAAGAAGAAATCAATAACCTAAGCTTCTGTCTTAAGAAACTAGAAAATAAAAGAGCAAATTATACTTAAAGCAACAGAAGGAAGAAAGTAATGATTAGAGCAAACATAAAATAGATGATAGAGAAACACTAGAGAAAAATCAGTAAAACCAAAATTTGGTTCTTTGAAAAGATCAACAAAATTAGCAAAACTATCTGTATTAGCCAAGAAAAAAATAGAGAGGACACAAATTATTAAAATTAGGAATGAAAAAAGGGTATTATATAGAACTTACAGAAAGGAAAAAGAGGGGCTACTATGCATAATTGTATGCCAATAAATTAGGTAGCCTAGATGAAATGGACAGATTCCTAGGAAGACCCAAACTACTGGAACTGACTAAAAAAACAAAGTAGAAAAATATGATAACCTATAACAAGTAAAGATATTGAATAATATTTAATAACAAAAAACTCCCCACAAACACCGAGAACCAGATGGCTTCTGGTGTATTCTACAAAACATTTAAATAAGAATTAACACCAATCCCTTGAAAACTCCTCCCAAAAACAGAAGGGGAGGAAACACCAAACCATTTTAGGAGGCCAAAATTACCTTGGTACCAAAACCAAAGATGTCACAATAAAACTACAGAACAATACCTTTTATCAATAAAGATTCAATAATCCTCAACAAAATATTAGTAAACCAAATCAAACAACATATATAAATGATTATACACCACAACCAAGTGAAATTTATCCCCCAAATGAAAGCTTGGCTCAACATCTGAAATCAACCAATGTAATACACCATGGTATAAAGGACAAACTCCACAAGATTATCTCAATACACATAGAAAAAGCAGTTGACAAAATTCAACACACTTTCATGATCAACATTCCCAACAAATGAGGAATAGAAGGGAATTTCCTCATCCTGATAAAGGGCATTTAGAAAAAGCCCACAGCTAACATCATACTTAATGGTGACAAACACAAAGTTTCCTCCTTAAGACCAGGAACAAGACAAGGATGTCTGTTCTCACCACTTCTATACAACATTGTACTGGAGGTTCTAGACAATGCACTTACATAAGAAAAAGAAAAGGCAGCAAAATTTGAAAGAAAAAACCTACATTGGAAGTTGACAGATTCTTACATACAGAAAATACATAGGAAATTGTATTAAGATTGCAAAACTGCCAAAACTGATCTACAGATTTAGCACAAACCCTGTCAAAATTCCAGCTGGCCTTTTTTTGCAGAAATGGAAAAGCTGACCCTAAATTTCATATAGAAATGCACAGATAAATCCAGAAGATTTGGAACAATCTTGAAAAAAACCAAGTTGGAGGCCTCATACATCTTGATTTCAAAATGTACTACAAAGCTACAGTAATCAAGATTGTATGGTACTGGCATAAGGTAGACATGCAGACCAGTGGAATAGAATTGAAAATAAAATTCAATAGAATCTTAATTCTCAAATTCAAAGTTCACATATGTGGTGATATGAATGGTATTAGTTGGTCCAGAAGTCAAGGAACAGTCAGGGCTTGATGACTCTACTGCAACCTGTCACGGGATTTACTGTCTGAGATGGGCTACTTTTCTCTGATGCTCCAGATACATTCTTTAGATATACTCTCTAGATAGTGATATATAATCTCTACTTTCTTCAAATTTTTAAATGTAAACAGAATTTTTAAAATATTTTTTTGTTTTATTTTAATTAGAATTATATTTGTTTCTCTGGCTATTGTTTTCAGAACTCAGAAAAGGGTACCTTGAAGATAAAGTGGCAGGTGCTAATAGATATGTAGGAAGCCTAAGTTAGCTTTTTTAAAAAAACCAGCATTGTCAGCAATCATCCCTTTGCCTCCCACAGGCCCATTAGATCATTCTCCGGGGACTTCCTGGCTAAACTACTCGTTGAACACTAGGGCCAGAGGCAGAGAGGACTCATTGCAAACACCAGATGCGGAACAAGCAAATGTCCTCAGAAGCAGCAATGTGCTGCAGTGACTGGAGTGGACTGAGATGCATTCAGGTTTGTGGCTTCTTTATCCCCCAGCATCTTGGTACTCAACAAAATGACCCATCTCCTCATTAGGGTAAGCTAATATAAGAGACAGTAATAGGGAAGGGAATAAAATATGACCAAATATCAACAAATAAAATGTGTAGTACCTTGTTTTTAGCTAATTCCTTTTCCAAACTGGGTTTTTCTTGTGCTATTTCTTTCTCTGTTTTATTAACCTGCCAAAAAAAAAGGAGGAAGAAAGAAATGGGTCAAGCAGCAGACAGGCTCTACTATAGCAGACATACCCTGCATGCCAATTAATACCTACACTGCGGAGATACCACATCCTCTCAGAAAAGGGGTCCCTCAGGGAGTCTCTGAGGCAGAGCAGACTTCACAAACAGCCCTGAAATTGGAAAGACATGTCTGCATATCAGAGTCTGCTGGTATCTTCCTAATTGGGAAGACAGCGCTGTTCCCCCTAAACCTCCATTGTCCCACCCTTTCAGGGACATCAATTTTTCAAATCTGGCCCCCTAACTAACATGAGAATGTGGGAATTGTTAGTTAACATTCACAGTGCTGTGTAAGGGTACGCTATTTGGCACAGACTACTTCACATGCTAAAAGACACAGATTAGCCATCTAAAATTGTTTTTAATGGCAACTCAGACAAACTGCATCTGGGTTATACTTCTCTTCTTGCCTTTTGCATTTAAAATACAATTTTAAAACAAGATCACCACCACAACCAGGAGATAACATAAATCTGCTCTTACCTACCTCTCCTTGAAGTCTTCCTTTCTCCTCCAGCAGAGACTTCTCTGGCACTGATGCTTCTAGTTCACCTCGCAATCTTGGAATAGTTGATTTAAGCAGCTCCTTTTGCACAGCTGTCCTCTTCTCAGCATCCTGTGCTTTCTGGATACACTGGTTATGTTCAAGGATTAAATGGTCCCTGTGAGAAGAGAACAGGAGATATGAAGGCTAAATGAGAGTTCCTCTGTAACAGAAAGACTAAATGTTCTTCAAGAACATATCTGCCTGAGAGCAGTCACCAAAGTTTTCTAAACAGAACTCATTCCTTAAGGGCAGAGTCATTAGTTTATCTTTTGGCTGACTCAGCAAAACCAGAAATAAACATTTTCATTAAAGAAATGCAAATGCAAGAACAAAAGATACATACCATGCTGCCCACAATTTACTCACAGATGTGCTTGGAGTTGGGTTTTCTCATTCTGAACAGCCTGTAGGTCACTTGTCATATTGGCAGGGGCCGCATCCAACAGTAAGTTTTGTTCGTGAAATGTCTGCGTCCTCATTTTCTGCTCTACCTGAGTGTTAGAATATTAAAAGCTGAGATGCCAGGACATTTGATAGGGTAGCGTTCAAAATAACTGATCAAAGATACTAATTTCACTTAACAAAAGACAAATTTTACTTATATAAGTAAAATTTCTTTTTAAAAGAATTTATTTTAATGACCAGTTTCCTTTTTGTCTCCACCCTGACCTGACCATATTTATCGTTTTATAGCTCAGCCAACAGTGAAGATACGTTATTTACCCAGCATGCTGCAAAATTTATAAAACTCTTAAAAGGAACATAGTTTTAGATATACAATTATTTTAAGAATATTTTTGGTACTTTTTAATGTAAAATAATATCAAAGTATGTAAAATGAAAGGATTCCTCTACCTCTATCAAAACCTCCTCTTTCAAATAATCCCACTCTCTAGGGACAATCATGTGAATTGGTGTGGCTTCTTTTGAGAATATATGAAACTATATTCAGCTATTGTTACAGCAAGAGTGCTGTAATTGTTTTGCCCATTTTCTTTGGCTCACCATTTTGGAATTACCAATACATAACATTTTTATACACACTCCCTCCACCTATAATGGATCAAGCTTTTGAAATATAGTACATGTTAACAACTGCTTTTGTAAACACATTTTATAACATTTTTAATAATACTTGATTGCAAAGCAAACCTTCACACCTTCAAAAAATGGTATCACACTTGTGTAATATTCCGAAGTTTTAGAACGTTTGTAACAGTGTTACTTACATATATCACTTCATTCAGTCTGCTAAACTGTAAACTCCATAAAGTAGGGATTTTGTCTTACTCACCCATATAATCTTATCTAGACCTAGGATCATACATGCCCAGAGTAAACACTAAATGTTTGTTGAATTAATGAAAACTATTGACTATGTGTTATGTGCAAAACATGCTTAGCCCTACAGGATATAACAAAGATATATAAAACAATGTTCTTGCTTCTAGGAAGCTCATACATTATACAGGAAATAAAACTGGCACATAAATTTACCATAGAATGCAGAATAGAGAGACAGTGTCACACAGTGATTAGAAACATTTACTGTGGGGGCAGGCCTAGGCTTAAATCCAGCTCTACCTCCTCACTAGTTAGGTGACTTCACACAAGTTGACCGACTTCTCTGAACCTCATTTCCTTACCTGTAAAGTGAGGATAAGAAATATCGCTTTACATAATAGCTGCTAGAATTAAAGGATGTAATATATGTAAATTCCTTAGCACACTGCTTGGGTATATAGTAAGTATGCTCCAAAAAAATTGAGAGCTATTTTTCTTATAGTCTGTTAGTGTCCTAGGAGTAGAAGTTGAAAGAGAAAACTAATCCCTTCTGGTTTGTGTGATCAAGATTCCTGATGAAAGTGAGTCTTAAGGAATGAATAGGATTTCAAATAGTTCAAGATGAGGTAAAGACCATCGTCAGCACAGGGAATGGCATAAGCAAAATGGGAAAGTACAGGTGTTTGGGGAAAAGGGAAGTACTTTAGGATCAGTCATAGTGTTCTCTATGACTCTATAAATAATGTAATTACTTTTCCTAAAGTAATTATATTTGAGAGGAAACCATTAAGAAAGCACTGAGTAAGAAGAAATTCAGATGGCCAACAGGCACATGAAAAGATGCTCGACATCACTAATCATCAGAGAAATGCAAATTGAAACCACAATGAGATATCACCTCACACCAGTGAGGATGGCCAACATCCAAAACACAAACAACAACAAATGTTGGCGAGGATGTGGAGAAAGGGGAACTCTCCTACACTGCTGGTAGGAATGCAAATTAGTTCAACCATTGTGGAAAGCAGTATGGAGGATCCTCAAAAACTCAAAATAGAAATACCATTTGACCCAGGAATTCCACTCCTAGGAATTTACCCTAAAAATGCAGCAGCCCAGTTTGAAAAAGACATATGCACCCCTATGTTTATCGCAGCACTATTTACAATAGCCAAGAAATGGAAGCAACCTAAGTGTCCATCAGTTGATGAATGGATAAAGAAGATGTGGTACATATACACAATGGAATATTATTCAGCTATAAGAAGAAAGCAAATCCTACCATTTGCAACAACATGGATGGAGCTAGAGGGTATTATGCTCAGTGAAATAAGCCAGGCAGAGAAAGACAAGTATCAAATGATTTCTCTCATCTGTGGAGTATAAGAACAAAGAAAAAACTGAAGGAACAAAACAGCCGCAGACTCACAGAACCCAAGAATGGACTAACAGTTACCAAAGGGAAAGGGACAGGGGAGGATGGGTGGGAAGGGAGGGATAAGGGGGGGAAGGGGCATTAAGATTAGCACACGTAATGCAGCGGCAGGGACACGGGAAAGGCAGTATTTATAGAGAAGACAAGTAATGATTGTGTAGCATCTTACTATGCTGATGGGCAGTGACTGTAGTGGGGTATGTGGGGGGTACTTGATAATAGGGGGTCTGGTAACCATAATGTGGTTCAAGTGATTGTACATTAATGATACCATAAAAAAACAAAAAATAAAACAAAAATAGTACCCTCCAAATTCTGCTTATTTGAGAAAAATACACTTCTGTGGGTTTTCTTTAAGTCCCTTTTTTCTGGTGCTTGCAACAAAAGCATCCTGATGCAAGGTAGTCCCAGGCAATAGTTGGTGGAGACACAAGTGGCATTAGGAGGTAAAGTAAATGACAAGCATTACTAGAGGTGGAAGGGGCGCACAGTTTTCATGGCAACTTATTAGGCCCAGGTAGCAGGTTATAACATAGAGTAGTGCCTATGTGAATTTGTTATCAGAGGCCCAGCACAAAATACTAATACAAAGATAGCAAAAGTCCATTTGGGGGCAAAAAATGAAATGAAATACAAGTTTCCCACATATTTTGAATGAGACTCACATTCCTACCTAGCGAGAGTGAGGTAAGACTTGGGATCCAGTCAGTCTACTGAGTTGGGGCTTTGACTCAGGAGAGATTCTCATTTTCACTACAGATGCCAACCCACGCACATTTTTCTGTCTGCAGAGCCTAACAGTGCATAGGAAATTGTGGGTGTTAAATAAACGGGGATAATTCAGTAAATTTAACCAATGTCTGTTCTGGTTTAGCACAAGTGCCAGGTTCCGGGGAAGGAGCAATACACGAAAGTGAATTCCTCACACCAGCATTCTAATAAGCAGGCCAAGGATAACCAGAAAAATAAATCATTAATGTCGAAATGTCTTTGCCTGGAACCTGGAACCTCCAACCTAACATGTAAATAAATAAATAAATAAAAGATGGTACCGGGGCTTATCTGGAGGCCCTCCCTGGGGATTATCTTCCCTCTTTTAGCTGATGCCAGGCCAATGCAAACTTCCCTCCCAAACGGTTTTTACTCGCATCCAGTGCAGATTTGTCGCAAATCAGGGTCCTGAGGCCCGGAGGGCGAGACAGCTCCGCCAGCGGGGGGACAGGGCGCAGGGAGAGGTGATGGTGGTCTCATCTGAGCCGCCCACTCTCCCCCACGGGTCCCGACCTCCGTTCCTGGCTCGCCCGCCTAGGGCCCAGGACCCTCACCCCGCAGTACACCTGTCCGCCCGTGGCTCTGCCTGAAAGCAGGTAGGCGGGTTCCATGTAACTAAAACACCGCTTTAAACCACCTTGCTCCCCGGCGCGGCCCCTCCCGTAGGCCGGCCGACCCGTGACAGGGCATGCCGGGAATTGTAGTTTTCCTGGCCCTGGAGGCCCTCCGCTGGAATCCGGCAGCGCGCAGGGAACGCGCCGCCCCGTGACCCGAATGTCGACATGGTTCCAGTGTACTCGCCCGCGAGGCAGGCCGGGATACGTAGTTTCCGCCCACTCACCTGGCGGAGGTTCAGTTCTGTCAGCTCTGCAGAGGGGCCGGTCTCACCCCCGTGAACGTGCGGCCTTTGGGTTTGGCAGTCATACGCTGCAGCAGGCGAGAGTCCGAGATTAGAAAATGTCTTTTGTTTTAGGACGACGAAAACATCAAGTTTTAGGAAGACTAAAATGAATGGTAGGAAAATAACAGATTTTGTTAGCATAACAAATATAAAAATCCAGAACTCATTCTCGTGAAGGAAAAACCAAGCCCCTCTTCATCCTCGTCCAGCATGGCCAGAGATAAAGCATGAATCTGCTTTCTTAAGCGCAATTTATTTCTTGCCTTGTGGACTGGTAAGTGAATAGGTATTTTTAAATCTGACTGTAAGTAGCTAAGAAGCAAGCAACAGCGTTGAAAACTAAACTGCTGGCGTTTCTGAATTGTTTGCTGGAAGAGTGGGAATTCACACTTAACTAGGAGACTTCCACGATGAAAAGACAACAGAGGCTCGCATTGAAGTAGCTGGAGAGAACACCTGTTAACACCACCAGGGGAATTAATGCATTCTTCTCTTTTCCTTGGAGGCGCAGGTGAGTATGCAGTCAGGTCCGAAAAGAGTCTTGAATTGCTTAGCAAGTAGCCGACTGAGTCTGGCTATTCTAATACTTCTGTAGCCGAGCCTCAACATCAGATGGAATGTCCATCACACCACAGTTGAAAGACATATCCATCAAACTGTGAGCCCACCCAGTGAAAGAGAAATGAGCACCACATACATTATTCAGGTAAAAGGACCAAATAAAGCTTTCTTTTTAAAAAATTAAATGTTCACCACAGTGGTTCAACAGCCCCTCCCTCCGCACCACTACTCCCCTCCCCCTCAGTAACCACTAGTCACTTCTCAGTGTCTACGAATCTAATGTTTTGTTCCTTCTGGTTTGCTTTGTTTTTATATTCCACAATTAAGAGAAATCACAGGGTATTCTCTGCCTAGCTTATTTCAGTGAGCATAATACCCTCTAGATCCATCCGTGCTGTTGCAAATGGCAGGATTTCTTCTCTTTTCATGGCTGAATAATATTCCATTGTGTATATGTACCATATCTTCCTTATCCATTCATCTACTGATGGACACTTAGGTCGCTTCCATATCTTGGCTACTACAAATAGTGTGGTGATTTTCAAATCAGGGGTTTTGTTTTCTTTGTGTAAATTCCTATGAGTGGAATTACTAGGTCAAATGGTATTTCTATTTTTAGTTTTTTGAGGATCCTTTTAATTGCTTTCCACAACAGCTGCATCAGTTTACATTCCCACCAACAGTGTAGGGAGGTTCCCATTTCTCCACATCCTTGCCAGCACTTGTTGTTTCTTGTCTTTTGGATAGTGGCCATTCTAACTGGTGTGAGGTGATATCTCATTGTGGTTTTAATTTGCATTTCCCTGATGATTAGTCATTTGGAGCATGTTTTCATGTGCCTGTTGGCCATTTATATTTCTTCTTTGGAGAAGTGACTGTTCAGATCTTTCACCCATTTCTTAATTATGGTTGGGTTTTTTTTTTGATGTTGAGGCACATGAGTTCTTTATATATTTTGGATGTTAACCCCTTATCAGATGAGCCATTTATGAATATTTTCTCCCATAATGTAGGATGCCTTTTTGTCCTGCTGATGGTATCCTTTTCTGTACAAGGCTTTTAGTTTGATGTAGTACCACCTGTTAATTTTTATTTTGTGTCCCTTGCCCAAGGAGATGTGTTCATGAAAAAATTGCTCATGTTTATTAAGAGGTTTTTTCCTGTGTTTTCTTCTGAGAGTTTTATGGTTTCATGACTTACATTGAGGTCTTTGATCCAGTTTGAGTTTACTTTTGTGCATGGAGTTAGACAGTTAATCAGTTTCATCTTCTTACATATAGCTGTCCAGTTTTGCCTACACCAGTTGTTGAAGAAGCTGTCTTCCCATTGTATATTCATGGCTCCTTTATCTTACATTTATTGGCCATGTATGTGTTGGTTTATATCTAGCCTCTCTATTCTGTTTCATTGATTTATGGGTTTGTTTCTGTTCTAATGCCAAATTATTTTGAGTACTGTGGCCTTGTAGTAGAGCTTGAAGTCAGGGAGCATAATCCCCCCAGCTTTGTTCTTCCTTCTCAGGATTGTTTGGCTATTCGGGGTCTTTTGTGGTTCCATATTAATTTTAGAACTATTTGTTCTAGTTCATTGTGTAAGACCCAGAAAACAGGCCCTGCTCAGCCCCGGGATGGATGGCGACCCAAATACTCACAAGAGACCGGTCTTGATGCAAACAGCAAGAGGTTTATTGATTCCACCAGCGCGCTGGGGTCAAGACTCATAACTCATGCAGGAGCAGAGTCCGACCCCGAGCAGAAATCACAGGAGGTTTTTAAAGGAAAAGGGACCATAACCAGGGGGAGGAGAGGGGGAGGTCTGCTGATGATTCGATAGCAAAAATATTTCAATTAGAGTCTCACAGGGCTTTATCTTCACAGTAGGGTCTCACAGGGCTTTATCTTCACAATCTATCAGTTTTGGGGAGGATTACCTAGGCACGGGTTTGCAAGCTATTGTGTCATTGTGTTCAGGCCGGTTTTTATGACTCAGGCCAAGGGTCAGAGCCTACTTAAAATTTTCCTATTCCTTCAGGTGGTTTTGGGGAAACTGAAACTCAGGCCCTCTGATTTCTGAGGCTTTCTGGGGCCTGTCATGGCATTAGTTTGGTCCTTTCAATTGAAGAATGCTTTGGGAATTTTGATAGGGATTGCATAGAATCTGTAAATTGCTTTGAGCAGGATGGCCATTTTGGCAATATTAATTCTTCCTATCCATGTGCATGGGATAGATTTCCATTTTTTGGTGTCTTCTTTAATTTCTCTCATGAGTGTCTTGTAGTTTTAAGGGTATAGGTCTTTCACTTCCTTGGTAAGGTTTATTCCTAGGTATTTTAATCTTTTTGAAGCAATTGTAAATGGAGTTGTTTTCCCAATTTCTCTTTCTGCTAGTTCATTGTTGGTATATAGGAATGCAACAGATTTCTGTGTATTAATTTTGTATCCTGCAACTTCACTGAATTCAGTTATTAGTTGTAATAGTTTTGGGGTGGTTTCTTTAGGATTTTTTATGTACAGTATTATGGCATCTGCAAACAGTGACAATTTAACTTCTTCCTTACCAATTTGGATGCTTTTTATCACTTTGTGGTGTCTGAGTGCCTTGGCTGGGTCCTCCAATACTATGTTGAATAGAAGTGGTAAAAGTGGGTATCCTTGTCATGTTTCCCATCTTCAAGGAAAAGCTTTTGACTTTTTGCTGTTAAGTATGATGTTGGCTGTGGGTTTGTTATATATGGCCTTTATTATGTTGAGGCGTGTACCCTCTATACCTATTTTGTTGAGAGTTTTTACCATGAATGGATGTTGAATTTTGTCAAATGCTTTTTCAGCATCTATTGAGATGATCATGGGATTTTTGTCCTTCTTTTTGCTGATGTGATGTATGATATTGATTGATTTACAAATATTGTACCACCCTTGCATCCCTGGAATAAATCCCACTTGGTCATGATGGATGGTCTTTTTGATGTATTTTTAGATTCAGTTTGCTAATATTTTGTTGAGTATTTTGTGTGTATATTCAACCCGGATATTGGTCTATAATTTTCTTTTTTTGTTGTGTTTTTGTCTGGTTTTGGTATTAGAGTGATGTTTGCCTCATAGAATGAGTTTGGAAGTATTGCCTCTTCTACTTTTTTGGAATGCTTTAAGAAGGATCAGTCCTAGGTCTTCTTTAAATGTTTGGTAAATTTGGCTGTGAAGCTGTGTGGATCTGGAGTTTTGTCTTTGGGGAGTTTTTTGATTACCAATTCAGTTTCATTGCTAGTAATTGGTCTGTTCAGATTTCCTGTTTCTTCCTGGGTCAGTCTTGGAAGGTTGTATTTTTCCAGTTGTCCATTTCTTCTAAGTTGTCCAATTTGTTGACATAATTTTTCATACTATTCTTTAATAAATATTTGTATTTCTGCAGTATCCATTGTGATTATTCCTTTATTCCTTCTTTGTTTCTGATTCTGTTTATGTGTATACACTCTCTTTTTTTCTTGATAAGTCCAGCTAGGGGTTTATCTATTTTGTTTATTTTCTCAAAGATCCAGCTTCTGTTTTCACTGATTTTTTTTTCTATTGTTTTATTCTTCTCTATTCTATTTCTTTCTCCTCTGGTATTTATTATGTCCCTCCTTCTACTAATTTTGGGCCTCATTTGTTCTTTTTATATTTTCTTTAATTGTGATTTTAGACTGTTTATTTGGGAATATTCTTGTTTCTTGAGGTAAGCCTGTATTGCTATGTACTTTCCTCTTAGAACTGCCTTTGCTGCATTTAGCAGATTTTGGCCTGTTGTGTTTTCATTTTCATTTATCTCCATGTATTGCTTGATTTCTGTTTTAATTTGTTCATTGATCCATTGGTTATTTAGAAGCATGTTGTTTAGCCTCCATGTATTTATAATTCTTTTTGTTTTCTTTGTGTAATTCATTTCTAGTTTCATACCACTGTGGTCTGAGAAGCTGCTTGGTACAAAAATCAATCTTTTTGAATTCACTGAGGCTTTCCTTGTTGCCTATTATGGTAAATGTTCCATGTACACTTGAGAAAAATGTGTATCCTGCTGCTTTTGGATGGAGTGTTCTGTAGATATCTGTTAAGTCCATTTGATCTAATGTATTGTTCAGTGCCTCTGATTCCTTATTTATTTCTGTCTGGTTGATCTGTCTATTGATATGAGTTTTGTGTTAAAGTCTCCTAAAATGAATATGTTGCAGTCTATTTTCCCCTTTAATTCTGTTAGTATTTGCTTTACATATTTAGGTGCTTCTGTATTGGGTACATAGACATTTATAATGGTTATATCCTCTTGGACTGATCCCTTTATCATTATGTAATGTCCTTCTTTGTCTCTTGTTCCTTTCTTTGTTTTAAAATCAATTTTGTCTGATGAAAGTAATGCTACTTCTGCTTTTTTCTCCCTATTATTTGCATGGAATATCTTTTTCCGTCCCTTCATTTTTATTCTGTGTATGTCTTTGTGTCTGAAATGAGTCTCTTGTAGGCCGTCCATAGCTGTGTCTTGTTTCCTTATGCAATCTGCTACTCTCTGCCTTTTGATTAGTGCAGTCCATTTACATTTAAGGTCATTATTGATAGGTATGTACTTATTGCCATTTTATTAATTGTTTTCTGCTGTTTTCTTATATCTCCTCTCTGTTCCTTTCTTCCTCACCTATATTCTTCTCTTGTTATCAATGGCTTTCTTTATTATTGTATTTGGATTTCTCTCTCTTTAAAATTTATTTATTTGTGTGTGTGTGCGTGTATTTATTGTAGGCTTTTGTTTAGTGGTTACCAAAGTTCAAGGATAGCTTCTTTACTGTATGATAGTCTTATATTGTTGATTATTCTATTTCAAACAGAATCTGAAGGTACTTTTTTTTTCCTCTTCCCCCTGTACATTTTTCATATTAGATATCATAATCTGCACTTTTTGTGTATTCCTTGACTGATTTTGTGTGTGGTTTATTTTTCTTCTGTTGTTTTGGTTTAATTTCATACTTACTTGGTAATTAATTAGTCTAGTACCTTTATTGTGGGTTTGTTTTCACTGGTGACAGCTATTTCGCCTTAGGAACATTTGTATTACAGCAGCCCCTTCAATATATCCTGTAGGGCTGGCATAGTGGTGCTGAATTCTTTCAGCATTTGTTTTTATAAAAATTGTTTAATATCTGCTTCAAATTTAAATGATAATCTTGCTGGGTAGAGTATTTTGGTTGGAGGTCCTTCTGTTTCATTACATTAAATATACCATGCCACTCCTTCTGGCCTGTGAAGTTTCTGTTGAGAAGTCTGCTGATAGCCTGATGGGATATGCTTTAGAAGTAATCTTTTTTCTCTCTCTGGCTGCTTTCAACACTCTCTCCTTATGCTTGATCTTTGTCATTTTAATTATTATGTCGGTGTTGTTTTGTTTGGGGTTCCTTTTGTTTGGGCTTCTCTGTGCTTCCATGACCTGAGGGTCTGTTTCCTTCCCCATATTGGGGAGGTTTTCAACAATTATTTCCTTAAAGAGACTTTCTACCCCTTTGTTTTTCTCTTCTCCATGAGCATGTTTTTGACTTTTATTTTGAAATCTTTATCAAGAAGATTGTTGATCTCTGTTTCATTTAGCCCTTGTTCTCAGGTTCTCTCATAGTTTTGATTGGATCAAATTCCTCTGCCTCATTTTCTCAGGGATTCTGTGTTTCTTCCTCTGTATTAGAGGTCTCTCCTATGCTTTCTGGTGTAAAGAGTAATAGCTTTATGCAGAATGTGTGCTATTGTGCTCAGCAGCTCAAGATTCTTTACTCTCTAGCACCTGGTTCTATTTTGTGGGGCCCCAGCTGTTGGTGTGCCATGGGTGGCTGTGTGGCTTTCTGTGTGGCTTCTGTAGTTGTCTAAGTCTGGGTGGGAAGTTTGCTTGAGGTGCTGCCTTTGTGATCAACTCAGGTATCTCTGTTGAGCTCACTGCTGGCAGGGCCACGCTCTGCCTGGCCTGCAGCAATGGCAGGACTGCATGGATAATGGCTTGGGAGGACTTAGCTGGATGCACATCACTGGGTTTGGACACGCGCAGAGACGAAGGAGCTCTTGGGGCTGGCTCCTCCTATCAGGTTGGGCTGAAATGGAGCCAAGCAAACTGGGAAAGTCTCCCTCTACCTGCCAGGTATCAAAGTCTGATACTGCTTCTGGGCAAAGAGGGTTGGTTCCCAGCAGCACGCGCAGGGAGGTACCTTGGGGCTGCATTGCCAGCAAGGAGGATGGAGTTTCTGGATCTCCCGAGGGCTCCTGGTTTGTTGGGTGGAGGAAGGGCTGGGGAAGTATCCTCCACCTGCCCTTTCTCCTTCCTCACCTCTGGCAAGTTTTTCAAACTGCCACCTCTGCTTTGGGTGTCAGGACTGGTTGGAGTGTGTCTGTTCTCTAGCTGGAGTCTCAGCCTCCCAGAGTGTTCTGCCTGCCCCTGGTGTCCAGTCCCAATAATCACCAGAACCAATGTAATGTGGGCTCATGCTCCCAGAGCAAATCACCAGGGCCAGCTGTGCAGCGCTCCTGGGCTCCTGCCCCTCCCTGATCTATTCCTCTTTCTCCTGCCTACATGGAGGTCGGTGTGGGGGGAGGGACTCAGTCCTACTGGATCTTGGCCTTGCCGCTTCACCCTTCTCTGGGTGGTCCTCTCTCCTTCCTCAAGGGCAGGGGTCTGTTTTGCAGTCTTTGGGTCATTTTCAAGTGTAGCGGCATTTGCTGTATTGTCCTCTTTATGTGTTTTTGGGAGGAGGTTTCCATCTTTCCTCCCTACTCCATCTTTCATCTGATAATCCCCTGAAATGAAGCTTTTAATATGAAAAATGGAAGAGTATTTTAGACCGTCAATGCAAAAAGCCAATTATTCTCTCAGTATGTACATTTTCTCTTGCAATGACCTCTGATTTAACTGTGGAAATGAGGAATATGTGTATGTACTCCACAGATAATCCACATGCTTCAAAGTGATGAGAGTTTTCACCTTTTCCTTGAATCTCCATATTAAGCAGCAGTCAGGGAGCCAAACTGATTTAGTGTTTTTCATTCTTTTCCTCTGTTCACCATCTGTCAAACCATGTAAGAACTTAAGTCAACCAATTAGAGTTAGAGAAAAGAATCTGAAGTCTTCAACAAACTAATCATCCCCTAGAGTACTGATCTCTGTATACCTAAGAATTCATATTTGAAGTCTGTTTTTATTCTTTTAAGTGGCTAAACACTGATTTTTTTCTGATTTTCCTCTTGACTTTCAGTTGATAAATGTTTTTCAAATTTGTTGACCCCCTTCATAAAACAAGGTCTTTTAGTCATGGAAATCCTAGAGATTCTATGAGGACCACATCCTCTTTCACTACAGATCTATAATAGCCTTTTAACTGGTTTTCCAGTCACCCTTCCCAATGCCTTCATCATATGCCTACTAAAATGATTTATTTAAAAAGTAAATCTAATTATCTCAGTCCCTTTATCCTTAAAAACATTAAATAGTTCTCCTTTGAATGAGTAGTTTTCCATTGAACAGGATGAAACCCAAACTGCCAATGTCTTCAGCCTAACCCGCTAGCCTCATGGGAACCTTGAATTCAAGCCTACTGACATGTCTTTGTGCCTGTAGGTTCTGAATCCTCTGCCAGGTGTGGCCTTCCTCTTGTCAGTCTGGAACCAAACAGAAATTTAACCTCTTCTGTGAAGCCATTCCATTCCCTCCCAAAGTACTTACTTGCACTGCATTATACTTACCGATGTGTCTATTCCACCACTGCCCCCCACATCCCCTTGCCCCCAAGTAGATGGTAAAACTACTTGAGAACAGGAATTTTGTTCTTCTTATTTTCAGCACCAATGCCTGCCACAAGTCTTTTTTATGTGAGTGAATTAAAGAATAAATTTTGTATGTTTCTACTGACAGAGGCTATGTCTCACTTTCTTAGCTATTTATATAGGTATTCTATTTGTAGGCCGGGAAAAGGCATCTGCTTTCTTCCAGAGCTGGCAATGATATGACATTGCAGTTATACAAATGACAGCAATGTTACCTGCAACCACTTCCCCTTGGAGTTGGAAATGTATTCTGAGGATAAAGAAATACAAACACAAAAAAATCAAAGTTTTCATACCTTGTTGATACTATGGAGGAAAGAGAATGGCAGATTCACAAACCAGTTCCTCACCTAATGAGGGCAGCCCAGACCTTTTTGAAGTATTGGCTCTGAATATAGAGATTATAATTTGGAGGTTCTGACTTCAGTGAACTGGTCAATCAGCCCCAAGCTGCAAAGATAAATCTGTTATTTGAATTGGTCTAGGGTAAAAGTACTTCTTAGAAGTATTCTGTCACTTAACTTCACCAACTAAATTTTGCGGTTCAATAGATTTTCATGTTGTTCTATTGACCAAACTTAGTAAGATCAATGTTATGGCGATGTTGCTGCAGCTATATTTTACATTTCCTAAGATTAGAGTATTTTTTGGTCTCAGTAGGATGACACCATAATCAGTAAAAGGAAGAAACATGAGTGTCCTTTAAATTGGTTCACATAGCTCAGTTGCTTGATATTTTTTGAAATTTTCTGATTGAATAATAACAACAATCATCTATTGACCTGGGTGTTTTATGTATGTATCACCTCACATGATCCTGGCTGTAACCCTGAGATGTAATAATTGTAGTCCCACTTAAGTGATGAGATGACAGAGACTTAGGGAACGTAGGGAACTTGCCAAGTGTCATAAAGCCAGTAAGTGACAGAATGGTTATTTGGACTTGGGCCTGTCTGGCTTCAAAGTCCATGCTTTTGAATTTGATTCTATCTCCCCGCCATTCTCCACTTTATTCTGATAACAGTGGGGCAGGACAGAAATCTCAGCAGTTAACTGTGAGGTGCGACATACATGTGAGTTCACTCCACACGATGGAATACCATACATTTATAACAGAAAATGAGGAAATACAGGTGGTAGTATGTGGGTGTTTATGCTATTCTTACCAATTTTCTGTATGTCTTTAAATTTTTTCATTATAAAAAATTTTAAAAGGAAATGAGTGAATCGCTATGTACTTACATGATGTTTCCAGAATATATTTTATGTGAAAAAAGCGAAACAGGGGGGATAAGAATTCTGTATTTGTATAAATAAGCACAAGGAGAACACATAAGAAACCAATAAAATTAAAACCTTGTATTACTTCTGTAAGTAGGGTGACCATATAATTTTTCATCCTAATTTTTACAAACTTTGTATTATGAGGTAATTTTGGATTTATAGGAAAGTTGCAAAAACAGCACAGAGTTCCTGTATACCCTTCATCCAGTTACCACTAATGTTAACATCTTACATAATCATGGTACAGTGATAAAAACTAAGAAACTGATACTGGTACAAATCAGTTAACTAAGTGACAAATTTCATTTGGATTTCATCCCTTTTGTCCACTAATGTCCTTTTTCTGTTCCAGTTGCAATCCAGGATCCTATGATGGGTTTACTTGTCCTGTGCGCTTCAGTCTTCGTCTCTTGTGACCTTGGGATTTTTGAAGACTACTGGTCAGTATTTTGTAAAATGTCCCTCAATTGGAGTTTGTCATGAGTTTCACGATTGGCTCAAGGTTATACATTTTGGGAAGAATGCTATGAAAGTGACGTTGTGCACTTCTTGGTACATGATATCTGGGAGTACATGATGTGTGTGTCTTATAATCTTACTAAGTTCCTCTCTGTAACTAATAAGTATTTGGGGGAAGATACTTTGAGGCTATGCAAATACTTGTTTTTCCTTAACCTTTCAACCACTAATTTTAGCTGGTTTATCTTACCAACAATAGTTATTAATATGGTGTGCTAATGGTGACTTCCTATTTTCCTCATTTGTTCATTGGAATTCTTTTGTAGAGAGGAGTTATATGTTCTCTCTCACCTACTTATCCTATCCCCTAGTTGTTTCTATCGGCATGGGCTTATGGATATTTATTTTATTCTTTGGTTTATAATTCAACAGTATCATTTTATTGCTCAAAGTGTTCCAGCTTTGGCAATTCAGAGACCATTAAGGAGTTGCTGTGTTCCATCCTTTTTTTTTTTTAAAGTACTTCCTTACATATTGTCACTGCAAGATTTCCAGGCTCATCTTGTATTTTCCCTGCCCAGCTCTAGATTCAACCACTTCTCCAGGAAACCCTGTTCCTTTATATTGAAAAACAATATTTAAAATCTGAATTCTTGGGTATCACTATAGCTATTTTTCCTTTCAGAAGATAGAGACAGAAATACTATAGACATACCAACCCAGGAGTCTACATACATATTTCTGTAATCCATCAGCATATATTGTTTACATTTATATAAATATGTATGTACATAAACAAACGAAACATAGGATCATACTAATACTCAAATCTAGCACTGTAGCTCACTCTAACCTTTGCTCTTTCCTTACTTTTAACTTCTTTCTATGACTAGAAAACTTTGTTTTCATTATATGCAAGATAACTACTTATTTGTGCAACCCTAGTATACATTCAAAGTAGTTCTGAAAATTACTAACCCATACCTTTAATGAGAAACGCATTAAAAACCAGAGCATATTACTTGGGCACAGCTCTTTTTGTCTTTAGCCGTACAGTACCTAGTCAAAACACCGCTTTCTAAAGTGACATAGGTCGACTTCTTTCTTCTATGCCTGCTTCAGTGTAGTTACTTGGCTTATTTGCAATACAGTTTAGATTTATGTGCCCCAGTCTGCATTCTGTCTTGTGTTCTGTTCACATCCTGGTTGATTTAATTTACATATTGTAAAATTCACGTCTTCTGGTGCAGTTTTATAGGTTTTGGCAAATAATTAGGGTCTTATCTTCCACTACCATTGTATACAGAAGTTTCCTCACCCTCAAAATTCCCATGATGCCTCTCTTTCATAGTCACTCCCTTCTCTTACCCCTCAGCCTTTGGGAACCACTAATATGTTTTCCATACCAATAATTTTGCATTTTCAAAATGTCATATTAATGGAGCCATACCATTTTGAATCTAACCTCTTTCATTTAGCAAATGCACTTAAGATTTATCCATGTTGCATGAATCAGTAATTCATTTTTGTAGCTGACTAACATCCCACTATATGGATATATCACAGTTTGCTTATTTATTCACTGGTTGAAGGACATCTGGATTGTTTCCGGTTTGGGCAATTATTAATAAAACTGCTGTAGACATTTGCATAGGGGTTTTTATATGAAAATAATTTTTTTCTTTCTCTTGGATAAATACTTAAGAGAGATTTGCTTTATTATATTTAGGTATATATTTACATTTATAAGAAACTGTCAAATTGGTTTCCACAGTGGCTTTGCCATCTTGCGTATCCATCAACAATGCATGACATCCCTAGTTGCTCCTTATCCTTGTTCATACTTGATTTGTCTGTATTTTTTAAAGCCATTCTAATAAGTGCATAGTGTTATCTTGTGTAATTTACATCTTCTCAGGAACTAATGTTGTTGAACATATTTTCATATACTCACTTGACATATATATATCTTTTAAATAAGGTATCTGTTCATATCTTTTTCTAAATTGGTGGTTGGTTTCCTTTCTCATAAATATTTTAAGATACAAGTCCTCTATCAAAATGTGAGTTGGTCACATTTTCTCCTAGTCTGTGGCTTGTCTTTTCATTCTCTGAGTACCCTTTTGCAGAGCAAAAGTTTTCATTTTGATAGAGTCCAACTTACCAGTTTTTTCTTTTAGGGACATACCTAAAAACTCTCTATTTAACCCTATGTCATGCAGATTTTTTTTTCTTAAGCTTTCTTCCAGAAGTTGTATTCTTTTATGCTTTACTATTAGGTCTATGATCCATTTAAAGTTAATTTTTTAAAATAAAGCATTAGGTGTACATTGTGGAGTTTCTTCTCTTTTTTTTTCCTTAAGGACATTCAATTATTCTAGCACTATTGTTGGAATGATTATCCAACCTTTCTCCATTGAATTGCCTTTGCACCTTTGTCAACCAATCATTTGAGTATATTTGTGTAACTATTTATGGGCTCTCAATTCTGGTTCATTGATCTATGGTTAGTGTAGTTTATAGTCATTATTGAATTAGTGACAGAATTATTGAACAGTCCTCCAACTCATTCTTTTTCAAAATTATATGGCTATTTTAGCTCCTTTGCCCTTCCCTAGGAAATTTAAAATCAATTTGTTGATACCTACAAAAAATGCTGCCAAGATTTTGATTGGGAATATGCTCAATCTATATATCAAATTGGGAGACATTACTATTAACATTATTGAGTCTATCAATCCATGAACATACCTTTCTCCACTTATTTAGGTCTTTGATTTCTTTGATCAGTATTTTGTGTTTTGCATCATATAGCTCCTATACATAGTCTGTTAGATTTATATGTATGTTTTCATTTTGGGGGTTGCCATTGTAAACAGTGTGTTAAAAAAAATTTCAAAACTGAGTGTTCATTGTTAGTATATAAAATATAATTGAGTTTTGTATTTTGATTTCTTATCCTATAACCTTGCTAAACT
The DNA here is from genome assembly GCA_032199065.1 of Smutsia gigantea. Lineage (NCBI taxonomy): Eukaryota > Metazoa > Chordata > Mammalia > Pholidota > Manidae > Smutsia > Smutsia gigantea. The sequence continues at coordinate 23,501 of JAVSCE010019565.1, forward strand.
CACTCATTAGGTTTAGGAACGTTTTTGGCATATTCTTTAAGGATTTTCTATGTAAACAATCATGTCATCTGCAGATAGACTATTTTTTGCCTTTAAAATCTGAATGACTCAATTTTTCTCACCTTCTTGCACTGGCTAGGGCTTTCACTGTGAAGTTGAATAGGAGGGGTGAAAGAAGGATATCCTTGTGATGGCCTCATTAAGCTTGATATTAGTTGCAATATTTTTTAATTTTCCTTTATCAGATTAGGGAAGTTTCCTTCCATTCCTAGTTTGTTGAAAGTCTTTATAACCATTTTGTTAAATGCTGTAGAGATAATCATATATTTCTCTTTTAGTCTAGTAATCTGGTAAATTACATCGATTTTTCAAAAGTTGAACTAACCTTGCATTCCTACGATAAACCCTATTGGGTCATTCTGTATTATCCTTTTTTATATTCTTAGATTTGATTTGCTAATAGTTTGTTGAGGATTTTCGTGTTTATGTTTGTGAGGGGATATTGATCTTTATTTTTCTTTTATTGTAATGTATTTAGCTATGATATTAGGATAATCCTAGCCTCATAAAATACATGGTTACTATTCCCTGTTTTTATTTTTTTATGAAACAGATTGTATAGAGCTGGTATTACATGTTTTTTAGAATTTGCCACTGAAACATCTGGGCCTGGAGTTTTCTTTGTTAAAAGGTTTTAAACTACAAATTCAACTTCTTTAATAGCATTGGAACATTGGGTTTTTTGGTTTTTGGGGTTTGTTTTTTTTAAAAAGTTTAGTTTGTGTTTTACTATTTGGTCCTAGGTTTTTTTTCCTAGGTCCAAGTAATTTTATTTAGGTTGTCAATTTATGGGCCTAAGAGTTGTTTGTAGTGTTCGCTTATTATCATTTAATCTCTTTGGGGATCAATCATGGTGGTCCCTCTTCCATTCTGAATACTAGTAATTTTTGTCTTTATTTTTTCTTGGTCAGTCTGGCTAGAGGTATATAAATTTTATTGATTTTTTTTCAAAGAACTAGTTTTTGGTTTCATTGATTTCCTCTACTGTTTTTTGTTCTCAAATTTATTGTTTTTTTCTCTCATGTTTATTATTGAAACCAGAACACTTTTGAGAGTAAAAGGGGGTACTATTAATAATTAAGTCAAGACAAAAGACACAAACTGGAAATATTCCAGGAACACCAGACTGTATGGTCACCCTGCTTATAGGATATGTGGGATGGGGAGAAAGGTAGATGAGACCCTCTGTGGGATTAAAACTTTACAATGTATTCCTTTTAGTAATATTTTTATTTTAAATTATTTGAACATATAACCATTCAAAAAATAAGATAAACGTACCTATCCAAATATTTGGGGCCTAATTCCTGACATATAGTAATATTTAAGTGTATGCTGTCGAATAAATGAATGAATCAGCATTGGTGATTACCTGAGTTTTTAATTTAAATGTAGTTGACATACAATATTATGTTAGTTAAAGTGTACAACATAGCAATTTGACATTTATATACATTATGAAATGCTCACAACAATAAGTGTAGTTACCATCTGCCGTCATACAAAGTTATCACATTATTATTGACTATATTCCCTGTGCTGTACTTATCATCCCTGTGACTTATTTCATAACTGGAAATTTGTACCTCTTAATTCCCTGCACCTATTTCACCGACTGCCCTGCTTCCCTTCCCTCTGGCAACCACCAATCTGTTCTCTGTATTTATGAGTCTATTTCCGTTCTTTTTGTGTGTGTGTGTGATTACCTGAATTTTATTGGAAAAGTAGGATAGTCATTATACACTTAATTCAAAAAGTCTGCAACATGTGTATCAGAATTGATGACTGTCTTGCTCTGTATTCCTACCTTGCATGTTTGGTAACATAAATATTATCACCCTAGACTTAGTTATTTTGTTTTTATTATTTATATCTTCTTTGGCCTATTTTCTAATTCATTTGAGACATATATGGAGGAAGGGTAAACTGACAATTGCTGAAGGGAGTTAAGAGGAATGAAAAGAACATCATTGAGGTCTTGCAGAAGACAACATTGAGGGTCTCTCCAGCTCTATTTCTTTTCCTGAAAATCTGTTACTTGTCTTTCTCTGCCGGGCTTAATTCACTGAGCATAATGCCCTCTAGCTCCATCCATGTCGTTGCAAATGGTATGATTTATTTTCTTCTTATGGCTGAATAATATTCCATTGTGTTTATGTACATCTTTATCCATTCATCTACTGATGGACACTTAGGTTGCTTCCATATCTTGGCTATTGTAGATAGACATAGGGGTGCATATGTCTTTTAGAATCTTGGATCCTGTATTCTTAGGGTAAATTCCTAGGAGTGGAATTCCTGGGTCAAATGGTATTTCCATTTTTACTTTTCTAAGGAACCTCCCTACTGCTTTCCACAATGGTTCAAATAATTTAATTTCCCCCAGCGGTGTGGGAGGGTTCTCCTTTCTCCACATCCTTCACACCATTTGTTGTTGTCTTTTGGGTGTTGGCCATCTTAACTGGTGTGAGGTGATATCTCATTGTGATTTTAATTTGCATTTCTCTGACGATTAGCGATGTGGAACATCTTTTCATGCGCCTTTTGGCCATCTGAATTTCTTCTTTGGAGAAGCGTCTGTTCAGATCCTCTGCCCAGTTTTTAATTGGGTTATTTGCTTTTTGTTTGTTGAGGTGTGTGAGCTCTTTATATATTTTGGATGTCACCCCTTATCGGATATGTCACCTATGAATATATTCTCTCATACTGTAGGATGCCTTTTTGTTCTACTGATGGTGTCCTTTGCTGTACAGAAGCTTTTTAGTTTGATGTAGTCCCACTTGTTCATTTTTGCTTTTGTTTCCCTTGCCCAAGGAGATGCATTCAGGAAAAAGTTCCTCATGTTTATATTCAAGATATTTTTCACTTAGTTTTCTTCTAAGAGTTTTATGGTTTCATAACTTACATTCAGGTCTTTGATCCATTTCAAGTTTACTTTTGTGTATGGGGTTAGACAATAATCCAGTTTTAGTCTCTTACATGTAGCTGTCCAGTTTTGCCAACACCAGTTGTTGAAGAGGCTGGCATTTCCCCATTGTATATCCATGGCTCCTTTATAGTATATTAATTGACCATATATGGTTGGGTTTATATCTGAGCTGTCTATTCTGTTCCATACATCTATGGGTCTGTTCTTGTGCCAGTACCAAATTGTCTCGATTACTGTGGCTTTGTAGTAGAGCTTGAAGTTGGGAAGCGAGTACCCCCTGCTTTATTCTTCCTTCTCAGGATTGCTTTGGCTATTTGGGGTCTTTTGTGGTTCCATTTGAATTTTAGAACTATTTGTTTCAGTTCGTTGAAGAATGCTGTTGGTATTTTGATAGGGATTTCATTGAATCTGTAGATGGCTTTAGGCAGGATGGCCATTTTGACAATATTAATTCTTCTTATCCATGAGAACAGAATGCACTTCCATTTATTGGTATATTCTTTAATTTCACTCATGCGTATCTTGTAGTTTTCAAGGTACACATCTTTCAATCCCTTCATTAGGCTTATTCCTATATATTTTTTTCTTTTTGATGCAATTGTGAATGGAATTGTTTTCCCGATTTCTCTTTCTCTTAGTTCATCGTTGGTGTATAGGATGCAACAGATTACTGTGTATTAATTTTGTTTCCGGCAACTTTGCTGAAATCAGATATTAGTTCTAGTAGTTTTTGAGTGACTTCTTTAGAGTTTTTATGTACAATATCATGTCATCTGCAAACAGGGACAGTTTAACTTCTTCCTTCTCAACCTGGATGCCTTACATTTCTTTCTGTTGTCTGATAGCAGAGGCTAGGACCTCCAGAAGTATGTAAAATAAAAGTGCGGAGAGTTGGCATCCTTGTCTTGATAGCGATCTTAAAGGAAAAGCTTTCAGCTTCTCGCTGTTAAGCATGATGTTGGCTGTGGGTTTGTCTTTTTTTTAACTTTTTTTTGTAATTTATTTTGGTATCATTAATCTACAATTACATGTGAAATATTATGATTATTAAACTAACCCCTTCATCAGGTTCCCCCACCAACCCCATTAAAGTCACTGTCCATCAGCATAGTGAGATGCTATAGAATCACTATTTGTCTTCTCTGAGTTGTACAGCCCTCCCATGCCCCCCCAACATTACATCTGCTAATCGTAATGCCCCCTTTTCCCTCTTATCCCTCCCTTCCCACCCATCTTTCCCAGTCCCTTTCCTTTGGTAACTATTAGTCCGTTCTTGGGTTCTGTGAGGCTGCGGCTGTTTTGTTCCTTCAGTTTTTTTCTTTGTTCTTATACTCCACATATGAGTGAAATCATTTGATACTTGTCTTTTTCGGCTTGGCTTATTTCACTGAGCATAATACCCTCTAGCTCCATCCATGTTGTTGCAAATGGTAGGATTTGTTTTCTTCTTATGGCTGAATAATATTCCATTGTGTATATGTACCACATCTTCTTTATCCATTCATCTACTGATGGACACTTAGGTTGCTTCCGTTTCTTGGCTATTGTAAATAGTGCTGCAATAAACATAGGGGTGCATCTGTCCTTTTCAAATTGGGCTGCTGCATTCTTAGGGTAAATTCCTAGGAGTGGAATTCCTGGGTCAAATGGTATTTCTATTTTGAGTTTTTTGAGGAACCTCCATACTGCTTTCCACAATGGTTGAACTAATTTGCAGTCCCACCAGCAGTGTAGGAGGGTTCCCTTTTCTCCACATCCTCGCCAACATTTGTTGTTGTTTGTGTTTTGGATGTTGGCCATCCTCACTGGTGTGAGGTGATATCTCATTGTGGTTTTAATCTGCATTTCTCTGATGATTAGCGATGTGGAGCATCTTATCATGTGCCTGTTGGCCATCTAAATTTCTTCTTTGGAGAAGTGTCTATTCATGTCCTCTGCGCATTTCTTAATTGGATTATTTGCTTTCTGTTTGTTAAGGTGCATGAGTTCTTTATATATTTTGGATGTCAACCCTTTATCAGATACGTTTTTTATGAATATATTCTCCCATACTGTAGGATGTCTTTTTGTTCTACTGATGGTGTCCTTTGCTGTACAGAAGCTTTTCAGCTTGATATAGTCCCACTTGTTCATTTTTGCTTTTGTTTCCCTTGCCTGGGGAGATATGTTCATGAAGAAGTCGCTCATGTTTATGTCCAAGAGATTTTTGCCTATGTTTTTTTCTAAGAGTTTTATGGTTTCATGACTTACATTCAGGTCTTTGATCCACCTTGAGTTTACCTTTGTGTATGGGGCTAGACAGTAGTCCAGTTTCATTCTCTTACATGTAGCTGTCCAGTTTTTCCAACACCAGCTGCTGAAGAGGCTGTCATCTCCCCATTGTATATCCAAGGCTCCTATATCAAATATTAATTGACTGTATATGTTTGGGTTAATGTTTGGATTTTCTATTCTGTTCCACTGGTCTGTGGGTCTGTTTTTGTGCCAATACCAAATTGTCTTGATTACTGTGGCTTTGTAGTAGAGCTTGAAGTCAGGGAGCGTAATTCCCCCGTTTTATTCCTCCTTCTCAGGATTGCTTTGGCTATTCGGGGTCTTGTGGTTCCATATGAATTTTAGAATTATTTGTTCCAGTTCATTGAAGAAAGCTGTTGGTAATTTGATAGGGATTGCGTTGAATCTGTAGATTGCTTTAGGTAGTATAGCCATTTTGACAATATTTATTCTTCCTAGCCAAGAGCATGGGATGCATTTCCATTTGTTAGTGTCCTCTTTAATTTCTCTTAGGAGTGTTTTGTAGTTTTCAGAGTACAGGTCTTTCACTTCCTTCGTTAGGTTTATTCCCAGGTATTTTATTCTTTTTTGATGCAATTGTGAATGGAATTGTTTTTCTGATTTCTTTTTCTGTTAGTTCATCATTAGTGTATAGGAAAGCAACAGATTTCTGTGTGTTAATTTTGTATCCTGCAACTTTGCTGAATCCAGATATTAGTTCTAGTCGTTTTGCAGTGGAGTCTTTAGGGTTTTTTTATGTACAGTATCGTGTCATCTGCAAATAGTAACAATCTGACTTCTTCTTTACCAGTATGGATGCCTTGTATGTCTTTGTTTTGTCTGATTGCCGTGCCTAGGACCTCCAGTACTATGTTGAATAACAGTGGAGAGAGTAGGCATCCCTGTCTTGTTCCCGATCTTAGATGAAAAGCTTTTAGCTTCTCGCCGTTAAGTATGATGTTACCTGTGGGTTTGTCATATATGGCCTTTATGATGTTGAGGTACTTGCCGTCTATACCCATTTTGTTGAGAGTTTTAATCAGGAATGGATGCTGAATTTTGTCAAATGCTTTTTCAGCATCTATGGAGATGATCATGTGGTTTTTGTTCTTCTTTTGTTGATGTGGTGGATGATGTTGATGGATTTTCGAATGTTGTACCATCCTTGCATCCCTGGGATGAATCCCACTTGATCATGGTGTATGATCCTCTTGATGTATTTTTGAATTCGGTTTGCTAATATTTTGTTGAGTATTTTTGCATCCACGTTCATCAGGGATATTGGTCTGTAATTTTCTTTTTTGGTGAGGTCTTTGCCAGGTTTTGGTAATAGAGTGATGCTGACTTCATAGAATGAGTTTGGAAGTATTCCCTCCTCTTCTATTTTTTGGAAAACTGTAAGGAGGATGGGTATTAGGTCTTCACTGAATGTTGATAAAATTCAGTGGTGAGGTTATCTGGTTCAGGAGTTTTGTTTTTAGGTAGTTTTTTGATTACCAATTCAATTTCCTTGCTGGTAATTCATCTATTCAGGTTTTCTATTTCTTCGTGTGTCAGCCTTGGAAGGTTGTATTTTTCTAGGAAGTTGTCCATTTTTTCTAGGTTATCCAGTTTGTTAGCATATAATTTTTCATAGTATTCTCTCATATTTCTTTGTATTTCTGTGGTGTCCATAGTGATTTTTCCTTTCTCATTTCTGATTCTGTTTGTGTGTGTAGACTCTCTTTTTATCTTGAGAAGTCTGGCTAGGGGTTTATCTATTTTTTTTATTTTCTCAAAGAACCAGCTGTTCCTTTCATTGATTCTTTCTATTGTTTTATTCTTCTCAATCTTATTTATTTCTGCTTTAATCTTTATTATGTCCCCCCTTCTACTGACTTTGGGCCTATTTGTTCTTCTTTTTCTAGATACGCTAATTGTGTGTTGACTGCTCATATGGGATTGTTCTTCTTTCCTGAGGTAGGACTGTATTGCAATATTCTTCCCCCTTACATGGCCTTTTCTGCATCCCAGATTTTGTGGTTTTGAATTATTGTTGTTATTTGTCTCCATATATCACCTGATCTCTGTTTTAGTTTGGTCATTGATCCTTTGATTATTTAGGAGCATGTTGTTAAGCTTCCATGTGTTTGTGAGCTTTTTAGTTTTCTTTGTGTAATTTATTTCTAGTTTCATACCTTTGTGGTCTGAGAAGCTGGTTGGTATAATTTCAATATTTGTGAACTTACTAAGCCTCTTTTTGTGGCCTAGTATATGATCTATTCTGGAAAATGTTCCATGTGCACTTGAGAAGATTGTGTATCCTGTTGCTTTTGGGTGGAGTGCTCTGTAGATATCTCTTAGGTCCATCTGTTCTAGTGTGTTGTTCAGTGCCTCTGTCTCCTTATTTTCTGTCTGGTCGATCTGTACTTTGGAGTGAGTGGTGTGTTGAAGTCTAAAATGTGCATTGCATTCTATTTCCCCCTTAAATTCTCTTTGTATTTGTTGTACATATTTGAGTGCTCCTATATTGGGTATATAGATATTTATAATGGTTTTACTTCTTATTTTACTGACCCCTTTATCATTATAAAATGTCCTTCATCTCTTGTTACTTTCTTTGTTTTGAAGTCTACTTTGCCTGATACAAGTACTGCAATACCTGGTTTTTTCTCCCTATCAGTTGCATGAAATATCTTTTTCCGTCCCTTCACTTTTAGTCTGTGTATGTCTTTGGGTTTGAAGTGAGTTTCACGTAGGCAGCACATACACAGGTCTTGTTTTTTTTTATCCAGTCAGTGACTCTGTGTCTTTTGATTGGTGCATTCAGACTATTTACATCTAGGGTGATTATCGATAGGTTTATACTTATTGCCATTGCAGACTTTAGATTCATGTTTACCAAAGGTTCAAGGATAACTTCCTTACTATCTAACAGTCTAATTTAACTCACTCAGTATGCTATTACAAACTCAATCTAAAGGTTCTTTTTTCTTTTCTTCTTCCTTCATTCTTTATATACTAGGTATCATCATCTGTACACTTTGTCTATCCCTTGACTGAGTTTGAGGATAGTTCATTTGATTTTGCATCTGATTAGTAATTAATTGTTCTACTTTCTTTACTGTGGTTTTATTTCCTCTGGTGACAGCTATTTAGCCTTAGGAACAGTTCAACATATAGCAGTCCCTCCAAAATACATTGTAGAGATGGTTTGTGGGAGGTAAATTCTCTCTGCTTTTGCTTATCTGCAACTTGTTTAATCCTTTCTTCAAATTTACATGATAATTTTTCTGGGTAGAGTATTCTTGGTTTGAGGCCCTTCTGCTTCATTGCATTCAATATGTATCATTCAACAGTCTTCTGTCCTGTAAGGTTTCTGCTGAGAAATCTGATGATAGCCTGATGGGTTTTCCTTTGTATGTGATCCTTTTCCTTTCTCTGGCTGCTTTTAATATCCTGATCTTATCCTTGATATTTGCCTTTTTAATTACTGTATATCTTGGTGTTGTCTTCCTTGGATCCCTTGTGTTGGGAGATCTGTGCACCTCCATGGCCTGAGAGACTATCTCCTTCCCCAGATTGGGGAAGTTTTCAGCAATTACTTCCTCAAATACACTTTCTATCCCTTTTTCTCTCTCTTCCTCTTCTGGTACCCCTATAATGCAAATATTGTTACATTTGGATTGGTCACACAGTTCTCTCAATATTCTTTCATTCTTAGAGATCCTTTTTCTCTGTGCCTCTGCCTCTTTGTATTCCTCTTCTCTAATTACTATTTCATTTACTGTCTCTTCTACTTCATCTAATCTGCTTTTAATCCCCTCTTGTATGTTTCATTTCTGATATTGAATTCCTTAATGACTGAATCTCCATCCTGTATTCCTCCCTGAGTTCTTGAATATTTTTCTGTAGCTTCGTGAGCATGCTTATGATTTTTATTTTGAAATCTCTTTCCGGAAGATCAATGAGTACAGTTTCACTTCTTCTTCTTTCTGGGTTTGTGGGACTTTGGTTCGAACTAGGTTCCTTTGATGTTTCATGTTTGAATGTTGCACCATTTACTGCCCAGCTCTTCTCTCTGGAACTGCTCGGCCCCTACAGTGATGTTGGGGGTCACAGTGGAGCAGTGCTAGTGCCTCGCAGGAGGAAAGAGCTGTTTACTGCTTTCCGACTGCTATGCCTGTCTCCACTGCTAGAACCAATGAGCTGAACACCCAGGTATAAGCCTCTATGCTTTGCGTCTGTAGCTGCTGTAGGCGGGGCTTCCGTCTGGCTGGCCTGACACCAGTTCAGGGGCTGCCAGTTTGTGAGCCAGGTGCAGGCGGGCTGGGAGGAAGGCGCAGCAGGCTGCATATCACAGTGGCCTTGAAGCTGCATAGCCAGCCATGGGATGGAGCGCCCGAAGCTCCTGAAAGTTCCCAACCTGATGGGAGAGTGTGCTTGGACAATTTTGTCCACCTGTCCTTTCTCCTGAGCAGGAAGCTCTGTGCAATCCTTGCCCCGTTAGCAGCCCTCTCACTGTTAGGAAGTCTCTCAGACTGCCTGCCTTTCTTTTGTCCCAGAGTGGCTGAATGTGGATCACTGTTTTCCACAAGCAGCTGGTAGCTCAGTCTCTCCAAGTATGCCACCTATTTTAGCTTTCCAACCCAACTAATCTCCTAATGTAATGTAGGTTCATGCTCCCAGAGCAGATCTGCAGGGCTGGGTGTTCAGCATTCCTAGGTCTCCACCCCCTCCTGCTCAGTTTCTCTTCCTCCCATTAGTGAGTCTGGGTGGGTGGAAGGGCTTGGGTCCTTCCGAATCATGGCTTTGTTACATTATCCTGTTACATGAGGTCTCTTCTTTTCTCCAGGAGTATGCAGTCTGGCACAGCTTTCTTTATTGTTGCTCTTTCAGGGTTAGTTGCATTAACTACATTTTCATATTATAAGTGTTTTTGAGAGGAGGTTTATGTCTCACCTCTCATGCTGCCATCTTAAATCTGCCCGATTATCTTTTAAAATTTCCCTTCATGATATTTATAAATATAAAGCAAAATAAATTGATGATTAAAAGGACATATAACATTGCATGTTCAAGTAACAGCTATCCTGGTTTCCTGCCCCCCCCTCCCCCATATTTCCAAAATACTTACTCTTTCACTATTAGGAATCATTGTGAAAAATGTGGAAGTTTGAGAGTACCAGTGGGTTCAAAATGGAAGGAGGAAAGAAGATGTGAAAACCAAGAGTGATACTCTTAAATATGAATTCGTTGCTTTTAAGCTAGACTCCTTAAGCCAAAACATCTTTACCCACATTGCTGAATTTGTTCATGATACATTATATTGGAAATTTTACAAATTGGATTAAGTATTGGGTTAATAAGCATTCTCTTTAACCGTATATTAAGGGACGTCAAGGCAGGGAAAGATTTTCTCTTGTTTTTATTTCTGAAATCTAGAATTCAAGTTAGTATTAAAAATTATGTATTTAGGAATATATTTTATGTATATACATATATAAATAATACATAATTATATAACAGAAAATTATATTGTAGAGGGCTCTCAGAATGCTAACAGCCAGAGAGGGTAAAGGCAGATAGAGGGAGGACTTTCTGTCTGCACACTCAGTGTTTTTAAATTGATTCAGACAAGGATATGGTACTTAGAAAACCAGTTGGAGAGTAGATATTCAGGGGAAGAGACAAATTCTTTTCAGATTGGGAGAGGACCAACTGGTAGGTTTAGGGAATTCATGGGACAGGAAGAAGATAGTCTGATTTTTTAGTTTGGAGTTTTCCAAAGGGAAGATTGCTTTTTAAGCACTGAAACCTTAGACAAAGATAAAGAGCTAGAGAGAATGCGCAAAACTTGTTGATGGCAAGTAACAGGAAGAAGAGAAATGCTAAGAACTGTGAGACATTTACTTTGAAGGCTTTATACTTCTGAGCAGAAATCTGACTCTTATAAAACAAACAAGAAGTTCCATCTCCTCAAAATTGCTATTTTCCCCTGCAAAGAAACCCTCATAGATGTATTTTATCTTTTGTATTCCACAAAGAAGAAATGAAGACAAAGTAAGAGTCTAATAAAAGGACTTATAAATTCTCTCTTTAGGCCTAAGGACTTAACTGGAATCTTATCGGTCTATACCCAAGAAATGTGATGATCTAACCCCCCCGAATTTCTCTGATGAGGAACAAAAACCAGTAAATAAAAATGCCAAAGTGAGAAAAAGACTCTTAGGGGAGGATGGGAGGGAATTTTGTTTCTAAGTATAGAAGCTTCTCACACCGTTTTCCCAAGGGAAGATGTATACCAAGATGTTTACGACTATTGACATAATTGTCTAAATGACAATTACTTGTGGGTATAAATCCTGATAGAAACGCGAAATCGAGGTTAACATACTAGCTTCACTAAGAAAATTATGCACCAAAATATTAGTAAATGATCAAGTATTGGCTTTTTTTCTTTACTAAGGTATCATTGATATACAATCTTCAGCTCAGATTTCACACGAGCAACATTGTGGTTACTACATTCCACCTATTATCAAATCCCCACCATATACCCCATTACAGTCACTGTCCATCAGCAGAGTAAGATACTACAGTCACTTCTTGTCTTCTCTGTTCTATATTGCCTTCCCCGTGCCCCCCCATATTATGTGTGCTAATCATAATGCCCCTTAATCTTATCTCTCCCTTCCCACCCACCCTCCCCAGTCCCTTTCCCTTTGGTAACTGTTAGTCCATTCTTGGGTTCTGTGAGTCTTCTGCTGTTTTGTTCCTTCAGTTTCTGCTTTGTTGTTATATTCCACAGATGAGTGAAATCATTTGGTACCTGTCTTTCTCTGGCTTATTTCACTGAGCATAATACCCTCTAGCTCCATCCATATTGTTACAAATGGTAGGATTTGTTTTCCTCTTATGGCTGAATAATATCCCGCTGTGTATATGTACCACCTCTTCTTTATCCACTCATCTACGGATGGGACACTTAGGTTGCTTCCTCATTGTGGCTGTTGTAAACAGTGCTGCAATAAACATAGGGGTGCATATGTTTTTGAATCTGGGATCCTGCATTCTTAGGGTAAATTCCTAGGAGTGGAATTCCTGGGTCAAATGGTATTTCTATTTTGAGTTTTTTGAGGAGCCTCCATACTGCTTTCCACAATGGTTCAAATAATTTAATTCCCACCAGCGGTGTAGAAGGGTTCCCCTTTCTCCACATACTCACCAACATTTGTTGTTGTTTGTGTTTTGGATGGTGGCCATCCTTCCTGGTGTAAGGTGATATCTCATTGTGGTTTTAATCTGCATTTCTCTGATGATTAGCGATGTGGAACATCTTTTCATGTGCCTGTTAGCCATCTGAATTTCTTCTTTGGAGAAGTGTCTGTTCAGATCCTCTGCCCAGTTTTTAATTGGTTTATTTGCTTTTTGAGGCACATGAGCTCTTTATATATTTTGGATGTCAGCCCTTATTGGATATATCATTTATGAATATATTCTCCCCAAATGTAGTATGCCTTTTTGTTCTGTTGATGGTGTCCTTTGCTGTACAGAAGCTTTTTTAGTTTGATGTAGTCCCACTTGTTCATTTTTGCTTTTGTTTCCCTTGTCCAAGGAGATATGTTCATGAAAAAGTTGCTCATGTTTATATTCAAGAGAGTTTAGCTATGTTTTCTTCTAAGAGTTTTATGGTTTCATGACTTATATTCAGGTCTTTGATCCATTTCGAGTTTACATTTGTGCATGGGGTTGGACAATAATCCATTTTCAGTCTCTTAATGTAGCTGTCCAGTTTTGCCAACACCAGCTGTTGAAGAGGCTGTCATTTTCCCATTGTATGTCCATGGCTCTTTTTCATATATTATTTGGACATACAAGTGTGGGTTTATATCTGGGCTTTTTGTTCCATTGATCTATGTGTCAGTTCTTGTGCTAGTATCAAATTATCTTGATTACTGTGGCTTGTAGTAGAGCTTGAAGTTGGGGAGAGTAATCTCCCCCCGCTTCACTGTTCCTTCTCAGGATTGCTTTGGCTATTCAGGGTCTTTTGTGGTTCCATACGTATTTTAGAACACATGTATTTGTTCCAGTTCGTTGAGGAATGGTGTTGGTATTTTGATATGGATTGCATTCAATCTGTAGATTGCTTAGTCAGGATCGCCATTTTGACAATATTAATTCTTCCTACCCAAGAACATGGGATGAATTTCCATTTATTATTGTACTTTTAATTTCTCTCTAGTGTATTGTAGCTTTCAGGGTATAGGTCTTTCACTTCCTTGGTTACGTTTATTTCTAGGTATTTTATTCTTTTTGATGCAGTTGTGAGTGGAATTGTTTTCCTTATTTGTCTTTCTGCTATTTCATTGTTAGTGTATAGGAATGCAAAAGATTTCTGTGTATTAATTTTATATCCTGCAACTTTGCTGAATTCAGATATTCTAGTAGTTTTGGAGTGGATTCTTTAGGGTTTTTATGTACAATATAATGTCATCTGCAAACAGTGACAGTTTGACTTCTTCCTTACAAATCTGGATGTCTTTTATTTCTTTGTGTTGTCTGACTGCTATGGCTAGGAACTGCAGTACTATTTTAATAAAAGTGGGGAAAGTGGGCTTCCTTGTCTTGTTCCTGATATTAGAGGAAAAACTTTCAGCTTTTGTTAAGTATGATGTAGGCTGTGTGTTTGTCTTATATGGCCTTTAATATGTTGAGGTACATGCCCTCTATACAAATTTTTTTGAGAGTTTTAATTTTGAATGGGTGTTGTTTTGTCTAATGCTTTTTTTACCATCTATGGTAATGATTATGTGATTTTTGTTCTTTTTATTCATGTAGTGGATGATGTGGGTGGATTTTCAAATGTTGTACTATCACTGCATCCCGGGGATGATTCCCATTTGATCATGATATATGATCCTTTTGATGGTTTTGCATCTACATTCATCAGGGGTCTTGGTCTGTAATTTTCTTTTTTTTTGTGGTGTCTTAGCCTGGTTTGGGTATTAGAGTGATGCTGGCTTCATAGAATGAGTTTGGAAGTATTTTCTTCTCTTCTACATTGTGGAAAACTTTAAGGAGGATAGGTATAGTCTTCTCTAAATGATAAAATTCAGTGGTGAAGCCATCTGGTCCTGGAGTTTTGTTCTTGGGTAGTTTTTGATTACCAGTTCAATTTCATTGCTGGTAATTGGTCTGTTCAGATTTTGTTTCTTTCTGGGTCAGTCTTGGAAGGTTGTATTTTTCTAGAAAGTTGTCCATTTCTTCTATGTTATCCAGTTTTTTAGCACATAATTTTTCATAGTATTCTCTAATAATTCTTTGTATTTCTGTGTTGTCTGTAGTGATTTTGATTTTATTTCTGATTCTATTTGTGTGTGTAGATTTTTTTTCTTGATAAGTCTGGCTAGGGATTTACCTATTTTTTTAATAATCTCAAAGAACCAGCTCTTGGTTTCATTAATTCTTTCTATTGTTTTATTCTTCTCAATTTTATTTCTTTCTTTCCTGATCATTATTATGTCCCTCCTTATACTGACTTTGGGCATCCTTTGTTCTTTTCCCAGTTTCAATAATTGTGAATTTAGACTGTTCATTTGGGATTTTGTTCCTTCTTTAAATAGGCCTGGATTCATATATACTTTCCTCTTAGAATTGCTGTGTCTCTGTCCCACAGAAGTTGGGGCACTGAGCTCTTGTTTTCATTTTTCTCCATATATTGCTTGACCTGTTTTAATTTGGTCATTGATCCATTGATTATTTAGGAGCATGTTGTTAAGCCTCCATGAGTTTGTGAACTTTTCTGTTTTCTTTGTACAATTTATTTCTATTTTCATACCTTTGTGATCTGGTAAGTTGGTCGGTACAATTTCAATCTTTTTGAATTTTCTGAGGCTCTTTTTGTGGCCTAGTATGTGATCTATTCTGGAAAATGTTCCATGTGCACTTGAGAAGAATGTGTATCCTGCTGTTTTTGGGTGGAGTGTTCTATAGATGTCAGATCCATCTGTTCTAATTGGTTGTTCAGTGCCTCTGTCTCCTTACTTATTTTCTGTCTGGTTGATCTGTCCTTTGGAGTGAGTGGTGTGTTGAAGTCTAAAATGTGCATTGCATTCTATTTACCCCTTTAATTCTTTTAGTATTTGTTGTACATATTTGGGTGCTCCTATGTTGGGTGCTTAGATATTTATAATGGTTATTTCTTCTTGTTGTACTGACCCCTTTATCATTATATAATGTCCTTCTTTGTCTTGTTACTTTCTTTGTTTTGAAGTCCATTTTATCTGACACAACTATTGCAACTCCTGGTTTTTCCTCCCTATTGATTGCATGGAATATCTTTTTCCATCACTTCACTTTTAGTCTGTATATGTCTTTGGGTTTGAAGTGAGTCTTTTGCTTTTTTATCCATTCGGTAACTCTATGTCTTTTGATTGGTGTTTTTAGTCCATTTACATTAGGGTGATTATCAATTGGTATGTACTTATTGCCATTGCAGGCTTTGGATTGCCATTGTAGGCTTTGGATTGCCATTGTAGGCTTTGGATTCGTGATTACCAAACGTTCAAAGGCTTTACTATCTGGCAGTCTACCTTAACTCACTTATTATGCTATTGTAAAAACAATCTGAAGATTCTTCTCCCCACCCTCCTTTTTCTTCATCCTCCTCTTTATATGTTAGGTGTTTTATTCTGTACTCTTTGTTTCCCTTGACTGATTTTGTGGATAGCTGATTTTATTTTGCATTTAGTTAGTATTTAATTGGTCTACTTCCTTTACCATGGTTTATTTTCTCTGGTGACAGCTATTTAGCCTTAGGTGCACTTCCATCTATAGCAGTCCCTTTAAAATATCCTGTAGAGACAGTTTGTGGGAAGTAAATTCCCTCAACTTTTGCTTATCTGGAAATTGTTTAATCCCTCTTTAAAATTTAAATGATAATTCTGCCGGGTATTTTTGGTTTGAGGCCCTTCTGTTTCATTGCATTGAATATATCATGCCATTCCCTTCTGACCTGTAAGGTTTCTGTTTGGAAGTCTGATGATAGCGTGATAGGTTTTTCTTTGTAGGTGGTCTTTTTCCACTCTCTGCCTGCTTTTAATACTCTGTCCATGCCCTTTGTCATTTAAATTATTGTATGTCTTGGTGTTGTCCCGCCTGGATCCCTTGTGTTGGGAGATCTGTGGTCTTCCATGGCCTGAGAGACTATTTCTTTCCCCAGATTGGGGAAGTTTTCAGCAATTATTTCTCCAAATACACTTTCCGTTTTTCTCTGTCTTCTTCTGGTACCCCCATAATGCAAATACTGCCCTGTTTGGTTTGGTCACACAGTTCTCTCAATATTCTTTCATTCCTAGAAATCCTTTTTTGTGTCTCAACTTCTCTGTATTCCTGTTCACTGATTTCTATTCCATTTACTGTGTCCTCTACCTCATCTAATCTGCTTTTAAATCCCTCCATTGTTTGTTTCATTTCTGTTATCTCTCTCCTGAATTTGTCCCTTGGCTCTTGAATATTTTTCTGTAGCTCCATTAGTATGCTTATGCCTTTTTTTTTGAAGTGTTTTTCAGGAAGATTGATGATTTCAGTTTCATCAAGCCTTGTTTCTGGTGTTTGAGGGATTTTGGATCGAACAAGGTTTATCTGCCTTTTCATAGTCCTGGAGCCATGGGAATGGTCAAAAGCGAGCAGTGTGGGTGTCAGCTGGGAGGACAAAGTCCCTTCCTTCTTCCCGGTCACAGTAACTGTCTCCCCTGTCTGTGCCGGTTAACCACTCCCAGGGAGCAGCCTCTGGGTCAATCTCTAAACTACCTTGGGTAGGGTGGCCCTTGGGATGGCCTAGGGGAATGGCGGGGGTCACAGGCAAGTGGTGTGGTAGTTTGCTGCAACGACAAAGTCTTTTCATGCTTGCTTGTCTCAGTGCCTGTCTCCACTGTCTGTGCCAGTTAACTGTGCACAGGGAGCAACCTCTGGTTTGATCCCCTAAGCTGCTGTGTGCGGGGCAGCCCTTGGGATGACCTAGGGCAATGGTGGGGGTCGCAGGTGAGCAGCGCCTGTGTCTGCCACGAGGACAAAGTCCTTTTGTGCTTCCTGGTCACTGTGCTTGGCTCCATGGTCGGCTGGTTAGCTGCATGCCAGTAGTGGCCTCTGGGTTAATCCTCTAAGCTGCTGTGGGTGGGTCTGCCCTCGGGATGGCCTAGGGTGATGGAGAGGGTCGCAGGCAAGAAGCGTGGTAGTTTGCAGGGAGGGCAAAGCCTTTTTGTGCTTCTCGGTCGCCATGCCTATCTCTGGTGTCTGGGCCAGTTAGCCACATGCTGGGAAAAGCCTTTGCATTAAGCTGTGTAGTTGCTGTAGGTGGGGCTGCCTTCTGGCTTGTCTGCAGCAATGGCATGGACAGCGGGTTTGTGCACAGGCACCGGCAGGGAGGAAGGAGTGGCAGGCTGCTTGTTGTGGTGGTGGACCTCGGGGCTGCATTGCCAACCGGGGGTATGGAGCACCTGAAGCTCCTGAAAGTTCCCAACCTGCTGGGCTGTGTGTGCTGGGCCGATTTTATCCACCTTCCTTCTCCTAAACCCTTGCCCTTTTAGCAGTCTTCTGACTGTTGAGTCATCTTTCAAAGCACCTTTTCTTTTGTCTCAGGGTAGCAGGTTGTGGGAACCTTTTCACAGTTTTAGTTTCTGACTTTGATTTTCAGCCCCTCCAATCTCCAGAGCACCATGCAGTGTGGGTCTGTGCTCCCAAGGTAGATTTCTAGGGCTGGGTATTTAGCAGTCTTGTGCTTCTACTCCCTCCCTGCTCTGATTTTCTTCCTTCCACTGGTGAGCTGGGGTTGGGGGAGTGCTTGGGTCCCACTGGGTCGCAGCTTTTTTACTTTACCCTTTTCTGTGAGATACTTGCTTCTCCCAGATGTAGACTGGCTTGTGCACTCTTACTTCTGGTTACTCTTTTAGGAATAGTTGTACTTGCTGTATTTTCAAAATATATGTGGTTTTGGGAGGAGATTTCCACCACACTTCTCATGCCGCCATCTTTTCCACTGCAAGTATTGGCTTCTTTTAGCTAAGAAATATGTATCATGTGAGGAAATCTGACAAATCAGTAGATGGAAAATTTTTTAATTACATAAAATAAGTCAGATAGCAATAATGTATCATTAGACTAAATAAAATGTCTTAATGACTCTTCAGCCTATTACTGGGTTATCTTCAATACAATTATGATTGGGATTATACTGGTTGATAGTATTATAAGCAGTCTGCCTAAAAAAGAATGATAAAATTGGAAATTCTTAACCTTTTAGTTCGGTAGTTTGAAATCTATGCCTATTTTATATTTGCAGATCTTGACAGATCAGAAAGTAGGTAACATCAAGATAAGCATGAAACAAGTTTACAGAAAGCTGAAGAAGTATTATGTCACATGGAAAGGATAAGTAAAATAATGACCATGTAAAATCAAACAAATGATTTTGAATGGCATTTGATTTCTGAAAAGAACCAGGAGAATGCAGAAAATATTAGCAAATTTATGCAACACATAAGAGCAAAGAGATAATCTACACATACATATAGCAAGTCCAACAAAAGGCAGTAATTATAGCTGCTAATCAGAGAGTGATACTCAAATTGGAAGGACAGCTGATAGCATATTTTTAGGAAATTTATGCACAGGAATTAAAACACTGAATAGAATTGAAATAAAAAGCACTAATTATGAATATTATATCCATTATTTGGGTAAAATTTTGCCCTTTTCCCCTTAAGTCTACAGAGATTTCAGAATAAATTTTAGTCAAAATATAGGTCTAGGGGCCAGCAATGTACTATTACAATAGGGCATGCTGAATCATGATATCAAAGTTGTATTGAATGTCCTCCTAAAGTCTTTTTTAGTTCTTTGGTTTCATATTTTAGTACTATCCAAGCACTACCTCTGGGAAAGATACAAAGAATTTTTGAGTATGTGATCCCAATCATTATTTTATAGTTAAATATAGCATAAATCCAGGAAAAACACTCCTACATATGGGAGTTATCATGTTCAAATTTGCTTGAAAATATTGTACTGCCAACTTAGCAAAGTTATAAACTAAATCATACCTTTTTTTCCTTAAGGTATCCTTCTGAAATTGGTAGACAGAGTTAAAGCCTTAATTTTCCAATATTCTTTACCTTATGATATGCTATCATCTTTCTATCTCTGATTGTATTAGAGATTTTGGCAAAACAGGTTGCAAAATTATTACCTTGTGATTTTGCACACGTTCTAATATTTGTATTATCCACTTCTCTCTAACAGAGTGAATTTCAGGTATGTTTGGATTGGCCTTTTGAAATGGGTACTAAAGTAAGTAAAATCCTACTTTCAAATCTATCTATAGAAGATAAACTACAAAAAAGGGAAAAATAAAGTTAGCTTTACTTAGTATACATAAGGATAATTTTTCTTCTCCCAATCTGTTTTTAGAAGTAACACGTTTCAGCTATCATGAAGGCCATGAAGAAGGTTGATGTCCCCCATATATTCAGGTTGACAACAATTTCCACAGTTTTGATTAGCTTCTCAAAATAAACCTAAATTCTAAGAAACTGTATATATGAATTATACATACATGTATGTATGCAATATATGTGTGTATGCATATTATATATGCATATATATGTGTGTGTATGTATATAATCTATATAGCTCTGTGGAAGAAATACACTTGGGTATCAATTATCAAAATTCCTTATCCAATAATACATCATTAATTTTTATTAAAAGTCTAGGGTTTGTTTAGCATCATGTTTAACATTTTGAAAATCAAAACATTATTTGTTCTCAAGGTTAGTGCTATTATGAGACAATCTCTAACATCTGTGGTTAATAGTTTTTATTTACAGAACAAAACCTTTTGAAATATCATTGTGGGACTTAGTCTATTTACATTTCTAGACACTGAGAATAATTAATGTACACAGGTAACGTTTGACTGGCAAACCTATTCATTCCCATTTCAAAAGAAACACCCTGTTTGACTCACTGGGAAGCTTTGGGTTCTCAGTTCTATTATCTTTGCTGCTGCTGCTGCTGAATGTGACATTTGGGGATGGAATTGGGGAGGGAAGAGATCGATTTGTTAGAGTAATACCAGTTCTTATGGCTTCCCCCTTCTCTCCTAAAATTAGGAAGTCAGTGAAAGAATCACAATGAATGTAGGAAGGATTGTTTTTATACCACTACACAAATTTTAGTGATAAAAACACTTTTGTTCTGTAACTTTTGAACAATAGCTTTTCCTCCTCACCTATTTTCCAGTTTTATAGAAATTGGCTTTAAAATCAGAATTTAGTTTTCCTTTGGTGTATAATAGTTTTTACTTTTTATGAAAACATTTGTCCTTTTTAAAATTAATAACATACAATTAACATACTGGTAACATGTAAGAAGAAAAGGTCAAAACATTAAAGCATTAAAAAAACACCAAATATGGTGGAATATCAATGTGATGGGATCATGTCAGAGGTGAGCCCTTCTTTTATCAAAACAATTCTACTAAGTGATCCATATTATTTAAAATTTGGTACCAAATGGCTTATGTTATAGGAAGGCTGCAGCGTTATCTCAAATACTAGAGAAAAAAATTTAATATAGTCCAATTAATCACATGAAAAGGCAAGAACACTGATCATGTTGATGGTATTTCTCATATTTGGAAAATGTTATTTAAAAAAAGTAAAAATACTATTCAAATTCTGAAAACCATGGCAGAAGCAAAATTAAAGAGTGGAAGTAACAAATAAATAAAAAGTTAGACAAAAGCATGTTAAATGACAAAACAGCAAATAGTAAAACTAAATTATTAAGATTAAATATACTATCTGCTAAAAGGCATGAAAGTATTAAAAATTCTATTAGACTTAGAAATGACTCTTAAACAGTAAAATAAATAGCAAAGAATATGAAACATAACTTCTAAAAAGCTGAGAAAAAACACAAAGCAGAGAAAATGAAAGACACTTCACTATTCCCAATGTGGTTATTATTTACAGAATGGATAAAACATGTAGAAAATGTCACAACAGTTAGATTAAGACATAAAAAAGCCAACATGTCACATCTATTTAAATAACTTTGTAGAATGGCTGAAAAAGCAAATGTCATCAAATTTAGACAGTTTATGGTGGAATAAATAAGTAAGTATGGCGTGGTATTACCTAACCCTAAATTTCACAACGGGCAGCTTCTAGCTGGTTTGATGGCGTGGTATTACCTAACCCTAAATTTCACAACAGGCAGCTTCTAGCCGGTTTGTTGAAGCTGGATCTCAGCCACACAGGATCATTAGACCAGAAATCAGTTGAGCTGGACTAGAGCTGCCCAATTGTCTTAATAATGAATGCTCCACACCGTCTGTCAAAGTAAAGAGAAAGAAAATAAAAATGAGAATGGGGAAAAAAATGAACAAGTTAGAGTAGATGAGTGTAGGACATAAATGAACATTTATTAAATACTTGCAGAACATGTGGTAGTAATTATTTTAGCATGTTAAGAATTGAGATGCTAAAGATGAGGAGGGGTCCAGAAAAGAACTCAGGAAAGGCTTTCTCCCTGCTCTTTGAGAGCTTACAATCTATTTTAGACAACTTCTAGTTTAGTATCACAGTATAAATGGTTAGTATATAAAAATGAGGAACTGGTCACACAGAAAGAAATGAGTTACAATATTCCTTCTATTTTTGCAAATGATTTTAGGTGGGTTTTAAAAACGTGTTTTTAAAAGAGGAGTTAGAGTTTGGCAAAAGGCTATTTTGAAAGTTGTCAAAACTCAAAAATGTATGCTTCAAGTTGGCACCGGTAGGACAGGAATATAGGTATCTATGCCATATAATACAGAGTAATTCCATACATCTGTGTCATCCTGAGATTTTTTTCTGTTTAGATTAATTTGGGTCAAAGAAACAACCTACTTATTACTATCTTTTTGACACTTTGGACATAAGCCAGTTCCTAACTTAGGGAACTAGGTTTCCTTACAACACATTTTTAATTTTGGATAGGCTCAAAACTTTCCCCATGTGTTCGGTATCTTTAGAGCAGTATTGTCTCATAGAATTTTCTATGTTGATGTTAGAGTTCTGTATCTACACTGTCAAATGTAGTAGCCACTAGTCACATGGGGCTATTCAGCTCTTGAAATATGGCTAATTGCAACCGAGGAAATGAATTTTAAATTTCATTTAATTTCAATTAACTTGAAATAGCCTCAATGTGTCTAATGGTTACCATATCGGGGACAGCATGACTCCAGGGGTTCCAACTTGTCTGGTTTGCTAAACTCTATACACTGGACTGCATTTCTCTGGCCTGTTCAGTACTGTCCAATACCACTTAATATTGTTCACTGTTGAATTTTCAGTGCCTAGAATCCTGGTTAGCACATGTTGGGTGCTCAATAAATATTGGGTAAGTTAATGGAATCTATTGTAATAATTAATATACAGCTATTCATGCCTAGTCAACTATGCATAGTTTATTGGCAATATGTTCTGGTCCTCTCAGGAAAAATAAAGAAGTGAGGTCTCTGGTGTATGTGTGTGGAATTGCTTGGTTGAAAATTCAAAATGCCTGGAGAGAATGGGGCAGAGCTGGCTTCATTATGGCTCAAAGAAAAGAAATACAAATAGTTCTACATGAATAATTTAGGTTGATAAGTATGAGAAAATTGAGAGTATTTTAATAATTTTAAAGAGTATTTTAATATTTAATGGCAAGGAATTTGGTAAGGATGTGGGCAAGAGTTGATGACAATGATAAGAGGGAAAAAAACTTCAGACTTAACTTCAGATTTTTTGCATGACTAAAGGATGGTAACTGAAGACAGGAAAGTTTTGAAGAAGTATATAGTAATCTGGTTAGGCAATACTAGGACTTAGAAAAGGGATTTGGCAGTGGAAAGAGAAATGAATATATTATCTTTATAAAGTCAGTGGGCTGAAAAAGGGACATAAAACAGTATAAATAGACTATGTAGCATCAAGAGGTCAGAAAAACCACTGGTATTTTTTTGATTTTAGGGGAAAAGAAAGATGGACAAACTAACATATGAGATGAGGAGTCTGAAAATGCAATGTAGGATGTTAGGTAGAAAAAATGTAGGAAATAAAATCACATTCATGACTTTCTGTGAGTAAGTAGTGACCATCCATCCAGGTGCTATTGTTTTAAGTTTAAATTAGGAGAAGAACCAAGGCATTAGAGTGAGTTTCACTACTGAACACTATTAAAATGCAGAAGAACTGGAAAACTCTTTCAGAAGACAATTTAGAGGGGAAAGAACTGGGCCATGATTAGTAGCTGGTAAAAGGGGAAGAAATGTATTTCTGAATCAGACATTGAAAGGTCAAATTGAATGAAAGGAATGAGAGCCACATCTGAGATTTAATACTTTAGCACAGGCTAGTTGACAGTATTAAGTTAAAGGGAACCTAAGAGGAGAGGAACTAGAACAAGACCCTTGGATTTGTTTAAAAAGAAGCAATCAAATCTTCGCAATAAATCTTAGATAAGTAGTTTGAATGTATCTCAGTACTTAAGGAACAATAATTTCATATGGAATGAAAAATACACCCCTACACTTTTCCCTCATGCCTTTCCAGAGCATATAAATTTAAAATATTATTAGTGAAGTGTATAATAAAAAATCCTACTGCTTGATATGATTTGTCCTCAAAATGGGGGAAGATGTTATTCATACAAAGTTTAAGAAACAATTCTGTAAGGGATTAAAATTTGATTAGTTGAATCTTATGCCATGAACAGTAAGATGCTCATCCAGTAGTCTGGGTGCTAAGGGGAAATAAACAAGATTGGGTAAAATGAGAAAAAAATAATCAGAGGGAATGACAGACTCAGAATGCAAGGGAAGTAAGTGCTCAAACTAAGAATGGATATTCAAATAAAAAGTGGCACAAAATGAGATTCCCCCCTGGGAAAGTAGTATAAAATTTTCTTAGATTACTGTCTCAACTAATACCTATCCTTACATAATAATAAATATCACAAATCATCTTTATCCACACTTCCCTTAACAGTGATTAAATACTCTGGCTGGTAAAAACTTATGGCAATTATAAATATTAAAACAGCCGAGAGTCTAAAGGTAAAATAATCATGTTAGTTTAAAAAAGGGCTAAAAAGAAATAATTAAAAATGGAAATATAACCAAAGCATTTGTACTGTATTTCACATTATACTTTAAGAGGTTATATAACCTGACAATGGGTTAACCCAAGCATTGTGAAACCATGGCCTGCAGGCCAAATCTGGTTCATCACCTATTTTTGTAAACAGAGCCTTACTGAAACATAGTCACACTCATTGTTTATATTTTATCTATCGTTGTTTTTTACACTACACTAGTAGTGCTGAATAGTTGAGACAGAGACTCTGTGGCTGACAAAGCTTAAAGTATTTATTAACAGGCCCTTTAGAGAACATTTCTTGACCCTTGGTTTAACCTATTCAAGCTAGAAAGAAATTTTCAGGATGAGAACTTCTGAAAATCAATGAAAGAAAACCTTAATAAGATGCCTTAAATTCAAAGAGTGTATATACATGTATTATAGAAATGTTATCACCAGCCTCAAATATATTGGATTCATCTTGAGTAAATGAAAGTCAAAAATTACATGTTTAATAGAAACTTTGAGAGAAAATAAGAAGCTATTGATACTAATGCTTTTGAATAGTAGTCTCAAAAGAACAGGATTAATTAGGTGTATGTTTAGATATATTAGGAGATAACTAAGTATTTGTGCACTAGTTACCATAATGTTTAAGTTAAATCTATACTTTGTTTTACTGTTAGAAAGCTGAGTTTTTAGGTCTTTACAAAAGCACAAAGAACTTTCCTGTAACATTGACGTTTGTTCTTAACACTTCCAAGTCCTTGACTATTTGAGACTATTAGTGTTTTTTTATGGAAAATTTCACATTATATTGTTTGTTGTCGAAGGTTTTGTTTACTCTTGTGGTAAACTGTATTTGCAATATCTGTTTAGTACTATTCCTCACATACCTGTTCCTATGTCATCACTTCTTTAGTTTGAATAACCTCACCAATATGTAAGACAGAAAAGCTCTCCTGGATTACGCAAATGTAGCTAAAGACACTCCTCCTTATAAAAATTTATGTTACAAGCGAACTAAAGTGATTCTAACACAGAGACTGATTTTTTAATTTTTGCTTTTTCTACATACTTATTAAAAGTACAACAGAAATCTCCATAAATAATTACAAAAGGTTAATTGTTTAAGTGTATGTGCACACAGTCTCTTTAGGCAGCCTACTGAAGGTCTATGGACCCCTTCTCAGAATCATGTTTTTAAATATACAAAATTTTAAAATACATAAAATAACATAGGATTAGGATGGAAGCAAATTAGACCATAATACACTTATATCCATGGACTGTTTATGAGGGGGTTTTGGACCAATTAACTTTAAAACTCAATCTTAGTACCTCTTTACTTTGAATTCAAAGAATAAATGTAAATTACTGTAATGGTGATTATTCTATACCATTAAGAAACAGTAGCAAAACTCTTTTGAATATAAACATGAGCAACTTTTTCATGAACATATCTCCTCAGGCAATGGAAACAAAAGCAAAAATTAGCAAGTGGGACTACATCAAACTAAAAACTTCTGTACAGCAAAGGACACCATCAGTAGAACAAAAAGGCATCCTACAGTATGGGAGAATATATTCATAAATGACATGTCTGATAAGGGGTTAACACCCAAAATATATAAAGAGTTCAACACCTCAACACCCAAAAAGCAAATAAACTGGTTAAAAACTGGGCAGAGGATCTGAACAGACACTTCTCCAAAGAAGAAATTTAGATGGCCAACAGGTACATGAAAAGATGCTCCAAATTGCTAATCATCAGGAAATGCAAATTAAAACCATAATAAGATATTACCTCACACCAGTTAGGATGGCCAACATCCAAAAAACAAACAACAACAAACACTGGCTGGCGAAGATGCAGAGCAAGGGGAACCCTCCTACACTGCTGGTGGGAATGTAAATTAGTTCAACCATTGTGCAAAGCAGTATGGAGGTTCCTCAAAAAACTAAAAATAGAAATACCAGTTGACCCAGGAATTCCACTCTTAGGTATTTACCCAAAGAAAACAAGATCACAGACTCAAAAAGACATATGCACCCCTATTTTTATCGCAGCACTATTTACAATAGCCAAGACATGGAAGCAACCTAAGTGTCCATAAGTAGATGAAAGGATAAAGAAGAGGTGGTAACATATACACAATGGAATCTTATTCAGCGATAAGAAGAAAACAGATCCTACCATCTGCAACAACATGGATGGAGCTAGAGAGTATTATGCTCAGTGAAATAAGCCAGGTGGAGAAAGACAAGTACCAAATGATTTCACTCATCTGTGGAATATAACAACAAAGCAAAAACTGAAGGAACAAAACAGCAGCAGACTCAGAGAACCCAAGAATGGACTAGCCATTACCAAAGGGTTGGGGAGGGTGGGTGGGAAGGGAGGGATAAGGGGATTAAGGGGTATTATGATTAGCACACATAATATAAGGGGGCACGGGGAAGGCAGTATAGCACAGAGAAGACAAGAAGTGACTCTATAGCATCTTACTATGCTGATGGGCAGTAACTGTAATGGGGTATGTGGTGGGGACTTGGTAATAGGGGGAAATGTAGTAACCACAGTGTTGCTCATGTGAAACCTGAGCATAAGATTGTATATCAATGATACCTTAAAAAAAAAGTATGTCACTGTTTTTGCTGTAAAAGTATTCATAACAGCACGTAGACCTCATCTCTCCATAGTATCATCAACATTTGAAATATAAAAAGTGACATAATATTGTTTTGCTATCTTAAGGCAACCTTAGATTTGAATTTCAACATTTCAGAAAAACCAAGGGCAACAAGATTCAATCTACATATTTTCTTAAGAGAAGCAACTAAATTCTGAACTTAATTAAAAATGTAATTTCCTAATTCTTTTTGAGAATCTGATTGAGGTGGAATATACTTAAAATGTGTTAAGATAAGTGTGGTGATATGAATTGTCATTTATGCAGAAAACAAGCGCTTTAAACAATTTTATACTATATATAAAACATGTTATTTTTATATATATGTAATTGTTTTTTATATTATATATAATACATATCTATTATTTATAAGGCATTATATTACCTTTTTAAGAAGATAGGCATGTAAAGAAAAGATTGTCATAATATCTCTGATGGACTACTGGGAAACAATTATTGACACTTTTCAATGTTTTCTTTCATATGGGGCACATCCACAATGAACTATACTACTAAACATAAAAAAATCAGTAGTTAAAGGTTCTGGGCTGGAATCTGGGTAACTTAGCAATAAAAAAAACACCTTAGATTTTATTTTTTAGAGCAGCTTTAGGTTCTTCAGCAAAAATGGCACAGAAAGTACGGAGTTCCAATAGATTCCCTATGTCCATACACACACATCCTCCTCTACTAACATCTAGCACCAGAATGGGGTGTCAGCCTACAATGACACATCATTATTTCCCAAAGCCCATGGTTTACATTAGGGTTTGTTCTTGGTGGTGGTTCTATGGGTTTTGACAAATGTATAATGACATGTATCCATCATTATACTATCACACAGAATATTTTACTGACCTGAAAACCTTTGCGCTCTGCCTAGTCATCTCTCCCTCCCTCCAACCCCTGAACTTTTTACTGTTTTCACAGTTTGCCTTTTCCAAAATGTCCTATAGTTGGAATCATACAGTATGTTGTAGCAATTTCAAATTGGCTTCTTTTACTTAGTAATATGAGTTGAAGGTTCCTCCATGCCTTTTCATGACTTTGTAGATCATTTCTTTTTGGCAATACATAATATTCATTGTCTGTATGTACCACAGTTTATCCATTTATCTACTGAAAGGCATCTTGGTTGCTTCCAAGTTTCGGCAATTATGAATAAAGGCTTGTATAAACATCTATGTGCAGGTTATGTATGGACATAAATTTTCAACTCACTTGAGTAAATGCATGAGAGTTCTGCTGCTGGATTCTATGGTAATAATATGTTAGCTCTGTAAGAAATTACCAAACTCTCTTCCAGAGTAATTGTACCATTTTGCATTCTACCAGCAATGAATAGTTTGTTGCTCCATATGACTGTCGGCATTTGGTATCAGTGTTTTGGATTTTCGTTACTCCAATAGGTGTGTGGTAGTGTCTCATTGTTTTAATTCGCAATTCCCTAATAACATATGATATTCAGCATCTTTTCTTATGCTTATTTGCCATCTGTATATCTTCTTCGGTGAGGTGTCTATTAAGGCCCTTACCCCAGTTTTAAATTGGGTTTTTCATTTTCTTACCGTTGAATTTTAAAAAATTCTTTATATATATTTGGGTAACATTCCTTTATCAGGTTTTTTTGGCAAATATTTTCTCTCAGTCTGTGGGTTGTCTTCTCATTCTTGACACTGTCTTTCACAGTACTTTTTAATTTTAATGAAGCCCAGCTCATCAAATATTTCTCTCATGGATCATACCTTTAGTATTTTATCTAAAAAGTTATCATCAAACCCAAAGTCATCTAGATTTTCTCCTGTTATCTTCTAGGAGTTTTATAGTTTTATGTTTAGGTGTGTGATCGATTTTGAGTTAATTTTTGTGAAGAGTGTAACATCTGCATCTAGATTCACTTTTTGCATGTGGATATCTAGTTGCTCCAGCATAATTTATTGAAAAGACTGTCTTTTCTCCATTGTATTGCATTTGTTCCTTTGTCAAAGATCGGTTTACTATATTTATGTGGGTATATTCCTGAGCTCTCTATTCTGTTTCATTGATCTATTTGTCTGTTCTTTTGCCAATATCACACTGTCTTGAGGTAGCTTTAGAGTGTCTTAAAGTTGGGTAGTGTCAGTCTTCTTATCTTTGTTATTCTTTAATATTATGTTGGCTATTCTGGGTCTTTTGTCTTTCCATATAAACCTTAAATTAGTCTGTCTATATTCACAAAATAACTTGGGGGATTTTGACTGGAATTGTGTTGCGCTTGTAAATCAAGTTGGGAAAAACTAACATTTTGACAATATGGAGTCTCCCTGTGCATGCACATGGAATATCTCTCCATTTATTAAGTTCTCTGATTTCTTTCAAAACTACAAAACTTTTGTAGTTTTCCTCATCTAGATTTTGTACATATTTTGTTAGATTTGCACCTAAGTAATTCATTTTTTTAATTCATTGCAGGTAAATAGGAGAGCAACTGACTTTTTAAAAATTAAAGTATTGTTGTTATACAATCTTATGTTGGTTTCAAATATACAACACAGCTGTTCAACAGTTATCCGTATTATTAAATTCTTACCCTGTCTAGTGCAGTTACTATCTATCAACGTAGTAAGATGTTACAGAATCACTGACTATATTCTCCATGCTGTACTACTGTCCCAGTGACCACCTTATATTGTGATTGTGAATTATGAAAGCAATTGACATTTGCATATTAACTTTGTATCCTGCAGCCTTGTTATAATTGCTTATTAGCTCCAGGAGTTTTTTGGTTAATTCTTTTAGATTTTCTATGTAGATGATCATGTCATCTGTGTACAAAGACAGTTTTATTTCTTCATTCCCACTCTATTATATACTTTATTTCCTTTTCTTATCTTATGCATTAGCTAGGACTTCCAGTACAATATTGAAAAGGAGTGAGAGGGAATGTTCTTGACTAGTTTCTGATTAACAATTTTTATTACATTTCAAAATAGATATATAGTACCTTTGAGCCCACAAAATGGTCACACAAGATAGATTTTAAATGTGACATTACAACAGATATATAATTTAACCTAGTATTCAAGAAAAGATCCATTGACATTTTCCTCATTTATTCCTTTTACTTCTTTCCAAAACAAAGCAAACAGAACAATTTAAGTCAGGTTCCTCCAGTTTCAATAAAAAGTACATGTAAGCCTGAATCATGCCATACTTAAAGGGAAGTAGCCATTGACTATCCTAAAGTAACAGTAAAAATTAGAAGAAAACTATGGACTTCATAGACAGAGCTGAATGTAATCTGGAGGGTAAAGTTTTATTAGTTATACCTATAGCACTTCAAATATTATTTTTCAAGTGTAATGTTCAATAAATATTTGAGGAACTAAACTGAGAATGATTTGTTACGTAAGGTTTGTCATATGGTAGAGTCCATATGATATGTCTATGCAAGGAGCAACTCATTTATGTGATTTATTAGCTAATGGCCCATAATTCATTTAGATTCTGCCAGATATGACAGTACATAGTAATATGAGACAGAAATGTCAATGAATAATTTAAATCCACAATTTAAAGTTTTATTTTAGCTATACTTTTAATCTCATCCTCCAATTAAATCATTTTTGTCAGATTAGATGGATAAATAAACATTTGATTTTGACTCCCTTTACTTGTTTCAAAGAAACTTTTTAAAGAAGCATTCAAAAAAGGGGGAAAAATTAGGGACAGTCAAGGTAGGAAGTGAAAATAAAGGAGCTGAGGTAACCTTCAGGTGGTATAAACATTATAAGAAAAAGACAAAATAGACAGTATGAAACAGAGACTATGTCCTATAAGTATTTTTCAAGTAAAAATGGGCCAATTTTTAAAGTTGAGAGAGGAGGCTTTTAATTTTAAATAAACCTTGGTTAAAATTTCCAGAATGACATAAAATTCTCTTTCTTGGAGGCATACAAGATGAAATAGGAGGCTTTTTCACCATGCAATGAAAGCCAATATAGTTTAGGTAGGAACATTTTACATAGAAAGAATGAAGATAAGGTGTTTTGCAATGTATAAATACTTTAAAATCTGTTACTAATGTGTTCATTCTTAAGTTGTAAAGATAAATAACAAATACAACTTTTAAACAATACTGCTTCTTGAAGGGTATAATGAAAGTACTGAAGAAAGAATGGCTAAGAGAATATATAAGAAATTTCAATATTTATCTGATTTAATTATTTGGAGAAAACTAACTCAAATTGATAGAATCCTACACCTTAAGTCGGAGTAATGAAAAAGTAAATCGAAAATTACTGCTTTGATAATATGAAGATATAAAACATATTGCTATGCAGACCACTCATATACAGCATGGTGAGTATAATTAATAATACTGTATTGTATATTTGAAAGTTGCTAAGAAAGTGGATCTTAAAAGTTTTTATCAAAAGAAAAAATGTTTCTTTTAGTGTGTAACTGTGAGGTTTTGGCTGTTAATTAGACTTATTGTGGTAATCATTTTGCAACATATGGATATGTTGTAAACCCAAAACTAATGTGTTATATGTCAATTATGTCTCAATTATAAAAAAATAAACATTCATTGAAGGGAAAAAAAGTGGACCATTGAGATATGTAATTATTTCCAGGTTACATAAGTTTGAGTTAAAAATTACCTGTAAACTATTTTAAAAAGTGGATAAGATCAAGAGAAAGGAAAAAAAAAACAAGTATAAGTGTAAAGTGTGGAGATGATTTTCTCAAAGATTCTTAAAGCTGATGGTTTTATTAGTTATTTTAAAAGATATGTTATATGTGTAAGTAATAGCTACGTCAGCTCCTCTTCTCTTTTTCATGTCACTTATCATTCTTCTCAGATGTTTTGTGATTTTTAACTTGAGACAGTTTTCTCCTGAGGGTATGATCAGCTATGATCATTGATTAATATTTAGAGGGGTGTATAATGGGCCAAATCAGGACCTAGCTCATGCTGTGGTTTGAGAAGGAGTGGGGGTTTTCATGCCCATAACACAGAGCTCTTGGCACCATCACCTACACTATACAACATTTCAGTAGGCAACCTTGCCTGCCAGGGAGTCAGTTTCTCAATACTTCTGCCTTGCACAATGCTGTTTTGACTGTATGTAACACTCGTTATAGTCAAGAGAGTATGGCCAATATAATTTATTGAATTTATAGATTTACTTTGGGACTAAATTATTAACTTTTGGAAATTCTTTGGATGTTAGAAAGAAATAGCTTTCTCTCTACAAGACACAATATTCAATATTATTATTCATATATAATATTTTACATAAAAGAAAAAAGATTTGTTTATTCATATCTTAAGTTATGATCATGATATAAAGTCTCCCATCATGATTGTTTCTTTCTTCTGGTATTTCTAGAAGTTTTTATTTTTTAATGTTACTAATTTAGACTTACTTATTCATTATAGATTTAACCTTTTGTCACAATAACGGGCCTTCTCTGCCTTGTTTAATGCTTATTACTATGAAATTTATTTTCTTATTAATGTCATCCTGGTTTTCTTCCTGTACTATTGTTCACACTCAACCTGCTATACCTTGGCTGGGAACAATCTTTTTTTCTTTGCACTTACAAAGTTAATTTTTATTAATTTATATATAGTTTAAAAAATCAAATAGTGGCTAAAGGGTAAGTAAAAAGGCCTCTAACAATCCTCAATGCCCCTTCTATCCCACTTCACTTCTTTAGAGGTGGCCACATTCACTTGTCTGAGTTCTTTCTTCTATTATTTCCATATTTCTATCTCTAATATCTGAACAATTTTATTCATTATTTAATGACTTTTCACATGGTAGATGAGGATTTTATCTCCCTTATATCTCCTTTATTTCCTCACCCATCCTCTTTATAAGTTTTGCTTAAATTTATGTTAATTATTTTCATTGTTACATTTTATTAAGTAAATACTGTTTGCTAATGAGCCAAGTAGTATGTCCTGGATCTGCCACTTACTAGCTATGCTACCTTGGGCAAGTTACAATTTATTCTTAAAGTGATGATGGTTAACATTACCAGTAATCAGGTATAATGGCATCTTGTATCCCCTGATATGATAAACTGAGAAGGATGCATCACTGTTGTCATATTGTTGCCCCAAATGTATAACTTCTATCTAATCTAGAGAAAATAGCATACAAACTCAAATTAATGGGGAGTCAACGAAATAAATGACCAGTACTCTTTAAAAGGTCACAAAGACAAGGAAAGACTGTGTAAATTCCACAGACTGGAGAAAAATAAGGAGACAAGACAAATTAATGTAATGTGGGATCTTGAATTAGATTGTGGAATAGAAAAAAATTCATAGAAAAATTGCTGAAGTTAAAATGGGTTTGTAGGTTAGTTACAAGTATTGTACCAATGCTAATTTTTCATTTTTCCTAATTGTTCTACTATTATATAAGCTGTTGAAATTACAGATATTGGGTAAAGGGATACATGAACACTGTACTGTAACTTTGGCTAGTCCAAAATTATTTAAAAATAAGTAGTTAAAAAAATGAAAAGGACTGGGATGTTTGGGGAGGGAGAAGGATATTTACCAGGATATTTATGATGGATTGCCTCTCATTCATTTTGCATGAATCATAGTGAATGCTTTTTGACTTGTAAATTTAAAGAAATCAAGGGTGTTTTTGTTTTACTATTATAATTTGTGTTCATTCTTTTCGTTCAATTTTTGTTCTATACTCTTTTTGAGAAACACAATTCTTTGGTTGGACCTCTCTGTTCTCTTTATTCAACTATCTTATCTTTCATCACTACATCTTTCATGCTATCTTTTGCATTCTGGGAGAATTTTAAATCTATACCAAGGGTTTGATTTTCTGTAGTGACTACCTGCCTTTTATGGCAAAGATAAATTTATTTATTTCCATCATATCATGGTTCATACAGTATTTTCTTACAATGGCCAGCAAGAATTTCACCTTTCCTGTTTTCCAGTTTGTAGTTACTGGAAGTACAGGTATATATATTTTTAATTATTTAGAGTTCTGGGAAGGTGGCAGCGTGAGCAGGGCAGAGGAAATCTCCTCCCAAAACCATATATATTTATGAAAATACAACAAATACAACTATTCCTAAAAGAGACATGAGAAGATACAGGACAGCACTCAGCCTGCATCTACACCTGAGAGGACTCAGCACCCCGCGAGGTGGGTAAGATACGGAGCCACGACTGGGCGGGACCTGAGCGCTACCCCACCCCAGTGCACCGGTGGGAGGAGAGGATTCAGAGCTGGGAGGGAGTGGAAGTACAGGCTCATGAAATAATCAGCCCTGGTGATCTGCACCGGGAGCGATGACACACATCGCGTGGTGTATCGGAGATTGGAGAGACAGAGGGTGCAGGATCTGAGCCAGGGAACGCACTGGGTCCTCGCAGCCAGGTCCCCAGGACAAAAGAAAAGCGCACATTTTTTTTTAGTGGTCTTAAAGAGATAGGGGCCCAATGGAGGAACTGGTTCATTCCAGCACACTCGGCCCAGCAGGCTGGGAGTCCGGGGGAATTTCGAACCACTTGGCTGGCAACTGGGAAAAAGTAGACCTACTGAAACTTCACAAAGAGATCAGCAGCCCTGACCAGAGCTACAAACGGCCCTGTGGAGCCACGCAGCCATGGCTGCGCAATAGTGAAGCAACAGCACCACCTACAGCATCCTCACAGAATCTACTCCTGGAGGACCTCTTTTTGTTTTTTGGTGCTTTTTTTTTCTCTTTTCCTTTCTTTCTCTTCTCTCTCTTTTTTTTTTAAGTCTTAAAGAGCCCAGCTGACATACGTGGCACCTACCATTGACCACTTCTATCACCATGAAAAGACAGAGGAATATGGTACAAACAAAGCTTATCCTGACACAGACACCAGAGAGGGAGTATGAAGGGAGGGAAATACACAATCTTCCTGAAAAAGAATTCAGAATAAAAGTCATAACCATGCTGAGGGATCTACAGAGAAATATGCAAGAGCTGAGGGAGGAAGTGAGGGAAGTGAGGAAAGACAATGCAGAAATGAGACAAGTGATTGAAAGGCTTAGTAGCAGACTGGACGAGATGCAAGAGACTGTTAATGGAACAGAAATCAGAGAACAGGAATACAGAGAAGCTGAGGAAGAGAGAGATAAAAGGATCTCTAGGAATGAAAGAATATTAAGACAACTGTGTGACCAATCCAAACGCAACAATATTTGCATTATAGGAGTACCAGAGGAAGAAGAGAGACAAAAAGGGATAGAAAGTCTTTGAAGAAATAATTGCTGAAAACTTCCCCATGCTGGGGAAGGAAATAGTCTCTCAGACCGTGGAAGCCTACTGACGTCCCAACAAAAGGGACCCAAGGAAGACAACACCAAGACACATAATAATTAAAATGGCAAAGATCAAAGATAAGGACAGAGTATTAAAGGCAGCTAGAGAGAGAGAAAAAAAATCACCTACAAAGGAAAACCCATCAGACCATCATCAGACTTCTCAACAGAAACCTTACA
Source organism: Smutsia gigantea (assembly GCA_032199065.1). Taxonomy (NCBI): domain Eukaryota; kingdom Metazoa; phylum Chordata; class Mammalia; order Pholidota; family Manidae; genus Smutsia; species Smutsia gigantea. Next base: position 59,109 of record JAVSCE010019565.1, read on the forward strand.
GGCCAGAAGAGAATGGCATGATATATTTAACGTAATGAAACAGAATGGCCTCAAACCAAGAATATTGTATCCAGCATAATTATCATTTAAATACGACGAAGGGATTAAACAATTTCCAGACAAGCGAAAGCTGAGAGAGTTTGCCTCCCATAAACCACTTCTAGGATATCTTAGACTGCTCTAGAGGGAAGCACTCCTAAGGCTTAAAAGATGTCACCAGAGAAAATAAAATCATGGCAAAGAAAGCAGACCATCCAAATACTAACTAAAGGCAAAGAATAAAACACCTAGTATATAAAGAATGGAGGAGGAAGAATAAGAAGGGAGAGAAATAAAGAAACATCAGACTGTCTTTACAATAACTTAACAAGAAAGTTAAGTTAGATTGTCAGATAGTAAAAAAGCAACCCTTGAAACTTTGGTAACCATGAATCTAAAGCCAACAATGGCAATAAGTACATATCTATCGATAATCACCCTAAATGTAAATGAACTGAATACACCAATCAAAAAACACAGAGTAACAGAATGGATAAAAAAGCAAGACCCATCTATATGCTGCTTACAAAGACTCACCTCAAACCCAAAGACATACACAGACTTAAAATGAAGGGATGGAAAAAGATATTTCATGCAAACAACAAGGAGAAAAAAGCAGGTGTTGCAGTACTTGTATCAGATAAAATAGACTTCAAAACGAAGAAAGTAGCAAGAGATAAAGAAGGACATTTCATAATGATAAAGGGGTCCGTCCAACAAGAGGATACAACCATTATAAATATATATGCACCCAACACAGGAGTGCCGGCATATGTGAAACAAATACTAACAGAATTAAAGGAGGAAATAGACAGCAATGCATTCATTTTAGGTGACTTCAACACACCATTCACTCCAAAGGACAGATCCAACCAGACAGAAAATAAGACACAGAGGAACTGAGCAAAACACTAGAATAGATGGACCTAACAGACATCTACAGAACTCTACACTCAAAAGCAACAGGATACACATTTTTCTCAAGTGCACATGGAACATTTTTCAGAATAGACCACATACTAGGCCACAAAAAGAACCTCAGTAAATTCAGAAATATTGAAATTCTACCAACCAACTTCTCAGATCACAAAGGTATAAAACTAGAGATAAATTTTAGAAAGAAACCAAAAAGTCTCACAAATATATGGAGACTTAACATTCTCCTAATTAATCAATGGGTTAACGACCAAATCAAAACAAATCAAAGAATATATGGAGACTAATGATAACAACACAAAGCCACAACTTCTGTGGGATGCAGCAAAGGCAGTTCTAAGAGGAAAGTATATTGCAATCCAGGCCTATTTAAAGAAGGAAGAACATTCCCAAATGAATAGTCTAAAGACACAATTACTGAAATTAGAAAAAGAAGAACAAATGAGGCCCAAAGCCACCAGAAGGAGGGACATAATAAAGATTAGAGAAGAAATAAATAAAATTGAAAAGAATAAAACAATAGAAAAAAATCAATGAGACTAAGAGCTGGTTCTTTGAAAAAATAAACAAAATAGATAAATCCCTAGCCAGACTCATTAGGAGAAAAAGAGAATCTACACACATAAACAGAGTCAGAAATGAGAAAGGAAAAATCACGACGGACCCCACAGAAATACGAAGAATTATAAGAGGATGTTATGAGAATCTATATGCTAACAAGCTGGGAAACCTAGAAGAAACGGACAACTACTTAGAAAAATACAACCTGCCAAGACTGACCAAACAAGAAACAGAAAAACTAAACAGACCAATCGCCAGCAGCAAAATTGAATCGGTAATCAAAAAACTACCCAAGAACAAAACCCCTGGACCAGATGGATTCACCTCTGAATTCTACCAGACATATACAGAAGAAATAACACCCATTCTCCTTAAAGATTTTCCAAAAAAAGAAGAGGAGGGAATACTTCCAAACGGATTCGATAAAGCCAGCATCACTCTAATACCAAAACCGGGCAAAGACCTAACCAAAAAAAGAAAACTACAGACCAATATCCCTGATGAACGTGGATGCAAAAATACTCAACAAAATCTTAGCAAACCGAATTCAAAAATACATCAAGAGGATCATACACCATGATCTAGTGGGATTCATCCCAGGGATGCAAGGATGGTACAACATTCGAAAATCCATCAACATCATCCACCACATCAACAAAAAGAAGAACAAAAACCACATGATCATCTCCGTAGATGCTGAAAAAGCATTTGACAAAATTCAGCATCCATTCCTGATTAAAACTCTCAACAAAATGGGTATAGACGGCAAGTACCTCAACATCATAAAGGCTATATATGACAAACCCACAGCTAACATCATACTTAACGGCGAGAAGCTGAAAGCTTTTCATCTAAGATCGGGAACAAGACAGGGATGCCCACTCTCTCCACTGTTATTCAACATAGTACCGGAGGTCCTAGCCACAGCAATCAGACAAAACAAAGACATACAAGGCATCCAGATTGGTAAAGAAGAAGTCAAATTGTCACTATTTGCAGATGACATGATACTGTACATAAAAAACCCTAAAGACTCCATTCCAAAACTACTAGAACTAATATCTGAATTCAGCAAAGTTGCAGGATATAAAATTAACACACAGAAATCTGTTGCTTTCCTATACACTAACGATGAACTAACAGAAAGAGAAATCAGAAAAACAATTCCATTCACAATTGCATCAAAAAGAATAAAATACCTAGGAATAAACCTAACCAAGGAAGTGAAAGACATGTACTGTGAAAACTACAAGACACTCCTAAGAGAAATTAAAGAGGACACTAACAAATGGAAATGTATCCCATCCTCTTGGCTAGGAAGAATAAATCTTGTCAAAATGGCTATACTACCTAAAGCAATCTACAGATTCAATGCAATCCCTATCAAAGTACCAACAGCTTTCTTCAATGAACTGGAACAAATAATTCTAAAATTCATATGGAACCACAAAAGACCCCGAATAGCCAAAGCAATCCTGAGAAGGAGGAATATAACAGGGGGAATTACACTCCCTGACTTCAAGCTCTACTACAAAGCCACAGTAATCAAGACAATTTGGTATTAGCACAAAAACTGACCCACAGACCAGTGGAACAGAATAGAAAATCCAAACATTAACTCAAACATGTGCAGTTCAATTAATATATGATAAAGGAGCGTTGGATATACCATGGGGAGATGACAGCCTCTTCAGCAGCTGGTGTTGGAAAAACTGGACAGCAACATGTAAGAGAATGAAACTGGACTACTGCCTAACCCCATACACAAAATTAAACTCAAAATGGATCAAAGACCTGAATGTAAGTCATGAAACCATAAAACTCTTAGAAAAAAAATAGGCAAAAATCTCTTGGACATAAACATGAACAACTTTTTCATGAACATATCTCCCCAGGCAAGGGATACAAAAGCAAAAGTGAACAAGTGGGACTATATCAAGCTTAAAAGCTTCTGTACAGCAAAGGACACCATGAGTAGAACAAAAAGACATCCTGCAGTATGGCAGAATATATTCATAAATGATGTATCCGATAAGGGGTTGACATCCAAAATATATAAAGAACTCACGCACCTTAGAAACAAAAAGCAAATAATCCAATAAAGAAATGGGCAGAGGACATGAATAGACACTTCTCTAAAGAAGAAATTCAGATGGCTAATAGGCACATGAAAAGATGCTCTACATCGGTAATCATCAGAGAAATGCAGATTAAAACCACAATGAGATATCACCTCACACCAGTGAGAGTGGCCAACACGCAAAACACAAACAGCAACAAATGTTGGCAAGGATGTGGAGAAAAGGGAACCCTCCTACACTGCTGGTGGGAATGCAAATTAGTTAACCATTGTGGAAAGCAGTATGGAGGTTCCTCAAAAAACTCAAAATAGAAATACCATTTGACCCAGGAATCCCTCTCCTAGGAATTTATCCTAAGAATGCAGCAGCCCAATTTGAAAAAGACAGATGCACCCCTATGTTTATGACAGCACTATTTACAATAGCCAAGAAATGGAAGCAACCTAAGTGTCCATCATTCGATGAATGGGTAAAGAAGTGGTACATATATACAATGGAATATTATTCAGCCATAAGAAGAAAACAAATCCTACCATTTGCAACAACATGGATGGAGCTAGAGGGTATTATGCTCAGTGAAATAAGCCAAGCCGAAAAAGACAAGTATCAAATGATTTCACTCATGTGGAGTATAAGAACAAAGAAAAAAACTGAAGGAACAAAACAGTAGCAGACTCACAGAACCCAAGAACAGACTAATAGTTACCAAAGGGAAAGGGACTGGGGAAGATGGGTGGGAAGGGAGTGATAAGAGGGAAAAAGGGGCATTACAATTAGCAGATGTAATGTTGGGTGGGGCACAGGGAGGGCTGTACAACTCAGAGAAGACAAGTAGTGATTCTATAGCATCTCACTACACTGATGGACAGTGACTGTTAAGTGGTTGGTGGGGGGGACCTGATGAAGAGGGTTATTTAATAACCATAATATTGCACACATAATTGTAGATTAATGATACCAAAATAAATTTTAAAAATTATTTAATTTCCTCTTATATATATGTTGTTACACATGTGTACGCTATTTATCCTTGCCTTCAGTGTAGTGCCATACGCAAAAAATTTCTCATGGGACCCATATAATGTACAATTTTCTGTTTACTCATTTTTGAATTAAGATCTATCAATGACAATTTAAAAAGATTAGTTTCATGAGTCCTTGATTCCCCTTACTGTCCCTCTGTCCCTTCTCATATTTATATCAAGAAGGAGGCTTGATACACAAGGAACCTATGTAATTTCTAGTGCGTAACTGTGTGAGCCTTTTTTGTTTCTTCTACCTAGTTCTCTGACTATTGAGTAAAATAATTTATTCTCTGGAATCTGAGGCTTTTTATAGTCTGATTATGTACCGTGAATATAAATATATACCCTCTGTATGCTAAGAGCTGCAAAGCACAGGCTTTTCCTGTCCCTCTAGAATACAATGCTATATACCTGTCCTCCTTTAATTTACCCTGCGGACTTGCTGAATGAGGCAATTTTGATTTCCAAGTTACTTTATAAAAAGTATTGATAGTGAAATGAAGAAATGGTGAGGAAAAAGTACTGGAATTTTTCTGTAAAGTACAGATGCTAATTTTTAGATGAGTGCACGTTACAGGTCTCTGAGCTAGAAATAGACGGTGGTAGTAGGTCAAATACCTTCTCAACTTACTTTTGAATCAAAGCAACAGGCAAACTAAGTTTTGTTTTTCATTCAAGTCCAATCAGTGCTTAATTAGAAGAAATTCCTCATAGCTTAGTGAGTAAATAGTATCCTTAATATCAAATATTTTCATGAATAGCTACTATACATTGGAGTTAAGTAAAGTGAACATTTAACTTAAAGATGAACTTCATTTATAATTTCCCATTTCCAGCAGCTCAATGAATTCTCATAAGAACAAATTTATTAGACACTTATTTTAAGAAAAAATGGAAAAATACTGTAAGAACACAAAACCCTTGTAATTCTCCAGAAACCCTTTTACCTAGGGATATGATTTTGACCTTAAAAGCACAATACTTCAAGTGCCCAGATATACAGAAACTTTCCTTTTTTCCTTCCTGTCATCTAGTTCAATAGGATAATTTTGACATTGATTTTGCTTTATTGAGTTTAAAACTTAATTCTGTATAAGATATGACTCTGCTGAGTCAGGAAATGATACCTTAATCAATAGAGCATTAAACAGTAGTTTCCATATTGGTCTGCTTTACAATATATGCATTTGATTTGACAAAGCACAGTAGCCTGTGGCTTCTAGTTAATGAGTAGTTTTTGATAAACAATCTTTTACAGCAGTAGACTTGTGCTCTGAGCTATGAATAATGTCTCTATTTTATTGATTAGATTTGCAGCTCCAAGATAGTTTTTACACTGAAATTGGTACTTTGGGATATATCCAATTAACATCCTTAAAATTATAATCACTAGAATTTTTTAAATGACTTACACCTATACAAACAACAGGCTCAAATTTCTTCCAAGGAGTATTTCCACTTTTCTGTTTTAAGTCTCCAGTTTTTGGTACACCAGGGCAAATTCACATAGGAATAATAAAAGGTAATGTTTCAAATGTCAAAATTAAGTATTAGTCTAATACATTTTAGGAAAAGTCTCCTAATAGTATAACAACATTTGTGTATTAAAATTTCTATGTTATAACACAGATGTATAAAAAGCAAAAATAAGTAATTTTCCATACAGTAAAACATTTTTACAGTGTTGTACAGTTCTAGAAAACTACAGAAGCTATTTGGAATTTCTGTTCCTGTAGGGACACCATTTTCTACTGAGGGCTGTCAAATAACCTAAAAAAAATATTGAATATAAAATACATACATCACTCAGCCTTAAAAACCCGATATATAAAAGCAGGATATATAAAATATAAAACTATACAACAGCTCTGTCTTCCAGTTTTGACTTTGAAAGTCTATTAAATTTTCTTTTTTTCCTCATCTGTAACAAAAGGGGAATTGTAGGTTTTTTCTCTGTCCTTCTTAACTCAAGCTTCCCATGATCCTGCATCTCAAATTAGAAATAAAAAATGCCAAATTTCATTGATTCTGAGATATACATCTTTTCATATTTCAAAACCACTGAATTGGGATACATTTACAATTGATGGCAATGTTTTTTCCTTTCATAGTGATACATAAAATAAAATGGTGTGCCTTACAATCCATGATGTCTCACATTCGATGAAATCTGATGTTACAGTGGTGTGAGACATGAGCTCTGAAGTAAGCCAGTTAATCACAGTTCATAGTTCTTCAACTCTTCCCTAATTCTTAAATCTTAACTTTGGCAGGATCAAAATATTCCCTAGTACGTATTCCATGTGATCACCAGACGACTTATAGCCATTAACAGACAGGTTAAATTTCAGAGTGAAACAAGTCAGTTTTTTTCCCCCTTTGGCTTGTGGCATAGGGGAGCAAGATTTGTGTCAGGATACAATGGTTAAAGCTCCTCTTAGCAGCATTTCTCTAGATATGCAAGAGACAGGTTTCTGAGTGCAGTTTTATAACTATATGCACAAGGAAAAATATTCATGCCTGTTATGATTTATATTCAACATGTGTAATATTACTAAATTGAAGAGTAAGATACCATGTTTTCTGTATAATTTCTGCCATTTCCTAAGCACAGATCTAAGAAAATGTAGAAAAGTCTATACTCTTATACTAGAAGAATTAAACTTTAAGAATGTTTAATATTAACATTTTGGGAAATTTCTCCCTTCCAGTACCACTCCATCCTCTGTTGGAATTATTCAGGCAGTACACTTCAATCATTTGTGTTCATATTTTTTTATATATATGTATATCCACACACACACACATACTCATATATATAATCAGTAACTGAAAATAACTAGCACTTATATAATACAGCTTAGTTATTTCAGCTTTTTCTAGTGAAGTGTATTTGAAGAAAATATTAACATCAGAGGAAGTCTCTCTTAGAAGATTCTGATACTATAATGAACTCTATAAATAAGGTTTAGTAATACTCTAAGCCTTGACACTAGGTCAAAATTATGGTTTTATTTCATGTCTGCAGGAGAGTGATAATAGCTGTTGAGGAATGCAGTGAGTGGTGATGGAGTGAGGGGTCACAAGAGAGTGGGAGACTCCTTAAAATTACTGTCTTGCTTTTAAGTTCCATCATATGGGATGGGTCAGAAACAGAAATAGGAGTGTGAAATACCTAATCACCATCATTTTATTGTGAAGAGTATGCCTATTTTTCTTCCCAAAGTACACCACAAGCAAGATTCATACTACCACCACAACAGTTAATCAATCGGTGGTTCTTTACTAGAGATACAGTCTCATTTCCCTAAAGCGATGATGCAAGATTTTCACTAAGAAACTGTGCCATATTTTCTGCTACATGATAGTTGAATTATATCGAATAAATTCTAACTAGATTTCCACTCTTTGGCGTCGGTCTGATTTACTATACATGAGCACAATTCCCAAATGGGAAGAGTGGATTATTAACTGTTTTCATCTCCCTGAGTAGACCATTAATTGTTTTCATTTCATAATGTTATATGCCATTAATACACATAATCAAAATCTGAGTATATGAAATATCTAGGCAAATTCATAGAGACAGAAAGTAGATTAAAAGTTACTAGGGGCTGGGAAGAGAGGGGAATGGGAAGTTACTGCTTAATGGGTACAGAGATTTTATTTGGGGTGATGAGAAAGTTTAGAAATAGACAGTAGTGATGACTGCACAGCATTGTGGATGTCAGTAATACCACCTAGTTGTCAACTTAAAACTGGCAAATTCTGTTATATATATATTTTACCACAGAAAATAAAACATTTTTTCCATGTGTGGTTTATAACTTTTTTGAAACTAATAGGATATTTAGTTAATTTAGAATTGTATTTCCTTCACATGAAAGAATTCATTCATTTTATACTTCTGATCGTAAACATGATATAAATATCCAAAGTTGTTCTTTTCCAAAAAGAAAATTTGTAAAACTTGAAATAAGACTGGAAAAAACAAAAACAAAACAAAACAAACTTCTTACTTTAATTGGTTCAGGCTCCATCACAGGTGCAGGCATAGCAATGGCACTTGGAGCATAAACCTGGTGATATGTTGCTTGAACTCCATGATCATAATAAGGCTATTACAAAAAGAAATAAAAAACTTATTGCCTTTATTAATTCAAAATAGTTTTTTTAGCATTATAATGTAGTAGGCAGTTTGCTACACAATGGAGAAACACAGATGAAAAACACATTCCCTATCTTTAACTTAGAGACTGATCAGGGACAAATAGTCAAAATTACCCTAAGTCCTATGAGACATGTATAAGAATGCATGGGAGAAAAAAGAACTACTTAACTAAGAAATCTGGGGAGGTTGTTTTCTAGAGTAGTTGATGCCTGAATTTGAAGAATTAGAGAAAGAAGGTGGAAATAGTATGTACAAAGGCAGAGGGAGCTAAGAACACATCTCATCTGGGAGATTTGGTTGGTTGGTACAACTGGAAGGAAGATTATACACTAAAAGACAGCTGAGAAAAAGATGGCAGGAGAGGTGAGACACAGGCTTCCTCCTAAAACCGCATATACAATGAAAATATAATTAACACAACTAATCCTGAAAGAGCAACAGGAAAGAGGACTGTGCCAGACTGCATACACCTGGAGAAAAGAGCAGACCTCACAGAACAGGGTAACGTACCAAAGCTGTGGCCCGGGGGGACCCAAGCCTTCCCCTGCCCCAGCTCACCAGTGGGAGGAACAGAAATGGAGCAGGGAGAGAGTGGAGGCCTGGGACTGCTGAATACCTAACTCCAGAGATCTGCTCTGGGAGCACAAACCTACATTTCATGGTGCTTGCATAATACTCTCATGACTACGGGGTTGGAAAGCTAAGACAGGCAGAATTCCTGAAGAGATTGAGATTCCAGCCACTTGTGGAAAGCAGAGATCCATATCCAGCTGCTCTGGGACAAAAGAAAGGCGAGCAGTGTGAGAGACTTCCTAAACAAGGAAGCCCTTAGGAAGAGGGCTGCTAAAGGGGCAAGGATTGCACAGAGCTTACTGCTCAGGAGAGAATACAGGTACAAAATTGTCCTGGTGCACTCTGCCCAGCAGGTTGGGACCTTTGCCATATAGACTCTCATATTTAAGGAGGAAAAAAAAAATCTTCCTCCTTAGACGATCTTCAGGTGCTCCAGCTCCCTGGCTGGCTACACAGCACCAAGGACCCACTCCATGATATGCAGCCTACTGCACCTTTCTCCCAGCCAGCCCCACCTGGCTCACAAACCAGCAAACCCTACCCTGGCGTTAGGCCAGCCAGAGGGAAGATCTGTCTATACCAACTACAAGTGCAAAGCATAGAGGCTTATACCTGTGTGCTCAGCCCACTGGTTCAGGCAGTGGAGACAGGCATAGCAGCCAGGAAGCAGGAAACAGCTCTTTCCTCCCCCCAGGCACCAATACCACACCCCTGCGGCCCCCAACATTGCTTCAGGGGCTAAGCAGCTCCAGGGAGTAGAGATTCTGGGCACTAGAGGACACCATATACAAATATGAAATGCCAAAGGAACCTGGTTCAGAGTAAAATTATTAATACTACTCCTGAGAAAGATTTAAATGACATTGACCTCATGGCTCTTCCTGAAAGGTAGCTGAAAATAAAAATCATTAACATGCTCATGGAGGTACGGAAAGATAAACAAGAACTCAGGAATTAATTCTGGTTGGAGATCCAATCGTTGAAGAGCACAATGGAGGGTATTAAAAGCAGATTGGATACAGTGGAGGGGACGATAAATGAAATAGAAACTAGAGAAGAGGAATACAAAAAGCTGAGACACAGAGAGAAAAAATGATCTCTAAGAACGAAAGAATATTGAGAGAACTGTGTGACCAATCCAAATGGAACAATATTCGCATTATAGCGGTACCAGAAGAAGAAGAGAGGGAAAGAGGGATAGAAAGTGTCTTTGAGGAGGTAATTGCTGAAAACATCACCACCTGGGGAAGGAGAGAGTCTCTCAGGTCATGGAGAGGCACAGATCTCCCAACACAAGGGACCCAAGGAAGACAACACCAAGACATACAGTAATTAAAATGGCAAAGATCAAGGATAAGGACAGACTATTAAAAGCAGCCAGAGAGAGAAATAAGATCACATACAAAGTAAAGCCCATTAGGCTATCATCAGACTTCTCAACAGAAACCTTACAGGCCAGAAGGGAGTGGCATGATGTATTTAATGCAATGAAGCAGAAAGGACTTGAACCAAGAATACTTTGTCTGGCAATATTATCATTTAAACATGAAGGAGGGATTAAACAATTTTTAGATAAGCAAAAGCTGAGAGAATTTACCTCCCACAGATGATCTCTACAGTGTATTTTGAAGGGACTGTTATAGGTGGAAGTGTTTCTTAGGTTTAATAGCTGTCACCAGAGGTAATAAAACCATAGTAAAGGAAGTAGAACAGCTAATTACTAAGCAAATGCAAATTTAAATTAACTATCCCCAAGTAAATCAAGGGATAGACAAAGAGTACAGAATATAATACCTAATATATAAAGAATGGAGGAGGAATAAAAAATAACCTTTAAATTGTGCTTGTAATAGCATATTAAGTGAGTTAAGTTAGACTCTTAGATAGTAAGGAAGGTAACCTTGACCTTTGGTAACCATGAATCTAAAGCCTGCAGTGCCAATAAGTACATACCTATCGATAATCACCCTAAATGTAAATGGTCTGAATGCACCAATCAAAAGACACAGAATTACTGAATGGATTGAAAAACAAGACCCATCTATATGCTGCCTACAAGAGACTCACTTTAAACCCAAAGACATAAACAGACTAAGAGTGAAGGGATGGAAAAAGATATTTCATGCAACTAATAGGGAGAAAAAAGCAGGAGTTGCAGTACTTGTATCAGACAAAATAGACTTCAAAACAAAGAAAGTCACAAGAGAAAAAGAAGAACATTACATAATTATAAAACTGTCAAACCATTGTAAATATATATGTGCCCAACACAGGAGCACCTACATATGTGAAACAAATACTAACAGAATTAAAGGGGAAATAGAATGCAATGCATTCATTCTAGGAGACTTCAACACTCCACTCACTCTGAAGGGCAGATCAACCAGACAGAAAATAAGTAAGGAGACAGAGGCACTGAACAACACAATAGAACAGAAAGACCTAACAGACCTCTACATCCAAAAGCAGCAGAATACACATTCTTCTCAAGTGCACATGGAACATTTTCAAGAATAGATCATATACTAGGCCACAAAAAGAGCCTCAGTAAATTAAAAGAGATTGAAATTGTACCAACCAGTTTCTCAGACCACAAAGATATGAAACTAAAAATAAGTTATGCAAAGGAAATGAAAAAGCCCACAAACACATGGAGGCTTCACAACATGCTCCTAAATAACCAAAGGATCAATGACCAAATAAAAACAGAGATCAAGCAATATATGGAGAAAAATGACAAAAATAATTCAACACCACAAAATCTGTGGCACACAGCAAAGCCCATGCTAAGAAGACAGTATATTGCAATACAGACCTACCTCAGGAAAGAAGAACAACCCCATATGAGCAGTCTAAACTCACAATTAACGAAACGAGAAAAAAAAGAACAAATGAGGCCCAAAGTCAGTAGAAGGAGGGACATAATAAAGATTAGAGCAGAAACAAATAAAACCAAGAGGAATAAAATAGAAAGAATCACTGAAAGCAATCTGTTACATTCCTACCCACTAATGATGAACTAGCAGAAAGAGAAATCAGGAAAACAGTTCCATTCACAATTGCATCAAAAAGAATAAAATACCTAGGAATAAACCTAACCAAGGAAGTGAAATACCTATATTCTGAAAACTACAAGATGCTCATGAGAGAAATTAAAGAAGATACAAATAAATGGAAACACATCCCATGCTGGAAGAATTAATATTGTCAAAATGGCCATCCTGCTTAAAGCAATCTACAGATTCAATGCAATTCCTATCAAAACACCAACAGCATTCTTCAACGAAACTGGAGAAAATCGTTCTAAAATTCATATGGATCCACAAAAGACCCCAAATAGCCAAAGCAATTCTGAGAAGGAAGAATAAAGCTGGGGGGATTATGCTCCCCAACTTCAAGCTCTACTACAAAGCCACAGTAATCAAGAAAATTTGGTACTGGCACAAGAACAGACCCATAGACCCATGGAACAGAGTAGGGAACTGTGATATAAACCCAACCATATATGGTCAATTAATATATGATAAAGGAGCTATGGACATACAATGGGGAAATGTCAGCCTCTTCAATGGCTGGTGTTGGCAAAACTGGACAGCTACATACAGAAGAATGAAACGGATTATTGTTTAACCGCATACACAAAATAAACTTGAAATGGATCGAGGACCTGAAGGTAAGTCAAGAAACCATAAACCTCTTAGAAGACAACATCGGCAAAAATCTCCTGAATATAAGCATGAGCAACTTCTTTCTGAATGCATCTCCTTGAGCAAGGGTAACAAAAGCAAAAATGAACTCATGGGACTACATCAAACTAAAAAATTTCTGTACGGCAAAGGACACCATCAATAGAACAAAAAGGCATCCTACAGTATGGGAGAACATATTTGTAAATGACATATCCAACAAGGAGTTAACATCCAGAATATATAAAGAATTTACATGCCTCAACACCCAAAAGGCAAATAACCCGATTAAAAAATGGGCAGAGAATATGAAGAGACAGTTCTCCAAAGAAGAAATTCAGATGGCCAACAGACACATGAAAAGATGATCCACATCACTAATCATCAGAGAAATGCAAATTAAATCCAAAATGAGATATCACCTCACACCAGTTAGGATGGCCAACATCGAAAAGACTAAGAACAACAAATGCTGGCAAGGATGCAGAGAAAAGGGAACCCTTCTACACTGCTGGTGGGAATGTAAGCTAGTTCCCCCATTGTGGAAAGCAATATGGAGGTTGCTCAGAAAACTGAAAATAGAAATTCCATTTGACCCGCAAATCCCACTCCTCAGAATTTACCCAAAGAATACAATTTCTCAGATTCAAAAAGACATATGCACCCCTATGTTTACTGCAGCACTTTTTACAATAGCCAGGATATGGAAGCCACCTAAGTGTCCATCAGTAGATGAATGGCTAAAGAAGATGTGGTACATATACACAATGGAATACTATTCAGCTATAAGAAAGAAACAAATCCTACCATTTGCAACATGGATGGAGCTGGAGGATATTATGCTCAGTGAAATAAGCCAGGCGGAGAAAGACAAGTGCCAAATGATTTCCCTCATTTGTAGAGTATAACAATGAATCAAAACTGAAGGAACAAAAGAGTAGCAGACTCAGAGATTCCAAGAAGTAACTAGTGGTTACCAAAGGGGAGGGGTGTGGGAGGGTGGGAGAAGGGGATTGAGGGGTATTTTGTTTAATATACATGGTGTGGGGGATCACGGGGAAAACAGTGTAGCACAGAGAAGGCAAATAGTGAATATGTGGCATCTTACTGCACTGAAGAACAGTGACTGCACTGGGGTATGGGTGGGGACTTGATAGTGAGGGTAAATGTAGTAACCACATTGTTTTTCAGGTGAAACCTTCATAAGAGTGTATATCAGTAATACCTTAAAAAAAAAAAGAGGCAGGGATTTGTCCAGGTAAAATAAATAAATAAATAAAAGAGAGCTGAAAGATGGGGCACAAGAGCAACAGGTCGTGTAAAAGTGGATTTGTGCCTTGTTCCCCAGTGGTATGATTCATTAAAATATGAAAATACAAGAAAAGCACATCTGATATTTATTTAATTGTGTATGAGGAGGCTGAAGGAAAGAAGTTAGGTTGTAACATAAAATCTGAGGTATTTGTAGGACTTCTAGTAGAAGTACATAGTTGATAAAAAACTAGATGGCTCTAGAACACTGCTCCCCAATAGAAATACAATGTAAGCCACATGTTATTTAAAATTTTCCAGTGGTCATGTTAGAAAAGTAAAAAGTGAAATGAACTTTTATTAATATATTTTATTTAAACCAATATGTATGAAATACTACTGTCTTGCCAATGGGTTTCAGCCCTGGGCAAGTTTGCTATGGATTCAGTGTGATCAAAGAAACTGACAGCACAACTCTTCTTGGGGTGAAAGGGTTATACCCAACTTTATTTCCACAGTGCCAGGTCAATCACTAAAATCCCATTCTCTCAGAGCGAGTCTGTGTGCAGCAAGCCGGTCTCTGCCTCAGGGCCCCTCTCTGCACAGTCGTCCCACACAGCCGTCCTCTAGGCCTCTGTCCTCAGCGCTGCCACCTCTCCAGTCTCTGCTCTGCTCTCCTGCAGTCTTGCAGCCATGTCACCCTGTCGTGCCCAGAGCACTGGGCAGGGCTCTTTACACAGAGTCAACAGCCATATATTGCCCACAGGTGTGCAGTGAGCTAGTAAACCAGGGTCAGGCGAGAATCCTGGCCACAGGAACTCTCATTTTATCCACACTCCACCCCTCCAGGATTCTCTCCTCTCAATCTATGTGCCCCTTAGTCCTCTGCAATGGTCCCTGTGCAAGGAAGCTCGAATATTGTTCTCCAGCCTCTCCAGCAAAAAGTCTTGCAGACACACAGGCCGGACTCATGGCTCTGTCTCTGACCTCTGCCTCTTTAGTCTTAATGGCTTGAACTGCTGCACTGGTTTCAGTTGTTGCCATAGCTCCAGTAGATCCTATTTGGCTTCCCGTCTAATTTCCTTCCATCTATTCCTGCCCATATCCATCAACCACATCTGGGTCCTTGTAACCCTCCCGGGGCCCCTCAAATCCTCCTGTGAGTAACAGGTCTTATTTCTTTCTGGTTCTCGTTGCTTCAGCTACTGTACATGTCACCTGCATTTTGTAATTGCTGCCTCAAGGCAGGCTGCACTGTCAGGGAAGACAGCTTTCCCACCTCTGATCCGGAAAGAACAATTCCATCCGCCCCTAAGTCCCACAGCCACCGGCTCAGCCTGAGTGTCGAGTAGGGGCTGACCACAGAGTGCTCCTCGACCTGGGCCCCTCAAATTCTCCTTCTCCTTGTGGGAACAGGTTTATTTCTTTCCAGGTTCTCGTTGCTTCAGCTACTGTACATGTCACCTCGCATTTTGTAATTGCTGCCTCAAGGCGGGCTGCACTGTCAGGGAAGACAGCTTTCCCATCTCTGATCCGGAAAGAACAATTCCATCCGCCCCTAAGTCCCACAGCCACCGGCTCAGCCTGAGTGTAGGGGCTGACCACAGAGTGCTCCTCGACCTGGGGAGGGGCTGCTCCTCTCCTTGGGGAACTTTCAGCTGCTGGGTCTTTATTTTCTTTACCACCACTGGGGGGGCTTTCAACACAGGAGAGGCCAGTGCCTCCAGCACCACCCCTTCATCCTTCCCCAGCTCCTGCATTTCTGGGGCTGATGGCACCTTTCTCTCCACTCCCCCGAGTGCCTCCTCTGTTACAGTGCCTCGCAACAATGCTAGCTCCATCTTCAGAAGCTCTCTTACCTTTAGCTCAATGCTTCACAGCTGATGTTCTAGTGCCGCCTCGGCCTGTGATTCCCTCAGGAGTTCATCTTTTTCCTTGATGGCTTCTTCCTCCTTCAGAACACCTGGCAGCACTGCCATCTCGTCTCCAATGGCACCTTGCTGCAGCTCTCTCGTGCTGCCTCCTCTCACATCAATGCCATCTCCTTCCTCAGGGAATCCACAGAAGTTTGCAGCTCGTGTTCTCATGCTGCCATTTCTTGGGTCTCTTCTGTAGACCTTTTTAATACTGTGAGAAGCATCCAACCCACATCCCTGCTGCCTCACGGGCACTCTGCTTCTCAAAGGATCTACTTATTTTACCAAGGGCCACACCTACAGCCTCAGGTGTCACCTCCACTTGCCTCCAGTCCTGGGGTGAGGCCCAGTCCTCTAGGAGGCAAGCCACCTCAGACCACATACCCATTGGGGACAATCCATTGTCTCCTCGTTCATAGGGGAAGCCTGTTGAAGCACCCCTCCCATAAGAGCAGCCTGTCTTTTTCCTTGGTCAACAATGAATCCTGCCGACTATGCCAATTGTCTTGCCAATGAGTTTCAGCCCTGGGCAAATTCACTATGGATTCAGTGTGACCAAAGAAATTGACAGCAAAAGTGTTCTTGGGGTCAAAGGGTTATACACAACTTTATTTCCATGGTGCCAGGTCAGTCACTAAAATCCTGTTCACTCAGAGCGAGTCTGCATGCAGCAAGCCGGTCTCTGCCTCTGGGCCCCTCTCTGCACAGTTGCCTCACACAGCCGTCCTCTAGGCCTCTGTCCTCAGCGCTGCCACCTCTCTAGTCTCTGCTCCGCTCTCCTGCAGTCTTGCAGCCATGCCACTGTCTCGTGCCCAGAGCACTGGGCAGAGCTCTTTATATAGAGTCAACAGCCATGTATTGCCCACAGGTGTGCAGTGAGCTAGTCAACCAGGGTCAGGTGAGAATCCTGGCCACAGGAACTCTCATTTTATCCACAACTACATATCAATGTGTAGTTATTATAAAATTACTCATAAATTTTTACACTCTTTTTTCATACTATGTCTTTAAAACTTATTGGGTATTTTGGAATTAAAACACACCTCAATTCAGACTAGCCACACTCAGGTGCTCAAGAGCCACATGTGG
Source organism: Smutsia gigantea (assembly GCA_032199065.1). Lineage (NCBI taxonomy): Eukaryota > Metazoa > Chordata > Mammalia > Pholidota > Manidae > Smutsia > Smutsia gigantea. The sequence goes on from JAVSCE010019565.1 coordinate 76,437, forward strand.
GTAGTGGCTATCATTGTACTGAATAGTGCAGATCTAAAACTAAAGAGCGAGGCTGGGGCTACAGACATAGGTATGATAACGTCAGAGTGAGTATGTAGGCTGAAAGAATGCAGAATCAAATATGAAATTATGGGGAGCAGATCAGCTTACAAAGCAAAATACAAGGAGGTAAAAGGACTGCCAGAAGAGAGCAGTATTATGGAAACCAGAGTAGGAAGAATATCAAGAAGTATGCCCAGTAACTCTGAGAGGTCAAGAAAGATTAAGAAGGAAGGGAAGTATATGGCAATTAGGGAGTCATTGAGGACCTTATTCAAGGCAGCTTCATCTAAAAAGTAAATGTAACAGACTTCAGCAGGTGAGGGGTGAATGGGTTATAAGATAGTAGAAATGCTGAATATAGACTACTTTTTCAAGCCTGGCTTTGAAATGTTGAAGAGAATTAGGGCATCAGTGGGGGGATGTGCCCCAGGATAATAATTGCCTCCTACCAGGTGCTAGGCACTATACAAAGAACTCTGTATGCACAACTCAAATCATCAATCCTGCAAAACAGATTTTCCTGATGTCCTCACTTAACAAAATATGAAACCCAAGACTGTGAAGGCTTAAGTAAGTACATAGAGTACCACCCTTGTAAGTAGTGAAGCTATGAACTAGCAGAAGGAAAAAGGCTTAAAATATAAAAGGAAAAAAGGTTAATAGGAATGAGTGCTGTGAGGAAGAGGGAAGTGATAGTATTCAGAGCAAAGAGGCAGGAACAACCTTGGACAAGACTGAAAGTCAATAAAAAAATGTAAGAACCAAAGATGATAATACGATTCACGTAAGTTTGTATGTTGGGGACTGAAGGCTGAATTGGTTTCGATACAGTGATTTTTACTTTGAGAAGTGGAAGGCAAAGCTAAATTCTAAAAATGAAGGGGGAAATAGCCTTTGAAATACGTGAGAGATGATGCTAACATATACATATATATTTTTTCCAGTTATGTAAATTTAGGAAACCTAATTATAAAAATCACAATAATAAGCCTTGCATTTTTTTAATTTTAGAAAAAAAAACTTGAAATACAAACCACCCCACTCTACCCATTAACATATATTTGACTATACTTTCTACAAGAAACAATATTAAAATAAAAGCATGCATGTATCATTTTGTAGGCAATATCATAGAAATTAATAGTAAAAGCTATAAGCTAACATAAGCAGTACTTCCAGAAAAATCTTATTAGATTCCACTAAATAGTGAATATAACCTGATAAGCTATCTGACGTTAGTATAAGAACATGGTTTAATGCCAAGAGTCAGTTCTAGGTAAAACATAATACCTCATTGCTCTCCCTCCTTGAAAACCAGAAAAATAACAAAAAGAACAAAAGACAGGTTTTTAAAATGCCATCATCAATTAAACAAGGAAGTGCACATGATCCCCAAACCACAACATAGAATATCTGTTAAATGTATGCAATCTGGACAAATATAAGGGAGTATTTTGAAGCCTCCTCAGACATCAAACATGATACACATTTTCTTAAAGGTCAGTGTTCTGAAAGACCAATTAAAAGATTTGTTATGAAGAAGAAAACAAATCCTACCATTTGCAACAACATGGATGGAGCTAGAGGGTATTATGCTCAGTGAAATAAGCCAAGCCGAAAAAGTCAAGTATCAAATGATTTCACTCATATGTGGAGTATAAGAACAAAGAAAAAACTGAAGTAACAAAACAGCAGCAGACTCACAGAACCCAAGAACAGGCTAATAGTTACCAAAGGGGAAGGGACTGGGGAAGATGGGTGGGAAGGGAGGGACAAGGGGGAAAAAGGGGCATTACGATTAGCAGATGTAATGTTGGGGGTGCGCGGGGAGGGCTGTACAACTCAGAGAAGACAAGTAGTGATTCTATAGCATCTCACTACGCTGATGAACAGTGACTGTAATGGGGTTGGTGTGGGGGGCCTGATGAAGGGGGTAGTTTAATAACCATAATATTGCACATGTAACTGTAGAATAATGATACCAAAATAAATTATAAAAAATTAAAAAAAAGAAAAAGATTTGTATGAGTCTCAAGTGTAGGGGTGCATTCAGGTCAAGGCAGAAGAAGGGAGTACCTCACAGAGATTCAATTTTACACTACCTAATACCAGGGGAGGTAAAATTGAAGGAGAAATGTTTTCACCATTTTTGTTGTCTACTACCTTGCCTTATAGCTGAGCAAAGCTGCTAGAGGTGAAGGAGGTTGAAGGTGTAAAGGGAATAAGCAATTCCCAACTATGTCCCAAACCAGAAAACCTGTGATAAAAGGGACTTCAGCAGGAGCCAAAATAATCTCCCAATGTTAAAAGCTGAGGGAAGAGCACCTCAAGCAGGAGATATTACAGACTTAGCAGTAGGATGGCTTGAGACAATAGCCTGCTTCTCTCACTGCATATATTGATAAACAGCTGCCCTCATTTAAAGATAAGTAAAGATGGGAAGGAAAAGCAAGTGACTTAAGCATGGATATTTTCATCCTCTCCAACACCATCAAGGAGAAAGCAAAAGGTTGAAGAAAAAGAGGAGAAATTACTACAGAAAATAATGGAAAAGTTCAGATAAATATAAATCTTTGAATCTTAAAGAAATTATAATAACATGATCTCTAAAAAAGAGTTCAAAGGAGATATTTTAAACTAATAGAGAACATTTACAGACAATGATATAAGCAAAATGGCAGGGCTTGGGATAAAAAAGATAAAAATAAATGAGAGATGAAAGCCTCATTAGTCATAAAATGCAGACTAATAAACACAAAGAAAAAATACTCATAGTTGTCTTGAAAATGTATATAAAGCAACATAAAAAGATACCATAAAAAAATTTACCTGAGAAATGACTGATATGAGAGACAAAAAGAGATCTAACAAATGCAAAACAGGTGTTCCTGAAGAAGAACCAGAACTGAAATAAAGGGTTATTTTTTCAAAGCCCTAACAGGAAAAAAAAGAAATCCTGAAGTAAAAAGTAGTCTGAAAATCAAAAGTGAAAACTGTCCTGGGAAAATATTAAAAAGACTTAGAAATTCCAAGACATATCCTGTTGAAGTGACTTTAAGATGGACTTTTTAGGCATGCAGAAGAAAAAGCAACTATGGAAAACGGGGAAACTGAAGCTGGCTTCAAACTTCTTTACAAACATCCTCAACACCAGAAAAGAGTAGACCAGAAGTTCTAAGAGAAAAAAGTATTGTTATGTGCTGAACTGTGTTTCCTCAAAACTTTTTTTAAAGTTTATTTTGATATTATTAATCTACAATTACATGTGCAATATTATGGTTAAACTACCCCTTCATCAGGTCACCCCACCAACCCCATTACAGTCACTGTCCATCAGCATAGTGAGATACTATAGAGTCACTACTTGTCTTCTCTGAGTTGTACAGCCATCCCCGTGCCCCCCTAACATTACATCTGCTAATCGTAATGCCCCTTTTTCCCCCTTGTCCCTCCCTACCAACCCATCCTCTCCAGTCCATTTCCCTTTGATAACTATTAGCCTGTTCTTGGGTTCTGTGAGTCTGCTGCTGTTTTGTTCCTTCAGTGTTTTTCTTAGTTCTTATACTCCACACACGAGTGAAATCATTTGGTACTTGTCTTTTTCGGCTTGGCTTATTTCACTGAGCATAATACCCTCTAGCTCCATCCATGTTGTTGCAAATGGTAGGATTGGTTTTCTTCTTATGGCTGACTAATATTCCATTGTGTATATGTACCACTTCTTCTTTATCCATTCATCTACAGATGGACACTTAGGTTGCTTCAATTTCTTGGCTATTGTAAATAGTGCTGCGATAAACATAGGGGTGCATATGTCTTTTTCAAACTGGGCTGCTGCAGTCTTAGGGTAAATTCCTAGGAGTGGAATTCCTGGGTCAAGTGGTATTTCTATTTTGAGTTTTTTGAGGAATCTCCATACTACTTTCCACAATGGTTGAACTAGTTTGCATTCCCACCAGCAGTGTAGGAGGGTTCCCTTTTCTCCACATCCTCGCCAACATTTGTTGTTGTTTCTGTTTTGGATGTTGGCTATCCTCACTGGTGTGAGGTGGTATCTCATTATGGTTTTAATCTGCATTTCTCTGATGATTAGTGATGTGGAGCATCTTTTCATGTGCCTGTTGGATATCTGGATTTCTTCTTTGGAGAAGTGTCTATTCATGTCCTCTGCCCATTTCTTAATTGGACTATTTGCTTTTTGTTTCTTGAGGTGCGTGAGTTCTTTATATATTTTGGATGTCAACCCCTTATCGGATAGGTCATTTATGAATATATCCTCCCATACTGTAGGATGTCTTTTTGTTCTACTGATGGTGTCCTTTGCTGTACAGAAGCTTTTCAGCTTGATATAGTCCCACTTGTGCATTTTTGCTTTTGTTTCCTTGTCCGGGGAGATATGTTCATGAAGAAGTCGCTTATGTTTATGTCCAAGAGATTTTGGCCTATATTTTTTTCTAGGAGTTTTATGCTTTCATGACTTACATTCAGGTCTTTGATCCACCTTGAGTTTACCTTTGTGTATGGGGTTAGAGAGTAGTCCAGTTTCATTCTCTTACATGTAGCTGTCCGGTTTTCCCATCACCAGCTGCTGAAAGGCCGTCATCTCCCCAATGTATATCCAAGGCTCCCTTATGAAATATTAATTGACTGTATATGCTTGGGTTGATGTTTGGATTTTCTATTCTACTCCACTGGTCTGTGCGTCTGTTTTTGTGCCAATACCAAATTGTCTGGATTACTGTGGCTTTGTAGTAGAGCTTGAAGTCAGGGAGCTATTCGGGGTCTTTTGTGGTTCCATATGAATTTTAGAATTATTTGTTCCAGTTCATTGAAGAATGCTGTTGGTATTTTGATAGGGATTGCATTGAATCTGTAGATTGCTTTAGGTAGTATAGCCATTTTGACAAGATTTATTCTTCCTAGCCAAGAGCATGGGATGAATTTCCATTTGTTAGCGTCCTCTTTAATTTCTTTTAGGAGTGTCTTGTAGTTTTCAGAGTACAGGTCTTTCACTTCCTTCGTTAGGTTTATTCCTAGGTATTTTATTCTTTTTGATGCAATTGTGAATGGAATTGTTTTTCTGATTTCTCTTTCTGTTAGTTCATCGTTAGTGCATAGGAAAGCAACAGATTTCTGTGTGTTAATTTTATATCCTGCAACTTTGCTGAATTCAGATATTAGTTCTAGTAGTTTTGGAGTGGAGTCTTTAGGGTTTTTTATGTACAATATCATGTCATCTGCAAATAGTGACAATTTGACTTCTTCTTTACCAATCTGGATGCCTTGTATGTCTTTGTTTTGTCTGATTGCCGTGCCTAGGACCTCCAGTACTATGTTGAATAACAGTGGAGAAAGTGGGCATCCCTGTATTGTTCCCTATCTTAGATGAAAAGCTTTTAGCTTCTCGCCGTTAAGGATGATGTTAGCTGTGGGTTTGTCATATATGGCCTTTATGATGTTGAGGTACTTGCCGTCTATACCCATTTTGTTGAGAGTTTTAATCATGAATGGATGCTGAATTTTTTCAAATGCTTTTTCAGCATCTATGGAGATGATCATGTGGTTTTTCTTCTTCTTTTTGTTGATGTGGTGGATGATGTTGATGGATTTTCGAATGTTGTACCATCCTTGCATCCCTGGGATGAATCCCACTTGATCATGGTGTATGATCCTCTTGATGTATTTTTGAATTCGGTTTGCTAAGATTTTGTTGAGTATTTTTGCATCCACGTTCATCAGGGATATTGGTCTGTAATTTTCTTTTTTGGTGAGGTCTTTGCCAGGTTTTGGTATTAGAGTGATGCTGGCTTCATAGAATGAGTTTGGAAGTAGTCCCTCCTCTTCTATTTTTTGGAAAACGTTAAGGAGAATGGGTGTTATTTCTTCTCTATATGTCTGGTAGAATTCAGCGGTGAGTCCATCTGGTCCAGGGGTTTTGTTCTTGGGTAGTTTTTTGATTACCGATTCAATTCCGTTGCTGGTGATTGGTCTGTTTAGTTTTTCTGTTTCTTGTTTGGTCAGTTTTGGAAGGTTGTATTTTTCTAAGAAGTTGTCCTTTTGTTCTAGGTTTTCCAGCTTGTTAGCATATAGATTCTCATAATATTCTCTTATAATTCTTTGTATTTCTGTGGGGTCCATTGTTATTTTTCCTTTCTCATTTCTGATTCTGTTTATGTGTGTAGATTCTCTTTTTCTCCTAATGAGTCTAGCTAGGGGTTTATCTATTTTGTTTATTTTTTCAAAGAACAAGCTCTTGGTTTTATTGATTTTTTCTATTGTTTTATTCTTTTCAATTTTATTTATTTCTTCTCTGATCTTTATTATGTCCCTCCTTCTGCTGACTTTGGGTCTCATTTGTTCTTCTTTTTCCAATTTCAGTAATTGTGTCTTTAGACTATTCGTTTGGGAATGTTCTTCTTTCTTTAGATAGGCCTGGATTGCAATATACTTTCATCTTAGAACTGCCTTTGCTGCGTCCCACAGAAGTTGTGGCTTTGTGTTGTTGTTGTCATTAGTCTCCATATACTCTTTAATTTCTGTTTGGATTTGGTCATTAACCCATTGATTAATTAGGAGAATGTTGTTAAGTCTCCATGTATTTGTGAGCCTTTTTGGTTTCTTTCTAAAATTTATTTCCAGTTTAATACCTTTATGATCTGAGATGTTGGTTGGTAGAATTTCAATATTTTCGACTTTACTAAGGTTCTTTTTGTGGCCTAGTATGTGGTCTATTCTGGAAAGTGTTCCATGTGCACTTGAGAAGAATGTGTATCCTGTTGCTTTTGGGTGTAGAGTTCTGTAGATGTCTGTTAGGTTCATCTGATCTAGTGTGTTGTTCAGTGCCTCTGTGTCTTTACTTATTTTCTGTCTGGTTGATCTGTCCTTTGGAGTGAGTGGTGTGTTGAAGTCACCTAAAATGAATGCATTGCTGTCTATTTCCTCCTTTAATTGTTAGGATTTGTTTCACATATGCCGGCGCACCTGTTTTGGGTGCATATATATTTCTAATAGTTATATCTTCTTGTTGGATTGACCCCTTCATCATTATGTAATGTCCTTCTTTATCTCTTGCTACTTTCTTCGTTTTGAAGTCTATTTTGTCGGATACAAGTACTGCAACACCTTTTTTCTCCTTGTTGTTTGGATGAAATATCTTTTTCCATCCCTTCACTTTTAGTGTGGGGATATCTTTGCGTTGAGGTGAGTTTCTTGTAGGCAGCATATAGATGGGTCTTGCTTTTTTATCCATTCTGTTACTCTGTCTTTTGATTGGTGCATTTGGTTCATTTACATTTAGGGTGATTATCGATAGATATGTACTTATTGCCATTGTTGGCTTTTGATTCGTGGTTACCAAAGGTTCACGGGTTGCTTCTTTACTGTCTAACAATCTAACTTAACTTTCTTGTTAAGTTATCGTAAACACAGTCTGATATTTCTTTATTTCTCTCCCTTCTTATTCTTCCTCCTCCATTCTTTATATACTAGGTGTTTTATTCTTTGCCTTTAGTTAGTATTTCGATGGTCTGCTTTCTTTGCTATGATTTTATTTTCTCTGGTGACATCTTTTTAGCCTTAGGAGTGCTTCCCTCTAGAGCAGTTCCTTTAAGAAGCCCTGTAGAGGTGGTTTATGGGAGGCAAATTCTCTCAGCTTTTGCTTGTCTGGAAATTGTTTAATCCCTCCATCATATTTGAATGATAATCGTGCTGGATACAGTATTCTTGGTTCGAGGCCCTTCTGTTTCATTGCATTAAAAATATCATGCCATTCTCTTCTAGCCTGTAAGATTCTGTTGAGAAGTCTGATGATGGTCTGATGGGTTTCCCTTGAAGGTGATCTTTTTTCTTTCTCTAGCTACCTTTAATAGTCTGTCCTTATCTTTGATCTCTGCCATTTTAATTATTATGTGTCTTGGTGTTGTCTTCCTGGGGTCCCTTGTGTTAGGAGATCTGTGGGCTTCCATGGACTGCGAGACTATTTCCTTCCCAGCATGGGGAAGTTTTCAGCAATTATTTCTTCAAAGACACTTTCTATCCCTTTTTCTCTCTCTTCTTCCTCTGGTACTCCTATAATGCGAATATTGTTCCGTTTGGATTGGTCACACAGTTCTCCTAATATTCTTTCATTCCTAGCGATCATTTTATCTCTCTCTGCCTCAGATGCTCTGTATTCCTGTTCTCTGGTTTCTATTGCATTAACCATCTCTTGCATCTCGTACAGTCTGCTGCTAAGCCCGTCCATGGCTTGTCTCATTTCTGCATTGTCTTTCCTGACTTCCCTCACTTCCTCCCTTAGCTCTCGCATATTTCTCTGTAGATCCATCAGCATGGTTATGACTTTTATTCTGAATTCTTTTTCATGAAGATTCTGCATTTCTATACCTTCAGGTTCCATCTCAGGAGTTGTCTGGGTGTGGTTGATTTTTGTCTGTACCATATTCCTCTGTCTCTTCATGTTGATAGGAGTTGTCGCTGGTAGGTGCCACGTATGTCCGCTGGGCTCTTTAAGACTTAAAAAAAAGGAAAAAAACAACCAAAAAAAGAAGGGAGAGAAAGAAGAAAGAAAAGAAAGAAAAAAGAGAGGGAAAAAGAGAAAGAAAAACTAACAAACAAACAAAAAAACGCCCAACTGGAGTGGATTCTCTAAGCGTGCTGTAGGTGTCGCTGTTGGTCCACTATTCCACAGCCACAGCCGCACAGCTCTTTGTAGCTCTGGCGGGGTGGGAATGAATGGGAGGCTGTTATTCTCTGTATAAAGTTTTAGTGTGGCTGCTACCTTTTCTCAGTCACTAGCCAAGGGGTCTGAAGTTCCTCAGGACTCCCAGGCCTCTGGGCTGGGCCTGCCAGGGCGATGGTGCCCCCTAGCTGGGCCCCCTGCCTCTCCAAGACCGCTACAAACTGCGTGTGCTTTTCTCTTGTCCCGGGGCGCTGGCTGCACGGACCTGGTGTGTTTCCGGCTCAACACCTGCACCTTCTGCCTCGCCAATGTCCGATGCACCACGCAATGTGTGTCAGTGCTTCCGGTGCAGACCACCGGGGCTGGTTATTTTGCGGGCCTGCTCTTCCACTCCCTCTTGGCTCTGAATCCTCTCTTTCTCCGGGGTGCTGGGATGGGTGAGTGCTCGTGTGCTACCAGGTCGCGGCTCTGTATCTTACCCGCCTCGCGGGGTGCCGAGTCCTCTCGGGTGTAGCTGCATGCTGTGCGCTTTCCTGTGTATTCTGGTTTCTCTTTTAGGAATAGTTGTATTTGCTGTATTTTTGTTGATCAATACAGTGTTGGGAGGAGATTTCTTCCGCCCTGCTCACACCGCCATCTTCCCGAAGTCCCTCCTCAAAACTTTTATGTTGAGTCCTAATACTCAGTACGTCATAGTTGTGGCCTTATTTGGAGATAGCATCGTTACAAAGGTAATCAAGTTAAAAGTATGGTCATAGAGTGGAACATAATCCAGAATTACTGGTGTATTTATAAAAATGAGAAATTTGGACACAGAGACAGGGAGGATAAAGTGAAGATACACAAAGAAGATGGCAATCTACAAGCTAGGAAGAGAGACTTGGAAGAGAGAGATCTCGCCCACATTGCCCTCGATGCAACCAATCCTCCCAACACCTTGATCTTGGACTTCTAGCTTCCAGAACAGTAAGGCAATAAATTTGCTGCTGTTTAAGTCATACAGTTTGTAGTACTTTGTTCTGGCAGCCTTAGTAAACTAACACAAGTATGATGCAGCTATTTTACGGCTAGTCATACTTTCTTTCAGATCTACAGACACAAACATGTTGAGCAAATAAGCATGAAGACCTCAGAGAATGTAACATCCATAGGCATTCTTTAAATAAAGAGAACTTGCAAAGTCAGTCAACCAAGTGATAAATGGAAGGTGAAACAAAGAACAGAGAAATCCTAGTAAAAGTATTGATGGTAAACATTAAGATGCAAATGTGGAAACTATTGTTCCAGAACAAAATTATAATGTTATAAATCTTGGCAATATAAAAAAATAATACAATGTACTCAAACTTGTAGGTGGGTGCTAATTTCCTAATCTTTCACCACACTGATTTAAAACATACAATGTACAGTTCCTGGCACATAGTGATATTATTAGTAATGGTTCAAGAATATAATTTAAACACACTGGAGATGATATTTACAACGTTGTTATAAAATAGACTTGTTTTACATTTTTAAAAAAGGAAGAGATTTTTTAGATTTTTTTCTTCTTTGACTTAATTCTTATATGCTTTTAATTGATGTAATGTTAGTGGTAATGTAGATTAACAGGCAAACCAGACGGAGAAGCATTTCATATCTTACTCTTTAAAGGAGATCAAGTCAGTGATTAGCCTAGTGGAGTGAGCAGTTGATTTGAGAAATGATTCAGACTATTAGTGAAGAAGTCTAAGATGAAGCATCCTTAGACATAAAGAAGGGGAAGAAATGTGAATTAATCCAAGAAAATATAAGATGCATAGCTTCAATTAGGGTCTTGAACAAGTATGTTAAGATGAGGTAGTTAGAGATAAATTACTCTGAGACTAATACATACCTCTGGAACTGAAGTTTCCATCAGAGACAGTGGAGGAGGAACATAGCCACCATCTTGTGCTATTTCCACTGGTTGATAAATAACCTCAGAAGGTTGCAGGTATAAGAACGGAGCACAAGAGGCTGGAGACTAAAATACAAACCATATTTCTAATTCAAATATGATTAGTTATTTCAGTTAAATCAAATGATTTACCCAAAAGATGAAAGAAATACTTGTTTCATATTTTCCAGAGGTTCTTTTTCAGAGGTATTTGCCAATTAACAAGGAACTCTGGGTTGTTATAAATTCAAGTTGTGTAGATGTCATTAAAGAACTTTATCAGTGTAGGTACTAAAAGTTCTTAATGCTTCAGACACTCAAACTCAGATACGATATTAATATCACTATGGTATTTAAACTGACAGTACATCTATTTTCAGCTTTGTGACTTCCTATAGAAGGGGGAAATGTCATTAAACAAGCTTTGTTAACTCCTGATTTTAAAAGTTAGGAGATGGAATACTTATTTAGGAGCATAAGTCAAACTGAAGCAAAATCTGAAGTAAAGCTAGAAAAATGCTAAATTTTACCATAATACCAATAGTAAAAGAAGTAATTCTTCACGTTTATACACCACTTATTTAAAATGGTTTCATTTACATTTGATCTTCCCAAAAATCATGTGAGGAAACTTATAAAGGTATAGTATCATTACCTCCATTTTAAAAATGAGGCAGCTGAGAAATACAGTGATTAAATGAACTGCCAAAGGTATCACAATTAATAAATAGAAGAGGAAGGTTTCAAATCTAGTTCTCTTCAATATGACTTTAAAATTCATGCAGTCTTCACAAAAATACAATGAAAAAGTTAATACCTGAGGAACACCCCACTGCCACTGTCCTGGTAGACACTGTGCAGGGGCCTAAAATGAAGGAAAAAAAAACAAAACCCATGTTATAAACTAGGATTAAAACTTGATATGTACATGCAGAAGAAGTTGGACCTCTACACATCAATCCGTATACAAAAATTAACTCAACGTGGATCAAAGACTTAAATATAAGAGCTAGGACTATAAAACTCTTAGATGAAAACAGGTGTAAATCTTTGTGAATTATGACATCAAAAGCACAAGCAACAAAGCAACAAAAGAAAAAAAGAGTTGGACTTCATCAAAATTAAAAACTTTTGTGCTTCAAAGGACATCCTCAGTGAGGTGAAAATAAATTCACAGGATGAGAAGAAATATTTACAATTTAAATATCTGATAAGGATCTTGTATCTAGAATATAAAAGAACACTTATAACTCAATAATAAAAAATAATCCAACTCGATAATAAGGGTGAATGTAGTAACCACAGTTTTTCATATGAAACCTTAATAAGAGTGTATATCAATGATACCTTAATAAGAAAAAAAGAATTAAAAAAACCCAATTTAAAAATGGCTCAAGGATATAGATAGACATTTCTCCAGAGAATATATATATAAAATGGCCAGCAGCATATGAAAAGATATCAATGTCATTAACCTTGGGTATGGAAAATCAAAAAACAGCAATGTGATTCCACAATGATGGCTATAATCAAAATGGTAGAAGGTAAGTGTTGGCAAGGATGTAGAGAAATTAGAAACCTCATAAAAACTGCTGGTGGGAGTGTAAAATGGTGCAGCCTTTTTGGAAAACAGTATGATTCTTAAAAGATTAAACACAGAGATACCATCTGATTCAACAATTTCACTCCTAGGTATAAGACCTAAAAAAATGAAAACATATGTCCATACAAAAACTTGTACAGGAATATTCATAGAGGTATTTTTTATGATAGACAAAAAGTGGAAACAATCTGAGTGTCCATTACCTGATGAATGGACAAACAAAATATATCCATATAATGGAATATTATTCAGCTGTCAAAAGGAATGAAGCACTAATATGTGCCACAACGTGGATAAACCTTGAAAACATTATGCTAATTGAAAGAATCCAGTCACAAAAGACCATGAAACATCCAGAATGGACAAGTTCATAATAACAGACAGTAGATTGCTGGTTGGTTAGGGTTGGGAGTAAGGAGGTAAGAGAGGACCTGACTGCTAATGAGCAAGGTTTTTGTGGTGGAGTGATTAGAATGTAAAACTGTGGTATGGTTACACAACTGTGAATTTAGTAAAAACCACTCGATTGTATGGTATGTGAATTATTTCTAAATAAAACAGCTATTTTTTAAAAAAGGTCAAATTATTTAAGGTACTTAATGTAAGATGATGATATAAAAGACTATTTCTTGGAAGATGGTGGCGTGAGCAGGACAGCAGAAATCTCCTCCCAAAACTATATATATCTATGAAAATACAGCAAATACAACTATTCCTAAAAGAGACACCAGAATACCCAGGGCACAGCATGCAGCTACACCTGAGAGGACACGGCACCCCGCAAGGCGGTCTTAAAGAGCCCAGCTGACACACGTGGCAACTACCAGCGACCACTTCTATAGCCATGAAAAGACAGAGGAATACGGTCCAGACTAAGATCAACTAGACAACCCCAGAGAGAGAGCCTGAAGGGATAGAAATGCACAGTCTTCCCGAAAAAGAATTCAGAATTAAAGTCATAACCATGCTGATGGATCTACAGAGATATGTGCAAGAGCTGAGGCAGGAAAAGAGGGAAGTCAGGAAAGACAATGCAGAAATCAGACAAGCCATCGATGGGCTTAACAGCAGACTGGATGAGATGCAAGAGACTGTTAATGGAACAGAAATCAGAGAACAGGAATACAGAGAAGCTGAGGCAGAGAGAGATAAAAGGATCTCTAGGAATGAAAGAATATTAAGAGAACTGTGTGACCAATCCAAACGGATCAATATTCACATTATAGGAGTACCAGAGGAAGAAGAGAGAGAAAAAGGGATAGAAAGTGTCTTTGAAGAAATAATTGCTCAAAATTTCCCATGCTGAGGAAGGAGATAGTCTCACAGTCCACGGAAGCCCACAGATCTCCCAGCACAAGGGACCCAAGGAAGACAACACCAAGACACATAATAATTAAAATGGCAAAGATCAAAGATAAAGACAGAGTATCAAAGGCAGCTAGAGAGAGAAAAAAGACCACCTACAAAGGAAACCCCATCAGACTATCATCAGACTTCTCAACAGAAACCTTACAGGCTAGAAGAGAATGGCATGATATATTTAACATAATGAAACAGAAGGGCCTTGAACCAAGAGTATTGTATCCAGCACGATTATCATTTAAATATGACAGAGGGATTAAACAATTTCCAGACAAACAAAAGTTGAGAGGGTTTGCCTCTCATAAACCACCACTACAGGATATCTTAAATGGACTGCTCAAGAGGGAAGCATCCCTAAGGCTAAAAATATGTAACCAGAGAAAATAAAATAGCAAAGAAAGCAGACCATCCAAATACTAACTAAAGGCACATAACAAAACACCTAGTATATAAAGAATGGAGGAGGAAGAATAAGAAAGGAGAGAAATTAAAAAACATCAGACGGGGTTTACAATAACTTAACAAGAAAGTTAAGTTAGATTGTTAGATAGTAAAGAAGCAATCCTTGAACCTTTGGTAACCACGAATCTAAAGCCAGCAATGGCAATAAGTACATACCTATCAATAATCACCCTAAATGTAAATGGACTGAATGCACCAATCAAAAGACACAGAGTAACAGAACGGATAAAAAAGCAAGACCCATCTACATGCTGCTTACAAAAGACTCACCTCAAACCCAAAGATATACACAGACTAAAAGTGAAGGGATGGAAAAAGATATTTCATGCAAACAACAAAGAGAAAAAAGCAGGTGTTGCAGTACTTGTATCAGACAAAATAGTCTTCAAAAGGAAGAAAGTGGCAAGAGATAAAGAAGGACATTTAATAATGATAAAGGGGTCAGTCCAACAGGAAGATATAACCACTATAAATATATTTGCACCCAACACAGGAGCACCAGCATATGTGAAACAAATACTAACAGAATTAAAGGAGCAAATAGAAAGCAATGCATTCATTTTAGGAGACTTCAACACACCACTCACTCCAAAGAACAGATCAACCAGACAGAGAATAAGTAAAGACACAGAGGCACTGAACAACACTGTAGATCAGATGGATCTAACAGACATCTACAGAACTCTGCACCCAAAAGAAGCCGGATACACATTCTTCTCAAGTGCACATGGAACACTTTCCAGAATAGACCACATACTTGGCCACAAAAAGAACATCAGTAAATTAAAAAATATTGAAATCCTACCAACCAACTTCTCAGATCACAAAGGTATAAAACTAGAAATAAATTTTAGAAAGAAACCAAAAAGGCTCACAAATACATGGAGACTTAACAGCATTCTCCTAATTAATCAATGGGTTAATGACCAAATCAAAACAGAAATCAAAGAATATATGGAGACTAATGACAACAACAACACAAAGCCACAACTTCTGTGGGACGCAGCAAAGGCAGTTCTAAGAGGAAAGTATATTGTAATCCAGGCCTATTTAAAGAAAGAATAACATTCCCAAATGAATAGTCTAAAGACACAATTACTGAAATTGGAAAAAGAAGAACAAATGAGACCCAAAGTCACCAGAAGGAGGGACATAATAAAGATCAGAGAAGAAATAAATAAAATTGAGAAGAATAAAACAATAGAAAAAATCAATGAGACTAAGAGCTGGTTCTTTGAAAAAATAAACAAAATAGATAAACCCCTACGCAGACTCATAGGAGAAAAAGAGAATCTACACACATAAACTGAATCAGAAATGAGAAAGAAAAAATAACAACGGACCCCACCAAAATACAAAGAATTATAAGAGAATATTATGAGAATCTATATGTTAACAAGCTAGAAAACAGAGAAGAAATGGACAACTTCTTAGAAAAATACAACCTTCCAAAACTGACCAAACAAGAAACAGAAAAACTAAACAGACCAATCACCACCAATGAAATTGAATCGGTAATCAAAAAACTACCCAAGAACAAAACCCCTGGACCAGATGGATTCACCGCTGAATTCTACCAGACATACAGAGAAGAAATAACACCCATTCTCCTTAAAGTTTTCCAAAAAATAAAAGAGGAGGGAATACTTCCAAACTCATTCTATAAAGCCAGCATCACTCTAATACCAAAACCTGGCAAAGACCTCACCAAAAAAGAAAACTATAGACCAGTATCCCTGATGATTGTTAGATAGTACAGACCAAATAACCTAATGAAGGTAGTGAAAGACCTGTACTCTGAAAACTACAAGACACTCCTAAGAGAAATTAAAGAGGACACTAACAAATGGAAATGCATCCCATGCTCTTGGGTAGGAAGAATAAATATTTTCAAAATGGCTATACTACCTAAAGCAACCTACAGATTCAACGCAATCCCTATCAAACTACCAAAAGCTTTCTTCACTGAACTGGAACAAATAATTTTAAAATTCATATGGAACCACAAAAGACCCCGAATAGCCAAAGCAATCCTGAGAAGGAGGAATAAAACAGGGAATTACGCTCCCTGACTTCAAGCTCTACTACAAAGCCACAGTAATCAAGAAAATCTGGTATTGGCACAAAAACTGACCCACAGACCAGTGAAACGAATAGAAAATCCAAACATTAACCCAAACATATACAGTCAATTAATATTTGATAAAGGAGCCTTGGATATACAATGGGGAGATGACAGCCTCTTCAGCAGCTGGTGTTGGAAAAACTGGAAAGCTACATGTAAGAGAATGAAACTGGACTACTCTCTAACCCCACACAGAAAGGTAAACTCAAGGTGGATCAAAGACCTGAATGTAAGTCATGAAACCATAAAACTCTTAGAACAAAACATAGGCAAAAATCTCTTGGACATAAACATGAGCGACTTCTTCATCAACATATCTCCCTGGGCATGGGAAACAAAAGCAAAAATGAACAAGTGGGACTATATCAAGCTGAAAAGCTTCTGTACAGCAAAGGACACCATCAGTAGAACAAAAAGATACCCTGCAGTATGGGAGAATATATTCATAAATGATGTATCCGATAAGGGGTTGACATCCAAAATATATAAAGAACTCACGCACCTTAGAAACAAAAAGCAAATAATCCAATTAAGAAATGGGCAGAGGACATGAATACACATTCTCTAAAGAAGAAATTCAGATGGCCAAAAGGCACATGAAAAGATGCTCCACATCGCTAATCATCAGAGAAATGCAGATTAAAACCACAATGAGATATCACCTCACACCAGTGAGGATGGCCAACATCCAAAACACAAACAACAACAAATGTTGGCGAGGATGTGGAGAAAGGGGAACCCTCCTACACTGCTGGTGGGACTGCAAATTAGTTCAGCCATTGTTGGAAGCAGTATGGAGGTTCCTCAAAAAACTCAAAATAGAAACAACATTTGACCCAGGAATTCCACTCCTGGGAATTTACCCTAAGACTGCAGCAGCCCAGTTTGAAAAAGACAGATGCACCCCTATGTTTATCGCAGCACTATTTACACTAGCCAAAAATGGAAGCAACCTAAGTGTCCATCAGTAGATGAATGGATAAAGAAGAAGTGGTACATATACACAATGGAATATTAGTCAGCCATAAGAAGAAAACAAATCCTACCATTTGCAACCACATGGATGGGGCTAAAGGGTATTATGCTCACTGAAATAAGCTAGGCAGAGAAAGACAAGTATGAAATGATTTCACTCGTATGTGGAGTATGAGAACAAAGAAAAAAACTGAAGGAACAAAACAGCAGCAGACTCACAGAAACCAAGAACGGACTAATAGTTACCAAAGGGAAAGGGACTGGGGAAGATGGGTGGGAAGGGAGGGATAAGAGGGAAAAAGGGGCATTACGATTAGCAGATGTAATGTTGCGGGGGCACAGGGCGGGCAGTACAACTCAGAGAAGACAAGTAGTGATTCTATAGCATCTCACTACGCTGATGGAGAGTGACTGTAATGGGGTTGGTCGGGCGGACCTGATGAAGGGGGTAGTTTAATAACCATAATATTGCACATGTAACTGTAGAACAATGATACCAAAATAAATTATAAAAAAAGACTATTTCTTAAATTGGTTTTATTATTTCTTCATAATAAATGGTGTGTTCTTTACCTATTTTCCATTGTTAATAGTTTTTTCTCATTAGTAAACAGTAAAGTAAAAAAACAGAAAAAAGAGTAAGACACAATGGATCTACCATCTAAATCAAATCACTGCAAATTTATTGCTGCCTACTTTAACTGCTGATGGATGACATCAGTGTATAATGACCAAGATAATGTGAAGTGTATACTGTTTTATATGCTATATTAAAAAAGGCAGAATAATGTATAATTTGTTATTTTTATATAAAATCTGAAATAAACTGATGACCTCATCTGACTTAACAAAAACTGATAAAGCTATCAGTCTTAGAATTTGTAAAAAGAAAATGCAAAGCAAGATTCTTATCAATGTGGCAATTTTAAGGGCAGAATAATGATGAATACACAACTGGAAAGAAATATGTAAAGTGAAATTATTTCTTATATTGCAAAATATTATGTTATAAATTGGTACCAAAATCTTTCCTGAGTTTATCTAGGCAATATACTTCCAGTTTTATAATTGTGTCAAGCAGAAAACAGAGTCAAAGTATAAAATTAAATAGTATTAGAAGCTTTTCAGAATACATTTATGTCAAATGAGCTACAGCTGTATATAATCAATTAATGAAGAAGGAGCTGAACTCAAAAGCAGAAAGCTTTTTATTCTTCCTTACCCCTGCCACTTTTAAAACACTGTGGAAAGGTGTTCTTCCTCACCACTGGTAAAAATAAGGACCTTTTTGGGGGTGTGGCAGAGTCCAAAGGCTGACTCTCCATTTAGACACTTCACTAGATTCTTTGGTGATCTTCCTGCTGAGAACTTCTGACAGCAATTCTAGCCCTTGATTCTAAGTCTCCTCATACAGATTATTTCTGTAAGGTGTACTGGGGTCACCTTAATGTTTTTCGGAGAGTCTGTTCTGAGGTTCACATACTGGTCCTGAGAAATGTAAACCTCTGCTTGCTGTGAGTAGTTCAACACACTCCCACTGTAGCCTTCTTTCCTAGCTCTGCCTCCACAGACCACTCCAGCTTCTGTGGACATGTTTAGGAGAGGTCAGGGACAAATATTTAGCTTTCTCAGTCATTCTCTGAAGTCCTCTTCACTTGTTTAAGGAGAAGGGGAAATGCCACAGCATTCTAACAACTCTCGTTAAACAAAGCCTATCAATCTCCTGATCATCCTTACCTCATATGTGCTCAAGGTGGACGATGACCTAAGGGTCCCAAAACTCGTTTCACAGTATTTGGCGTGTCATGTTAAATGGTCTGGTGCCTAGTGTCTGCCTTTGGGACCTCTGCCAAAATTCTAAGGCAACTTAGGAAAAGTCATGCTGCATATGTATTTTAAATAAATGCCATTAAGTCACTTGCATTTTTAGTAAGTGAAGGAAACACGTTAGTTTTATATTCAGCATTGTAATGGAATTAAAAAAAAACGAATACTCCCACCTCCAAAGCCCAGTCTAATACTAAAAAGAATTCCAGTAACCTTAACATTTCATGTGGGTCTATTTTAAAAGTATGAAAAGAAAAAAAAAAGAAACAAATAAATTCTCTTCCACTATTTACGCCAGAGGTATGAAAGAATGTGATTTTATTTGTGAATGCTACAGAGCAGATGCTGGCAAACTTTTCCTATGAAGGGGCAGAGGATAAATATTTTAAGCTTTGCAGGCTATAATATCTGTTTCAACTTACTCAACTCTGCCACTGTAACACAAAAGCAGCCATAGACAATACATAAACAAATATGATAATTTGTAAACAAATACACTTTATTTATAAAACACCAAAGTGGTCTGGGATTACGGTTCACTTATCTCCAATCTTCCACAAGAATTAATGAAAAGAGTGGTTAACTACAAGAGGCTGTCATAATATAAATCACAATATATTATTTAAATTTACATTATATTAAATATAATAAGAAACTGACATAATGTTAGCAGTAACATTAAAAAACCAGCCTTTGCCTAATACCTGTATCTTAACTTTGGGTATTATTTCTAAAGACTTTTTAGATTAAATGTTAGGGAAGCAAAACTGACCTCATTACATTTGGTAAAAGGAAGCAAACAGTCCATCTTCTCTTATGACATTATTTAATTCCCTCATAAAAAAAAACACTGCTATCAAGGCTGCTTAACTATTTGTTTTTAATTACTAGGTATTTGTATGAGAAAGAATAAATGCAAGTTATCCCAAAAAGGACTGAAGGTACCAAAGATTTTCATCGTAACTGAATGTTTACCTGGTAGTGACATGCAGGTTGCTGATAAATAGGCTGCGCTACCATCACAGGTGGACTAGATATAGAACGTGACTATAAGGAAAAAGAAAAGAAAATTTATCTTAGGCAAAATTCTTTAAAATAGTTGATTATAAAGTTTATTTCAAATTGTTAACCTAAATCTTAAATTGTGTACTGTAACAATTTACATAAACTTATGGTTTGTGATTGGAAATGTCATTTTTCCAAAGTATTTCTACTCCATTTGGTTTCATTTCCATAATAATGCAAAAATAACCACCATAAAAGTTGCTTTTAGTCCAAAAATTATGAGAATGCAGTTCTCAGAAAGTGTTTAGAAGAAATGGCAGCTGGACTTAAGGTGGCACGGCCTATTTTCATTATGGAGACCGGCTATAGATAATGTTTACATAGAATTTAGGATTGAATGAATAATCATATCTGACTTAGCCACCAATTTCCCACTATTTACAAATAATCAACATCCTATTCTCGTTAAACATTTAATTAAAGAAAATACATGTTTACTGATGTATTTGTCAAATTCTATTTTATTACACATTTAAATGAATTAATCACCCAAAAAACTTAACAAGTCCTTTCTGTTTAAAGAAAGCACATGCAACACTTGATTATTCAAAGTAATAGACTAAACCCTAAAATAGGTTATCTAAAACCAGATGATTAATGAAACAGGCAAGTTGCATTACAAGATAGGTAAAATAGGCTTTAATGATAGCAATTAAAATTCTAACATGTAATCTAATTTACATTGTCTTGTTTTAATGTTCACCTTCCCTGGAACTGAAGAAAATATCATAGTTTTGCACAATTTTCATATGCTAATAAAATTGTACCTTAGATTAACATTAGAATAATGTAATTTACTATATTAACAGATTAAAGGAATAAAATGATAATCTCAGTAGATACAGAAAAAGCATTTGTTAAAATTCAATACCCTTTCATGATAAAAACTCTTGGCAAACAGAATAGAAAGTAACTTCCTTAACTGATTTAGGGCACTAATTCTCAACCAGATGCAACTTTGCTCCCATAGGGAATGTTTGGCAATATTTTCAGTTTTCATAAATATGGGGAGGCTAAGACATTGCTCAATATCCTATAATGTACAGGCCAGCTTCCCACAACAAAGAATCATCTGGCCCCAAATGTCTATAGTGCCAAGGCTAAGAAACCCTAGTTGGGGTTATGAGTATCTTCCAAAACCTACTATATATATAAATACATAAAGCTTAACAGTCAATCGCTGATCTTGTTTCCTTTTTCAAGAACAAGGTCACAGTGGTTATTGCATAAACACTGTAGCAGAGACATTGTCAGTGCAGTGACTCAGGGAAAAAATTGAGAAACAGAAATATACTGAAACATAAGTGATTGTCTACAGGAGAGTTTGGCAGGGTTAACTGATACTATTAACTAAAAGTTGGAAGTGTCGCTACACACCAGCCACAACCTATTAGGAAGTGTGATTTTTAAAAATACATACTACTCATAAAAGCAACAAAAACTACAGAGTGCCTGAGAATAAATTCATGAATGAAAACATTAATGTATCTGTCAACATTACAACAAAAAATTCGTGTATGACACACACACAAAAACCCATAAAGCTAAAGGACAAACCACAAACCAGAAGACACAACCCACAAAATTCATATAATGAGCCCAAGAAAAAGAAGCAACCCCAATAGGAAATGGACTAGGGAAATGAAGAGGCAGATCATAGGAGAAACTGGAATGTTAATAAATATACGAAAATGTGTTCAACCTTACCAGTGATTAGGCAAATAGAAAGTAAAACAAGATACTATTTCATAATAATATTGGCAAAAATATAAAAATCTTGGAAATTAAAGGGTTGGCAGATTATGGAGAAATTGTAGCTCTCATAAACTGTTAGCTAAAGTGTAAACTGGTACACTTTGGAAGGCTATTTGGCAACATCTTGTTAAAGCTGTGTATACTCTATGAATGTGAAATTCTACTTCCACACATATCATAGCCTAGACCAAGGCAGGGGTATACAAAAAATTTCCAATGGTACATGGGTATGACTAGGTTTAAGAATATTAATTTTCAGGTCATTATTTCCTATGTACTCCTTCCTGATTTGATCTGTCTGTGAATGTATCTGTGTTCTATGGATTCTGCTTTGAAAATCCCTTTCACAATTACCTTTTTCCTTCACTATGTAAGGCACACTTTTCATTCATTCTTGATCTTGCTATGTTTTGTTCTGAAATGTAAACTCCACTAATGCATTAAACAAATAGACAATTCAAGAAGACAATGCCCCTGAGAAATAGCAAAGCAAAAAGAACTTGTATAAGAAATATAAAGGGGAGATAGTACCTTATTTCATCCAGGGAACAAAATAAATTTACATTATGGTCACTAGGATATATATTAACTCATTTATTTGAACTGAAAGTCAGATTTTTCTAGTAGAAACTAAGTTTTTTAAAATTAGTTTTGTTAATTGAGTTATAGTAAAGCAGACATTTTCCACTCTTTTATTATTGATATAATTGACATATAATATTATATTATTTCAGGTATACAATATGATTCAGTGTATGCATATACTGTGAAATGATAATCACAATAAGTCTAGTTAACATCTATCACCATACATAGGACATCTTCCATTCTTGAATGAAATCTATACCTGCAAAGTTTTATAAAATGAACCTAAAGCAAATCTAAATATAATGTGCATAAATTATTTAGATTTATGATAAATTTCAGATACCAACTTAAAGATTAGTGACAGTATTTATAGTTTTTCAAAAAAATTTGGAGGAAATATAGCAAAAATCTTAGAAGATGACTTTCCTAGACAAACTCTTACACAATACATATAAGATCTGGATGTTCACTGTAGGTAGTCTTGAGGTAGAAAAAACTTTAAATGCC
>JAVSCE010019566.1:0-226324 GCA_032199065.1 Smutsia gigantea
GAGAAAGGGAAACCCTCCTACACTGCTGGTGGGACTGCAAATTAGTTCAACCATTGTGGAAAGCAGTATGGAGGTTCCTCAAAAAACTCAAAATAGAAAAATACCATTTGACCCAGGAATTCCACTCCTAGGAATTTACCCTAAAAATGCAGCAGCCCAGTTTGAAAGACAGATGCACCCCCATGTTTATCGCAGCACTATTTACAATAGCTAAGATATGGAAGCAACCTAAGTGTCCATCAGTAGATGAATGGATAAGGAAGAAGTGGTACATATACACAATGGAATATTATTCAGCCATTAGAAGAAAACAAATCCAGACATTTGCAACAACATGGATGGAGCTAGAGGGTATTATGCTCAGTGAAGTAAGCCAAGGCAGAAAAGACAAGTATTAATTGATTTCACTCATATGTGGACTATAAGAACAAAGAAAAAGAACTGAAGGAACAAAACAGCAGCAGACTCACAGAACCCAAGAATGGACTAACAGAAAGGAACGGGAAAGAGACTGGTGAGGATGGGTGGGAAGGGAGGGACAAGGAAGAAGAAGGGGCATTATGAATGACAGACATAATGTAGGGGGGGCACGTGCAGGGCTGTACAACTCAGAAAAGACAAGTGGTGTTTCTATGGCATTTCAATGTACTGATGGAAAGTGACTAGTGGGGTATGTGGGGGGGGAACTTGATGTGGGGAGTCTAGTAACCATAATGTTGCACATGTAATTATAGATAAATGATACCAAAATAAAAAAAAATCAAACTGTAGCTTTTATTACTGATGCTGCAAATACAGGATGTGAAATTGTAAATGGAGACATCAGGTAATGTGGTAATGTGCAGACTTCCAATGGTAGTAGCGATGCATGCAATAGAAAGGCCAAAATGAATGCCTAAAAATTCTGTTGCTACGCCAAAGAGGGAGATTGTTTTGAAAAAGTTGTTTTGCATGCTGTGGAAAAGGCATATAAATCCAGGGAAGGTGGCAAGATGGGTAAGACATTTACACTGGAAAATGGGGTGGAGAAAATGCTATACTTGGTATCCATGGCCAACGAGTTTAGTGACTCACTAAGGAATAGCAACCAGCGTATTTCAGTATATCATACTCTGCATATGTCTGCATTTCGGAACAAATTGAATTTCTGCATTTCTCAGAGACATTTTCTGTCTTCTCCCCTAATTAATCTCTGCTCCAGAATTCTGAGTAGGTATCATTGGGATTAATGCAGTTCTGCTCTGGTCAGTCACCCTACTCATGTCCACCTGCTTGAACAGAATGATCAACTTTGTGTGGAGGCTATATAATCTAAAGAACCAAATTTCAGTTATTTTTGGCTCTTTGAAATGTAGTGTAGTTAATTTGATCGATTGCAGAAAAATAAATTGTTAACATGACTAAAATCCTAATTATCCAAGCTGTTGCTGATTTGGCTATGGTAGCATGAGGTATAAATATTAGCTTCTTTACTGAAAGCTAAATGAACATTTTAATATGGTATGTACAATGAAACTAAAATAGGCTCAATTATCATCTATTATTTATGTTATTTTTCAGGTGAGGTGAGTGCAACATAAGTTCTAAAACAATTTTCAGTGAACTTATAATGATTCACAGGAAAAAAGGCAATTTATTTAGAGAGAAACTATTTCATAACTGATTAAATATATGTTCTTGTATATATGAAATTTAAATATGTCACTATATAGTTAAGATATCAAGAGTTGTCTATAGATTTGTAAAAGTGTATGTCAGATAATGTCTTCTATTTTATCTCCTTAAAGCTTCTCATTAACTCTACTGGGAAGCAAAAGTTGAGGAATCTGTGGTTCAGAATCACAAAAAGCAATACATTCCTTCTGTGACAAAAAGCATCTAAAAATGATGCCATGCTTTCCTATTAGAAATGACCCAATATGATCTGCATTTTTACAAAGGATTTGAGAAAAGTAGTATTTCTTTAGTGGTGACGTTTCTGACATTTCATAACTGGTTAGAGCTATCTAAGAAAAGAAACTTGCCTAACGTATCAGAAAATGGAAAACAGAGTGAATTCTATGTCATCTCTCCTGTCATCTTTCTCATGGACATAAGATGAGGTTAAAACTTTAAATTCAACTCATCTAATAACATCTGGTGCTGGGAAAATCTTGGTTGTACTCATCAGTTAATAATCTGGCCTTTTCATGAACGTAACTACAGTATATGCATTCTCCAAATCCAAATAATTTAATAAGATTTTTAAAACGTTTGTAGATATTAGCAATTTATTTGCCCTTATTTACTTACTTGCCCATGACACCACAAAACTGATCACATTTTGCTTGTCACTACCCCAAACATATCTTCATTGTTTAAATTTAGCTTTCATTAAAAAAAAACAAATAGTAATATCTTCCATCCATAACCATCTAAGCCAAAAAACTGGATCTTATTCTCAATTTCTCCTTCTCCCATTCCTTCATTCACTTAATATGTAAATCTCTAGTTCTTTTTCTAGAATACTTGAAAAATTAATTTCCACTTTTTATTATTCCCCCAGCCCAGTTGATACTTTAATTAATGTCCTATCATCATTTTCCTAGGAGCCAATGTTGTCCCTGTCCTGTACATAATTGACATTATACTCAAATCTGATGTTTTTTTCCATAAAACACTACAAAACCAACAAACAAAAGAAGCCAACAATCCTCAAATGATCTTTTACTAATTAAATAATAGAAAAGAATAAAGGCCAAACTTCTTAGCCCCTCAAGAAATTTCATTATCTGTCCTTATCCTATCATTTAAACCTATTCCCGTTTGTCACTTAACAAACATCTATAGACTTTCATACTATGTACCAAGTACTTTTCTAAATGTAAGAAACACATGAATGAGTACAATGGACAGAACTCCCATGTACATCCTTTACTCCCAGTTCTCCGCAGTGAGTCTGTCAAGGCTCTAGCAGTCATCACTGTTTTTATATATATTCTAGAGGTGTCCTGAAGTCCTCTTCTCTTTCTTCTCTTTCTGACAAACTTCTCCTTGAGTTTCAAAATTCAGAGCATACGGTTACTATCTCTCAGGAACCTCCTTGATTCTCCTGTGTAGAGTAGTTATTATAGTCTTTTGTTTACATAGTATTTTAAAATATCAAATGTTAATTTGTAATTAGTTGCTTATCTCAATTCTTTAATTTTGGGGTTATTGACATCTTTGAGCATCTGATGAAATCTTATAAATCCTTTCCTGAAAAATGACCATTAATACATTATCAAGTTGAGTATAATTTCAAAGGATTCCAAGTTTTCTGAAACTTCATGTAATCCAAGGTTAACACCATGCCATGCATTTCTTGAGAGCACTGACTATGTTCTATTTATTTTGAAATGCTATTACATAATGAATATTATTCCTTGAAGAAATGCAAGATCTTATCAAGTAATGGCTCCTGGATATTTAAGTACATTAGTACAATATGCTTCTTAGGAACAATAGCTCCCACCAAACTTTTCATTAACAGTTTTCTGAAATTTTATAGAATTATATCTAACAATTAAAAAACTGGTATATATGTGATAATGACACAACCACACACTTTAAAAATGTTTTTGGTACATTATCATTGTGCAAGTTGCATGGCTAGCATTTAGTCTTTCATTTACAAATTTTCTCAGATCTACTTTATTGTTTTCAAACAGGTTTGCAAATTTGAGAGAAAATGTTAAGTTCTGAAAGGACATTTAATGGAGTTTACATCTCACCTTTATTTTAAGGTGCATAGGCGACTCTGTACTTGGGAACTTGCATTCCTGCTGTATGAGCTCAGTCTCTTTTGTGAATGACAGCATTTGCAATTTAAGTCCATCTGGAACACCTCAAGCATTCAATTCGTTTATTAACTTATTACCAGGCTTGGCATATGAATCCTCAGACTAGTGAGGCAGAAAACTTAAATGAAATTAGATAAACAGACTTTAATAGAACAGTGTGTGTATTAGAGAGATTGAAAAGAGCTTCCTGATTTTCACTTGAAGGAGTGTCTATTTATCTCTTTGATGCCAGATTAGTATAAATTAGCTTTGCCCAAACTTTGCAGCAGATTTTGACCACTGTAGATAAAAAGAAATGAAGTAAGTGTTGTGGCCAGAAGAGGGGGATCTTGTAAAAATATTTGGAAGACAAGTTTAAAAGAATTGTGCGGTTTGTTCTTAGAGCAGGAAAAATAATGATTAAAGTTTCAGAAGTTAATGCTTTCTATAATTACATTATTTCATTTTGCAGAATACTTCTTGGGAAAATGGAGCATAGCAATGTACTTAATCTTAGCTTTTGTATATAAAGTATTGTTTATATTAGTAAATATTTTATTAATGACAAAAACTTAAAATATTAAAAATAAAACAAGATTACTAAAAATGCTATTGGTCTTATTTGTAGGGATTAGTTTTTATTTCCATTAAATTAATTTATGTAAATTTAAGTTCTCTATATCATTAAATCTCTATACAGAACATGTCTAAAGTTGACACAATGGCATATAAAGAAGGGTAATTTTAATATTATCAATCACAAAAATTGATTAAGATATGATGAAATGGTAGATAGCCCAATGTGTATGCATGTATCACACATACCATATTTGGGCATCTGTTTGTGCTACTATACATTCTCTTTCTGTCTGTCTCACACACACACATGCACACATGCATGTATACATATATATGTTAATACATTCCTATTACAATAAACCTTTATCTTTGCCCCTCTTGATAGTTTTAAAATATATGAAAACAATCACAGATGAGGCATTATTTATACAACCTGGAGGGCTTTACTTGTTGAATTTGGGACCTGATCAAGGAGAAATTAGTCACTGATTATTGCTAACCTTTTCCTACAGTCAACTCATAAAACCTAGGAATTGGTATTTCTTTTGTTTTGAGTACCACCACTAACACATGTAAATTTTCATAGGTACCAGCAGACTGTATGTCTCTCTTGTTTTGTAAAGGTGGCAGTGTGAAAGAATATTGATATTGTGACCAAATATAAATTCAATTGTTGCCCAATGTTATGAGTATATTTAACAAGTTTAATGATACATTTCTTCACCTGAATTATTAGATCCAACTCTTAGTGGCTCTTTATTTCAGAATCAGCATGCCCTATTCCTCTTAATCTCAAATTAGACCTGAAACTTAAGATCAAGACCAGCAATACTTTTTGCCATGGCCAAACTTCTTCATGCTCATCCACTGGAGAAAACTACAGATACTTCCTTGCTGTGGTATTGGAATCCTTTGAGCTCCCAGTACAGGGACTATTTTTAAAATTTGTAAGTGAAATACTGATTGGAGTCTGTGTAGTAATGGAATCTATGTGGCTTGCCCCCTACCTATTGAATCTCAGCCGCTGCTCTACAGAGAAGCAATGTGTTCAGTTCTTCCCAATGGAGCCCTTAGGATGTGACAACATTCTTTCATACAGTTTAATGTAGTCTTCACTGAATCATCCTAAAATATGTATTTGTACATCACTAAAACATATCTGCAAATTTTCTCTAAAAAATGGTTTGTATGTTTTTCTATTATTTCATATCATACAATGTAAAGCACTCTTTTTAATTCCAATGGCATACATTTAGTTTTCAAAGTAAAGAAATAGTATTTGTTTTGCAGAAAAATGCACAAAAATACAGAACAGAAATATAAAAGTGAATATTTTTTATATTAAATGTGTGTGACCTAACTTAAACTCATTCCTCTCTCTGGTGGAAGAAGAGGGAAATAGCAGGAACATACAGGAGGATGTCATTGATATAATGTTACCATACATAAAACAATGCCACATATTGGGTAGGACTAGATATGTATGTAATAAGAATATGAAAGCATAAGTTAGATTGACACACAATGAAATCAGTATATTAATCATCTTGTGAGAAGCAGATAATTCCAATTCCACTTGTACCATTTAATTTGTTAACCTAGAAAATGGATATAGAAGTATTCAGAGTGCTTTATATTTAGTTTGTGTTTTAAATGTTTATGATAAATATTATTAGGATTTTTACGTATAATTTTAAGACATCATCTCTATTTTTTATAATTGCCCTAAATTTGCATGTAAAATTTGCTTTTATGTTTTAAAGATCATTCCTTAGTGAAAGAAAAGGTATAATACTGCTTTTTAAAAATGTACTTCCTTTCTTTGTAGGCATTTTTAGAGATGTTTATTCAAAAAAATTACTCCGTCCCACTGAACCATCTGTGTTGATGGATGGCTCTGTTTAGCATTGCTAGAATAAAATTAACCACCCTATTGTCCTTCAACACATAATAAATTGTTATATCTCTTTTTTAATATTGCCATGGAGTTTTGACACTTTATTGGAAACTCCAAGGACCATTGTTTTTTTCCTACTTAAGTATATTTTGATGCAATGTCTTACAGTCATATGAATTATGATTCCAAAGGCCAGGAGTTTCTTCTGGTTAGGAAATACATATAAGTCAGTTCCGGAGTCAGGTACCTTGTAAACTTTTGTGTGTGCTGGAGAGTGTGTGTGTGTGTACATATGCTTATAGGCTTATAGGTGTAACCTAATTTTATACTTTGTGGAAGTATATTCTGCTTTTCAAGTGACCCTTGCTTCTTCTCTTTTGGCTATTTTTGGCAGGCATTGTAATTTTTGTCCTTCAGTAACTACAAATCTTGAGGTGACTGTGAAGTTCAGCTGGATTCAAAGTAACATTAGTAATGAGAATAAATCATTTCATTATTTGTAATTATAATCTAGTATTACAATGAGACAGGGAAAAGGGGTTGTTTAATTAGCCACAGACTTGCAGAGTGATAAAATGGTATGTAACACACTTCTTCCCTTACCTCACTTATCAGGTGAAAGTCAAAACCAGTATTTTTTTAGCACAGGACATACTTCCTAGATGTAAAGATAAGATATATGACAAGTTTTCTGCAAAAAAAAAAGCCTTTTGGCAAACTGTATGAGTGTGTGTGTGTGTGTGTGTGTGTGTGTTAGCCTTGGGATAGATCTGTCTGATAACTGGGTAGCTTTCTGAGATGAAATAGCAAGAGATCAAATGTACAAGTAAAACATAAGTATATTTCATTTATAAATTCCCTTCAATAATTTCTTGGGTCAGGAATACCTTGATAAGTTAATTGTTCTGTCTCCTTGTTTATAGCAAATTGATTTAAAAAACAGTTTTAAATTCAGCCTTGTAAGTGATTGTTTTATTTCACAAATTCATTTTTTTCATCATGATTCACTAGCATTTCCAAATAGCTTTTTCTCAAGACTATGTGGCCCTAGCCGCTCTAGTTTTACCATTAATGAAGATGCTAAGTTTAAGTGGAAAGAGAAATCATCCGAGTTTGAAAGCACTTATGCTTTAGTCCTGATTTGCTACCTATATTAGCCATCAGACTTTGAAGAAATCCAGTTGTATCTTTGTTCTTCGGCTCCATTGTTAGGACACTGTGGCTAATTTGACCATAGTTCACATTTTTATTTATTAAATGTCAAAGTATGCATGCAAGAACATTAAAACAATACAAAAACTAACTATGCATCAGATGATAGAAAACAAGCATGATTTTTAAAAAAACTTTTGGAGCTGTAATATAGGACGTTTTGAGCTCCTTTATTAAGGAGAAATGGAAGAATGGATATTTAGGGAAATCTGCAGTGTCAAACCATACATTCCATTTTGTGGTATGAAAATACTAAATTCAAATTCCTTAACTGGCTATGTATGGTCTCAGTTCCTTTCTTCTTTTCCCAAGTTTTCCAAATTTATAAATACTTTCTTCTATTAATCATTGTGTAAGTGATCTTAATTCCTTAATCCTCTATAATATTTTGTGAAGAAAAGGACTCTCAAAACTAGTTTATAAATATGAATTTAATATATAAATTAATTTAAAAGATTTTATAAATAATATAAATTAATTTTAAACTGAGTCATGTTTTTTGTATTTTTCACAATTGAAGAAAAAGTTAAAAGTCAAATATAATATTAGGTTATTATTTGAACTAAATAATTTTGGTTAGTGGATTAGACTTGAAATATTTGTCCAAACATGTTGCAGTAATTAATAGTGTGAAAGAATGATTTCAGGAAACTAAAAGCAGTATTATGATTTAATCAGTAATAGAGAACTGACCTATAATTAAATATGAAGTCCGTTTGCTTTGTGTTGCAATGTGCATGTTCTTAGGAATTTTTTTGTGCCTTTTAGAATTTGATTAGATATATTTATAAGGATTTCTTTCTGTTGGAATTTTCTTCCTGTGCCTGTATCACCAGACTCACTTTTTCACCCTGAAACCAACTGTTTGTTACCCACAGCAGTTTTCCACCTCTCTCAAGACTAACCTTATTGTGTCCCTCAGAGGCCTCAGCAAACAGGTAGCTAGTGTCCCTTTCTCTGATGTTTGGTTCCCCTCCCAGGGCCCCTTCTCAGCTCAGAGGCACAAGCACAGTCAAGCAACACCACGTTTTCAAAAGTATGAGATTCAGCTCCACAGAACTCTTTTTCCAGGCCTCTAAATTTTAACAATCAGAACCCCTTCCCTTTGTTGCCCAACCCTAGGAATGGTAGCTTTAATTTGCTACCTCTGTTATACTTCAGTGGTCCCTTTTTACCTTTGCAGTTCTTCAGTATCTAAATTTCTTTATAGGAAATTCTGTCTGTTAAACTAACCAATGCAAATATCTCTTTCTAGACTATGTCTTGAGTTATTTCAATACTGCATATATTACAGTAAAAATTTGGTGAACAATATTTTAATTGTTATGGCTTGTGTTTTACATATATATGTAATTCCAATTTATTATTTCTATCATAAAGGACATGACACTCAGACCCAATTATCCTCCCTATATTACATTTCATGCAAAATATGATCATTAAAGTGAAAAACAAAAGAAAAATGTGTAGTGGGAGTTCAGAAGAGGAGGATACCATTTCTTGTTGGCAAGTTCAATATCAATATGCTAGATTTTTTTGGTGAATAGAATTCCTATGAGCAGAGATTCTGGAATAGTGGGAAGGATATTCAAGTGATAAAAAGCAAAATTAACAAAAAGGTACCATATAGGAGATATTTCAGGGAACACCAATCAAAACATTTTGATTACAGAATATAGAAAACCCCAAAAAATGAGATGTGGTCCCATGTGAACCATAAAGTAGTGGTATTTATAAAAGCATGGAATTAAAACAGTGGAAACAGTTTCTGTATAATAAAGTTCTAAAGGTTATAAAACAATTTGGTTATTAAGTATGTGATTGAAAATAATGAGTACTTGAAGAGATAGGCTTGGAATTAAAGTGAGAAAATAGGTCTGAGGTTATAGCTTTGAGAATCAGAGAAAATTATTTTAGTCACAAATAAAACTGTTTTATAGGGCTTCATAATGTCACAATGGCTGACATTTGAAGAAATGATCTACATCAGTATATCTCCCTGCCCCACTGACTTTATGCTTGGTCATGGAGATTGTTTCAGCTTGTAGGGGAGGGCAGATGTGTTGAAAGCTGAAGTTAAAACATGCTTATTTGGCTCATATTGTTCTCTGATACTCAGATTTGCCATAAGGAAAATATACCTGAGTAACAGCAAGAAGGATGTGGAGACATGTAGAGCAGCCATGAACCTAATCCAAAGATTGGAGCCAAGAAACGAATCTAGCCTGAAACAGAACTGTCCCAACTGACTTGCAAATCCTTCAGCAAGAAAAATAAATGCTTATTGCAGCCACTGAGTTCTGGGGTGATTTTTTTATGCAGTATTATTGTAACAATATTTGACTAATACATATAATATTTTGTGATTTTTTTGGATGAAAATAAGGTAAATAGCTTAATTAAAACTCAGTATGCAAATTCCAGTCTTCTTTAATTTAGGCATGGGCTGTAAGGGATTTCCCCAGAAGTCTATAAATTTCTCTAATAAACTATCATAATATATTATCATTTATAATTTATCAAAATAAAAACAGATAGCCACAAAATAAAATATACCAAAATATCTTCAAATTAGAATAGAATTATAGACTGTTGTATTTGTGTATAAGCTATGTAAATAAACTGAAAAAACTGCATTAAAAAACTTTCTAACAATACTCATACTCAACTTTTTTTTTCTCAACACTTTAGTTTTATCCAAATATGCAGTAACAAGTATTTCATTTATTTCGTAAGAAACTTTGAAGTGGGTCCAAACTGGACAGTAGTTATATTCCAACTATAGATTAGACAATTTTATTTCCTATGACGTATTCTAACAAGACAGATTTCTCAATATAGCTCATTTAAAATTATCCAATTCAAATTATCCAGTGAATCCAATAAAATAATTGAACAGCCTCAAACATGTATATAAACTGCCTTCCTAGAAGTTACCTAAAAATAAAATGTCAAAGTTAAATTCCCATTGAAATTGAATTCCTAAAATTCAATTCAAAATTTCAATTTAATTCTATTCTTTTTTTTTATTTGTTTTGTGTTTTGCTTCATGGGGTAGCCACAAAGGCCTCATCTGGGTGCTTGTGAGATTTCTGGCAACTTCTGCATTTGTAACACCTCAAAATCTGAATTAAACCTACTTCAAGTTCCTCGTGTCTCTCACACTCTAAAAATTCTAAAAGGACATCACCATTCCTCCAGAATTATTACTCCAAGGTACATTTTGAAGAAAAAGTGATGATTCAGTGTTATTCAGGAGTGGGTATTGATGGAAAGCATGAGAAAGGAGAGAATAATCATTTAGACTTCAGCTTTTACAAGATTCCAGTCAGTACTAGTTAATCAAAATTTACAGTCCCTCTGGGAAAACAAATCACCCTTCAAAATGTTAGTTGTGATATCTTGCTTAAAAAGTCATGCATTCATACCCACTTTCTCTCCAGCATTTGAAATGGTTCAGCCTTTGCCCAGACTTTTGGAAGGTACACTATTCCTGTCTCTTATGCTTCCCTGAAGTCCCTGCATTCCATTGGTTTTTAGCTCTTGTATTTACAAACCTGTACTTATAGATAGTCCTTTATACTCTAAATTCAAGGCATTATATATTTAAATAAATATGAGGATTCTGTAGGGAAACAGAATGTATTTAATTCTACTACAATGGTGCCCGATTATGAAACATAAAACTCTAGTAGTCCTCAAAGTCCCAGTGACCCCTTCTACCCAGGTTTCTCTGTATTTCCTTCTCTAGAAAGATCCCTCATCACTTTTACTTTGTCTCAGTGTGAATGAGTTTACTGCAGATTCCCAAAGGAGAATTCCTGGTAAAGAATTCCTGCTTCCTAAGGTATTTTCTTCCTGATCTTACAGTTTCTCTATTTGAGAATCACCCTCAACACTATTCCCAAATAAAACTGCTCAGTTTCAGAAGGTTAAAGAAGCATGGTCTAATGAGAATCTGTATTGGCTAATGCTATTATACACATAACATAATCTTTTTCCTTTTTAAGTATTTTCTTTTTTAATTTCACAAGACTTGAGTAATATGAGCTATTTCAGAGACATGAGAAACATTCCTATCTATTACATTCTTCCCTGTTGTTTTGAGTTGAACTGTGTTTTCTCAAAAGATGTTGTACCCTCTAGTCTCTGTGAATGTGGCTTTATTTGGAAATAGGGTCTTTGCAAATAATTAAGTTAACATGAGGTCATTAGGATGAGCTCTAATACAACATGACTGGTATTCTTATAAAAAGAGGATATTTGGACACAGTGGTGGACATGCAAGGAGGGAAGATGATAGGTAACACAGTCACAGGGCTACCCCCAAGCCAAAGAATGCCTGAGGCTGCCAAAAGACAGGAGAAAGGCATGGAGCAGCTCTCCCTCACAGCCCTCAGAAGAAACCAACCCTTCAGACACCTTCATTTCAGACTTCTAATAGCCTCCAGAATGATGAGACCCTAAATTTGAGTTGTGCAAGCCACTGAGTTTATAGTAGTTGTTATGGCAGCCACAGGAAACTGATTCACCTATGCATGAATGCTCTGTGTGTTCCATTTACTTTTGTTAGTCCCCTGCACTTTTCAAGCAGGACCTGATAAAATTTAAAAAGCAACTAATTTGCTTTTAACCTTAGCTGCATTCCTTCTTTACCTGATACAGGAAAAACACTGTTTGCTATTAAAGGATCACCTTTTCTTTTCTTTCACTTTGCTTTGGGTCCAGGTATTTCTTTTATTAATATGTTCTTCCTGATTCTGCTGTGTAAGTCTTAAAGGATAAAATTTTTGAGCTTTGATTATAAAAAAGCATCCACTTTGGTACGGAGAAGACAATTAATGACTCTATAGCATCTTACTACATTGATAGACAGTGATCACAATAAAGGGGGTGAGGACTTGATAATATGGGTGAATGTTGAAACCACTCTGTTGTTTATGTGAAACCATCAAAAGATTGTATATCAATGATAACTTTAATTTTAAAAATCCCCTTCTTTCATAAAAAAATCCCTTGCTTCCACAAGTAGGGTAATTCCACTGAGAAGGGCATCAACTACTTATCCAGAATTAAAAAAAAAACTTGATTTAATTATTGTTTCATGTTTTGCCTATTTTAGCATCTCATCATCCATCAAGTCCCATTTATAGTCTGGTGTTCCCTTATAGTATAGGAATTACCTGCTTTCCCATTGAGAATTCTGTTTTTATTTTAATTTATTTAGAATTCTATTTTTATTTTACTTTATCAAGAAACTCAACAAATGCTTGACTTCCAGATTGATATTCTCAAACTTTCTGAAATGTGTCTAAATCTTACCTAATAAACTAGTGCAATTGTTCCAATAAATAAAGAACAGTTAAAGCATATAATTCTGTACTTTTCTCTCAGCCTTCAAATCGAAGGGTTTGACTTTTTTTTTGATAATTTTTTTTTGCTAATATCTTGACTCTTCTTGCTGTATGAAATCTCTTTGAATCCTGATCCAGAAAGAAAGTAGCTTTAACTTTGCTAGTTTTGATTTCAAAAAAGGTTTAAGTATGAGCACATTATGTTTCTTCTTCCCTATTTTATAGATTTCTATTTAAGACCTTCACCTTTTTCTAAGCAAATCTCTTTTCTTCTCTTGATAAATCAACATGCCTTCCTTTGCTTTTCTTTCATTTCAACACAGTTCAAATTCATCCTAAAAAATAAGCAAACCTGCTTTTTAGACTCATTTCATGCTTCACTATGTCTCTTTAATCTTAAATCCAACTGACAAAGTGTTACGAGAACAGTATTTTTAAATTATCACTTAGGTTTTGGATTTATAATAATAAAATGATTTTTCCCCTATCTCAGCTTAGTGGTGTGATATCTCATGGAATCAAATCTCTGTTCCACATTATCTGTTCACTCAACAAATCCACCCCACTGTGATGGTTTATCTGCCAACTATAGGTTAAATCCACAATTATAATCTAGGTTAATGTCAGAGCTAATTTGAAAACATGGGGTGGGAGGTGGCTATAGTTGCTTCTGGGAATGCTATAAAGATTTAAGAGGATACTCTTATGACAGCCCCTTCCTTGGCCTTTAATGTTGTTCACAGATAGAGCAAAGCAATGTGGAGCAGACCAGGCCCCATGATGCTGCTGCTCAATGTTTTAAACTTTGTATTTCCCCAAAGTCATGCATTAGTATAGTACTCTTTCCTTCTTTTAATTTGTTTGTTTGATTGTTTGCATTTTAAATTCTCATTTTGCATAACTGGATAAGAAAAATAAAAACAGACTTAGCAAAAACCTATTCTACTAACCACTGTCACTAAATCTGCCTTTATTTGCTTCTTCTGGGGTAAGCCTTGTTGGAATGAAAATATTCTCGCCAAGGTAGCAACAGACCTGTTGTATCACCTCTGCCATATCAGGATCTTCAGGCTCTTCTCACAATACTTTATTCCTAAATTAAATTATTTTTAATTACATTCATATGGCCCCAAATCAGCCCTTGATATATAAATGTTTCAGGGGGAATATGGTGTCCTGATCTTTGTAATTTCCTTTCTTTCCTGTTGTGAGGAAAACAAAGTATGTTTTTTTTGTTAAGGGCTTGGCAATCCTTGGATCCTTTATCCCTCTGCATGTTCCCCCCATCCTCAATTTCAGTATTTCTTTGGATTGAGTTAGTCACTGGCCACTAGAAAGACTCCTATTTTCACTCATTGAACTCTTGCATTTTTAAATCCCCCAAACTAAAGGTAGATATATGCCAGTACAACAAAAGAAAGGACCAATATTATACACATCCCCAGTAATGAAAGGCGTATTTCCCTCACTTTGGGAGTTAAGTTGCCTTAGGCAGTCTGGCCCCTGACCCCTTCTTAGCCTGTTATACTTAGCTCACAACTTAATAGCCTAGTTTTAATGTGGGGAAATGATAGTGAGAAAATCGCTAAAACATAGGAGAAACAATTGTGAAAATACAGGGTCACTTATGATTTCCCTTATTTGTGGAGTATAACAACAAAGCAAAACTGAAGGAACAAAACTGCAGCAGACTCACAGAAAACAAGAAGGGACTAGCAGTTACCACAGGGGAGGAGTGGGGGAGGGCAGTTGGGGAGAGAGGGAGAAGGGGATTGAGGGGTATTATGATTAGTACACATGGTGTGGGGGATCATGGGAAGACAGTGTAGCACAGAGAAGACAAGTAGTGACTCTGTGGCATCTTACTACACTGATGGACAGTGACTGCAATGGGGTATGGGGGGGATCTCGGTAATATGGGTGAATGTGGAAACCACATTGTTTTTCATGTGAAACCTTCATAAGAGTGTATATAAATAATACCTTAATAAAAAAATTGTAATAAAAAAAGATAGCTTCCAAAGTATGGTAGAAAAATCACTGACATTCAGAATCTGAAATAGTTGTGGTTGTATTCAAGTTAAATAACTTCCAATTCTGTTATCTTCTATAAACTGCTGACTTTATCTGTGATTCTTAGTTTCTTCATTGATAAAATGAGAATAATAAAAATACCTATCTATCTCATAGGATCATCATGAGAACAAAAAAAAATAGCTTATTCAGGGCTTTTTATAAAGATGGTGTTCTTTGGGTGTTATTTACTTTTGCAAAGTGATATGTGTGTTTTAAATTCAGCAAAGCAATTGTGGAAATGTATACATGATATTTAAAAGCACACTCTTCAGATATATCAAGGTTTTGGTTGCTATTAATTTATACTTCCATAGTTTTTCTCCCCTCCAATTCCTTAACCTTTTGTTTGGATAAGAGAAATGAAGGGAGCCAGAGATAGTTCTTATTTCTGGGCTTTGGTAAATACATTATTTCCCTGACATAGTGCCTAGTTAGCAAAAACTGGAAGGATGATGTGATGGTAAGTGTTTAATGTCCCACCATCAAGGAAAACACAGAAAAGCTGATTCATAGTGCTTGTCCATTTCTTTTATGCAAATACTCCCATCATGACCAATATCAAGCCACTAAAAGGATGTTACCTGAATGTAAGTGATACACACAGGTCACACAAGTTGGTACACAGTGCTTCAACATACTACTGCACATATTTGGGAATAAAGGGATAGAAAACATATATTACATGCCCCTTTGATCAGCATGGTAGCCTGTCAGTTTATCTTTTCTTTAGCCAATGCTACACAATGTTTCAGGCACGTCTAACTTGACAGCACCTTAGCTCATCTGTAGTCTGCATCACTTGCTTTCCAGACAGCAGCTTCTCTAAGGCCTCAGCTTGGGATGCCTGTGAAAACTGTTGGTTGTTTGTGTATGCACTAACTGGACTGTGATGGTGGTCGCACACAATGGGTCAATTTTGACCAGTGGGCAATGGGTACTGGCAGATGAATGTTCCTCTTTCTTCTCTCCAGAAGGTAATTTCGAGTTACACTGTACATGGATTATTATGTGTGTGTGTGTGTGTGTGTGTGTATGTGTGTGTGTGTGAGTGTGTGTGAGTGTGCTCCATAATGGAGTTTCATATTAGTTATCACTACATTCCTGTTTCATGCTTATCAAATTAACAACCTGCACAAAACCTTTTCTCTGGTGTTTGGTGAAAACAGCCTAAGACATTCTGATATTTTCCTGAAATTCAGTTATTAAAGTCTATGAGGGTAAACTGAGGTGACACAGCAATACTCAGCCAGCCCCTGGCAACTGCTTTCAGTCTCTGGTTTGCCTATCTGAACATTTCAAATAAATGGTATCATATAATATGTGGCATTTTGCAACTGGCTTCTTTCTCTTAGCATAATGTTGTTAAGGATCATCTAAGTCAGAGCATGTTTCAGTACTTCATTCTTTGTATGGCTGAATCATATTTCATTATATGAATATACTACATTTTGTTATCCGTTTTTCAGTTGGTGGACATTTGGGTTCTTTTCATTTTGTGAAAATTATGAATAATGCTACTAAGAACATTTGTTTACATGTTTTTATATAGATATATGTTTTCAGTGCTCTTGGACATATGTAACTAGTAGTAAGATTTCTACTTAACATTTTGAAGAACATCCAAACTGTTTTTCAAAGTGGCTGTACCATTTCACAATCCTATCACCAGTGTACAAAGGTTACCATTTTTTCATATCCATACCCATTTTTGTTTTTTACTTTTTTAATTTTAGCTCCTCTTGTGGATGTGAAATGAAATCTCCTTGTGATTTTGATTTCCATTTTCCTATGATTAATGATTTTGATGATTATCACATGCATGTATTGCCCATTTGTATAGCTTCTTTGGACAAATAGGTGTATCTATTTTTCTTTTGCTCATTTGAGTATAAGAGAATCTGTCTTTTCCATAATTTTTACTGTAGTAAAGTTTTTTTTTAATGGGTTTGCAAAGCATTTGGTTTTAGCCTTCAGAACAGCAGGGAGGACCTAGTGAGATTATGCAATAATAATAAGATCAATTCTAGCTCTTTATTATTTGAATATGTTTTCCACACTAAGAAGGATGATGGGACAAATTCATTACTGGCTTCTGAGAGCTAATATTCAGGCCCTATGGCTCTGTTCTTTTACAGAGAAGGCAATTAGCTGAAGATATGTGGCTTGCCTAAGATCACCCAGCAAGTTACTGGCATAGTAGGAATATGAACACATGGACTCTCAGTTTCCCATCTGTTGCCTAGTTCATTTGGCTGCTTTGTTAGGAGTGGGTGTATGTATGTATATTTATGTAGTGTTTCAGAAATGAGCAAATGAAAGTGGGATAGTTTGTTCATTGTTTCAAATAGACACAGAGAAGTAGCATGACAGCAATTTTCTTTCTTCATGAACTAACACATATACTGCAGTTATTCCTAGCCCCCTGAAAAATAGGATGATACTGTAAGTCATCATACCCTATGTCAAGCATTTGGATATGTAATTTTTTATTAGTTTAAAATATTTAGGTAAAGAAGTGAATACTGATTTTTATTCTCATAACTTCAATTCTTATGGACATTATAGACATGGAGGTAAGGTGAATATAGATAAACTAAGCAATTTAGTTTTTTCCTAACATTCTAATTTTAATTTACCAAAGCCTTATGATACGTTAAAATATTTACAAAATGTGTTATGCATAACTTTGAAAGTATTGCATCTACTATAATAGATAGTATGATAGTATTATGTGTAGTAGAAAGATAAAAAAATTGTGTCTGTCCTGTATGGGGAGAAGATTGAAAATAGAATCTCTTTATCCAGCAGCTGCAGACATCATTATAGTAAACAAAGCTGAATATACAATGAAGGGACAGGTGGAAAGTAGTGAATCCATAAGGAGGAGTATAATTAGAGGAAGGATAAAAAAGATGATGGAGAATAAGCCAAAAGTAGGAAGAGAAATACGAGGGGAACAAAGGGGGAACAGATCAGTATGTTTGCATGTCCTCAGTTCTGTAACTTAGAAGTAGTATTCGTTTTCGTTTGTTATTTTCCTTCACTTCTCACAGTAAGAGAGCTTTACACAGTAAAGTGGAATAAGAAGGATTAATATGTGAGTATTGGTGACATAGTCATCAGTGGTACCTTTGAGAGAATGATCAGCACATATATGTCTGTTGCCCATACCTCCTCCTCTTCTGCTGGAATAGGTACACAAATAAGAAACAGGAAGATTATGGTGCTCCCATCCCTGCCGAATATTCTTCTACCTTCCAAGTGATGCTTCCCTCCTTCCAGCAGGAGTTCACAAGAGGGAGATAATGATCATACAAATCATATCATATAAATGTAGGAGAACATGAACTAAAACTGGAGCACATAAAGAGATGTATTATAAATGATGCTGTTCCTGTGATTTTAAGAGATATCAGTATACTCCAATAAAAATACTGTAAAATACATTAAAAACACACTAATGTATCCATTGAGGTTGAATAAAAGACCAATTCATAGAAAATGATGGCAACTATACATAATATCAACTAACAGATCTTCCTAATTTCATATACTCCAAAGTGAAAAATTTTAAAGGAAGAGAAATCTCACTGTTATTCACATTGACTAATCAAAATATATTGCAGTTTTCTATTTATGCATCACTTTAACTGTTTCAATTATTTTTATTAGAAATGCTTTATTTTAGAAGTGTACTGAAAAGGCCAGCACTGCATTATAAATCAAATTGAAGCCTATTGGGAATTTCATAGTTAATATTCCATTGCTAAGAGTTGCTAATGACCAGACATAAAACTAGAAGTGTGTAAGTAAATAATAACCAATTAAATATATGAAACTTAGAATTGAATTCTCTTGATAGACCTACACATCATACACAGCTAGATATGGGCTAATGTTGTATCTTTCTCTACAAAGAAACTGCATAATCATCAGGAAATTGAATTAAAAAATGATTCTGTGTGGTATGTAGCCATCATGCAAATATCTCTTGATTTGAATGAGGAAAACAAAATAGAAAAGTTGTCATTACATTTTAATCTTAATTACTTTATGACTAAGTTATTGTACTAGTAATCAAAATAAAAATTTAACAAAACTGATAATGTAATGGGAAAATATGATATACAAGCTAGATGTAAAGAATCAGGAAAAATTCAATACAGCGACACAACTCAAAAATTACTTCCTATTAGACTCTAAAGGATATTATTTTATGTATGGACTTTATTTATGTAAACTTTAGAATTAAGTACCCAGATGTATTTGTTGGAAGCCTTCAGCATGACCCCTGTGTATTTTCTGGGCCTATTCTGTCATTGATATGTATCCTCCAGAGAAATCCAAGTACCTAAGATTTCCCTTAACAATCTCCTTGTTATATTACATAGTTTCTATTTTTACAATGTATGTGCCAACTTCAAGGATTTTAAGGTAATTCACAAAGTTTAAATTAATAAGGTGAGTACAGATTCCAAAAGCATGCCAATAGATAGAAATGAACACTTTATTTTTGTTGAGTTGTAGCATTGTGCACAAAAGAACAGCA
Organism: Smutsia gigantea; assembly: GCA_032199065.1. Lineage (NCBI taxonomy): Eukaryota > Metazoa > Chordata > Mammalia > Pholidota > Manidae > Smutsia > Smutsia gigantea. The sequence continues at coordinate 19,468 of JAVSCE010019566.1, forward strand.
GAGACAAGTGACTTAGCATGTGACACTTTGATAGCAAACAGCTTCCAGGAAAAATAAGAATCACAGTGTTTTTTCCTGCTAGATTGGGGGTTATGGTAGGTACTTCAGATAAGTGACTTTCAAGCCTCGGGCAGCTAAAACTCAAGGAAACAGAAGATAAGTGGGTTTGGCAATGATACCAGATAAAAGAGTACAGTTGGACTTATGATAGCCTATCTTTATCTATCCCACTGTCAGCTGCTCCTGTCTAGAGATCTGCTTTCTTTTTCTCTTACCATTCTCTATCCAAGGAAGTTAATGGAACATACAACATCAATAACACAACTAATCTGTGAAGTAGACCTGGAAAGTCTCTCCTAACAGAAGCCTGAAATTAAATCACTCTAAGACAGTAACTAAGAATATAGATTCCAGTCACAACTTTTTTTTTCCCCAGAGAAACGCACAAAATATCTTTCTTAAAATGATAGACTTGTGGTATTTGATATGTAAGATAACTTTTATCTCTACAATTCGATTTTTCTATCTCCTTTAATTTGTCATAAAATTCTACAGTTCTTGTCATTATATATTTTATCACTTGTTTCACATTTCTTTGCCATCAGCTGTCATCTTTGCATTAGTTCTTTTAGATATAATGTATCTCCCACTTATACTCTGTGTCTTTGCATATATAGGAACTATTGACTTCTTTACATGTAACATGCCAGATATTTTTTATTATTTAGAAATAAGATGCTATGTATTTATTCATAAAATGCATTCATATTATGTCTTTCCGAGGGTAAAAAATAAATATTTCCCCAAAATCACATATGACCTGGTAATTCACAAAGATACAGAGTATAAGTGAGGGATACATTATATCTAAAAGAACTAATGTAAAGATGACAGCTGATGGCAAAGAAATGTGAAACAAGTGATAAAATATATAATGACAAGAACTGTAGAATTTTATGACAAATTAAAGGAGATAGAAAAATCGAATTGTAGAGATAAAAGTTATCTTACATATCACATACTATGAAAACTAGTAATTCTAAAATTTATGGAGGGTATTATACTGAGTTTATACAAAGAATCATTATATAAAATCACATAACAGAACAAAATATTTTACTCAATAAATCTGTCCCCTCTTCCTCTAATCCTGACACTCTCATGCCCCTAGGCTAAAACTGCTGCAAAATCGTTGTTGAACCACTGTGTTGTATACTTGAAACCAATATAATATTATATATCAACTCTACTTAAATAAACTGTAGCAGAATCTTATGATGAAGTATTTTGCCATGAATTCCTACCAAATTTGAAAAAATAAGACCACTACCCTTGTCTGCTGTTTCTCAGTTTCAAAATTGTATCCTTTGCTTTATTTTTCTAATACAGTTGTTATTGCTTTAATGAACTTTATATATGTGTCACTTGCTTGCTGTCTTGCCTGAGGGTTTCAGCCTCAGGCAAGCTCACTATGGATTCAGTGAGACTGAGAAATGACAATGGAATGTTCTTGGGGTAAAAGGGTTTATATCCAACTTTATTCTTCCAGCAGTAGGTCAAGCACTAGAATCATGTCTACATCCAGCAATCTGCAGGTCCATAATCCACCTCTGTCTCTGCATCCACCCAGAGCACTGGGTAGGTCTCTTTATACGGTGACTTAGTCAATAATAGCTCATAGCCTACGGATGTGGAAGCAGTAGCCTAGAAGTAGGCCAGTTACATCATCAAGTACTTTAGGGTCAGATAAGGATCCTGGACATAGAAACTTCCATTTTTCCCACACTCCACCCCTCTAGGATTTTTGCCTCACAATCTATACGCCCTCAATCTTCCACAATGGTCCCAGTGCAAGAAAGCTGGAACATTGTAACCAGATATCACAACAGCAACAGAAGATAGCAACAACATAGAGATAATAACAAAAATTATGACACAGGTAACAAAAATTATAATAATCTTCAAGCCTGAGGAGATGAATTGCCAACAAGTGGTCATTCCCACTATTTTCAAACTAGTTCTACTCAGATGAATTCATGATTCCCACTTTCTATGGGAGAAATCAATCTTCTGCAATGATCCCTATGTGAGAAAGCTGGAACTTTGTAACAACAAAAATTATAATAATAATAGTCATCCTCAAGCCCTTGGAGATTGATTGCCACCAAATGGTCATCCCAGCTGTATTCAAACCAGTTCTAGTTCATGATTCACTTTCCATGGGAAGCCAGTAGTGGTACTGATAGGGAACTTCATATACCCTAGCAAGTAGAAGTTTTTTGCTTGGGTGTGTGCCCAATCCACAAAGATATTAGAAGAGATTGACCTTAAAGGTGATAAGATAAAAGGGTTTTAATGATACCAACATAGGCAAATCTCGTCCATCAGGTAGGATGCATGCAAGAAGTGGTCCTGTGATAGGACCATGGCAAGAAGAGGATCCCATATGGGTCTGCTATACCATACCTTTACCCCTCTCCCTGTGGGGATTACTGAGGGGTCTATACATACTGGTACTGGAGATGCATGCACTGGTCATGATGATAAGACAAAATTCAGTGAGATGCTCCTACCTTCCAGCCATTTAGGATATACTACCATGATCTTTGGGAGCCATTCTTCTCTATGCATATGCAGGAAGCCAGTTTCCAAGCCTTGTCTCCATGATGCCAGAAGGTCCAGCCATCACTGGTCCATGTGTCAAAATGTCCAAGACCATGTCCACTGAATGGAGTCTCCAGAGCTTACTGTAGTTGGTACTAGCAGTGAGATATTTAGATGGCCAAACCTCAGCTTCAACGATTCCTCCTTGGTTTGTACTTACAGTTGTATAGGGGAGGCAGAAATATATGTCAGGATGTCTACAGGTCTCAATGTCCCCTTCTGGGGTTTCTCATTCAAATGCCATAGTATAGTCCATAAGTGGACTGACCATCCCCATAGACTATTGGTGTGTGACTTCCGGCCAGATTTTAACAAACCATTGTACCTCTCTATCATGCCTGCCCAGTAGGATTATATGGTACATGAAACTTCCATTTTATCCCTAATTTTTGCACCCATTCTTGCAGTGTATGTCCAGTAAAGTGTGTGCCTTGATCACTCTCAATTACCTTGTGGTTGGCCATAGGCTGCAAAGAAACACTCCAGACTTCTTTTGGTCACTTGCTAGTCTGCACAACATTCAGGAAAAGCAAAAGAAGTCCAATATCTGTGTCCAAATAAGTCATGGCATATTGGTACCCTTCTGACATGGGCAGAGGCCCTATATAGTCTATCTGCCACCTGTTGAGGGGTATCGGTCCCTTAGCTATTGCTCCATGTTGCTGTGGGACTCAGTGTGAGTTCCTTTTTAGAGCATACAATGCACTCCTGCCTGGCTCTACTGAATTCTTCAAAGGCCAAAGGCAGGCCCCACTGATGGGCTATAGCCCACATTGTTTTTTGCCCCATATCCAACAAACATTGATTTAACCATTGGGCCACATCAGAGGAAGGCTTTCCTTCTAGCCAATGTACCTGTGCCATTTCATCTGCTTCATCATTTCCTGGGGATGCCAGCAGCAAATGGCCTGTCACATGATACAGTGTAGCTGTTTTAGTCTGACCAGAGGCCCATAAGTCTTGCCCCCAGAGGGGTCGGTGACCAACCAACCAGTTGGCATGGTACCATGTCGGTAGCCACACAGACAAGCCTTGATAGACAGCTCAGCTATCAGTGCATACAACTGTTGGGGATGGCTCCTAGCTGATCATGAGCCACACTGTGCCCAACTCTGCCCATTGACTGCTCTTCCTCTCGCTGTGTTCCATCCATATTGTCTCAGTCTTAGGATGGAAAGCTATGGCCTTCCATTTCAGGGGCTGACAGCACCTTTCTCATAACTCCCGTGAGTGGCTCCTCTGCTACACCCTTTACATTTTCTACAGTGCCTCACAACAGTGCTAGCCTAGTTTTCAACAGCTCTCTTACCTTCACCTCAATACCTTGCAGTTGGCATTCTCATGCTTCCTCTTCTTGTGCTTCCCACAAGACTACATCCTTCTCCTTCCTGGCCTTTGCATCCTTCAGAGAACCTTGCAGCACTGCTGTCTCACTCTGTAAAGAATCTTTCACCTCCTCCACAGCACCTAAAAGCTTACGTTCTCAAGCTGCCTGTTCTTATGCTTTTTGCAGGGGTACATCCTTTGCTTTCATGACCTTTACCTCTTCCATAGTACCTCACAGCAACACCATTTTTTTAATATAATTTATTTTGGTATCATTAATCTACAATTACATGTGCAATATTATGGTTATTAAACTACCCCCTTCATCAGGTCCCCCCCACCAACCCCATTACAGTCACTGTCCATCAGTGTAGTGAGATGCTATAGAATTACTACTTGTCTTCTCTGAGATGTACAGCCCTCCCCGTGCCCCCCCAACATTACATCTGCTAATCATAATGCCCCTTTATCCCTCTTATCCCTCTCTTCCCACCCATCTTCCCCAGTCCCTTTCCCTTTGGTAACTATTAGTCCGTTCTTGGGTTATGTGAGTCTGCTGCTGTTTTGTTCCTTCAATTTTTTTCTTTGTTCTTATACTCCACAGATGAGTGAAATCATCTGATACTTGTCTTTTTTGGCTTGGCTTATTTCACTGAGCATAATACCCTCTAGCTCCATCCATGTTGTTGCAAATGGTAGGATTGTTTTCTTCTTATGGCTGAATAGTATTCCATTGTGTATATGTACCACTTCTTCTTTATCCATTCATCTACTGATGGACACTTAGGTTTCTTCCACTCCTTGGCTATTGTAAATAGTGCTGTGATAAACATAGGGGTGCATATGTCTTTTTCAAACTGGGCTGCTGCAGTCTTAGGGTAAATTCCTAGGAGTGGAATTCCTGGGTCAAATGGTATTTCTATTTTGAGTTTTTTGAGGAACCTCCATACCGCTTTCCACAATGGTTGAACTAATTTGCAGTCCCACCAGCAGTGTAGGAGGGTTCCCTTTTCTCCACATCCTCGCCAACATTTGTTGTTGCTTGTGTTTTGGATGTTGGCCATCCTCACTGGTGTGAGGTGATATCTCATTGTGGTTTTAATCTGCATTTCTCTGATGATTAGCGATGTGGAGCATCTTTTCATGTGCCTGTTGGCCATCTGAATTTCTTCTTTAGAGAAGTGTCTATTCATGTCCTCTGCCCATTTCTTAATTGGATTATTTGCTTTTTGTTTGTTGAGGTGCGTGAGTTCTTTATATATTTTGGATGTCAACCCTTTATCAGATATGTCATTTACCATTTCATTTTTTGACAAATATTTTAGTTCTTCCTGAGCACCTCCCTGCTCACGTTCTCATGGTGCCTCCTCTTATATCAGTGCCATTTCAATCTTCAACAAATCCATTGCACTTTGCAGCTCATGTTCTCATGCTGCTATTTCTCTTGTCTCTATCAGGAACATGTTCTTCTCATCTGTAGCCTTTTTTAATACTGTGAGAAATAGCCAACCCATGGTTCCTGCCACCTTGTAGGGACTCTGTTTCTCAAAGGACCTCCTTATTATGCCAAGGGCCACCTCTACTGCCTCAGATGATGCCTCCCCCTCCCCCAAGTCTTGGTGCCCAGTCCTCTAGGAGGCAAGCCACCTCAGATGACATGCCCATTAGGGGACACCCAAATGTCTCCCCATCCATAGAAGCAGCCCAGTGAAGCACCCCTCCTATGAGGGCTGCCTGTTCTGTTCTTCAGTCTACAATGAATCCTGTTGACTATGCCAATTGTCTTGCCAATGGGTTTCAGCCCTGGGCAAGTGCATTATGGAGTAAATGAGACCGAGAAATAAAAGGGAACATTCTTGGGGTAAAATGATTTATACTTGAATTTATTCTCTTGGCAGTAGGTCAAGCAGTAGAATCATGTCTGCATCCAGCAGTCTGCAGGTCCATAATCCACCTCTGTCTCTGCCTCAGCCCAGAGCATTGGTTAGAGAGAGCTCTTTATATAGCGACTCAGTCAACTATAGCTCATTGGCTATGGTGTGGTAGCAGTAGCCTAGCAGTAAGCCAATTGCATCATCAAGTAGTTTAGGGTCAGGTGAGCATCCTGGCCTTTGGAGCGTCCATTTTCTCGACACTTGCTTCTATGCTTTTAAATTTGACAGCCAATTATGTGTGATGCCATTGAAACAAAATATCATTGTTTTGATGTGCTATAGTCTCTCTCAGTTTATATCTAAAATTATCCTTATGCTTTAAAACATGTATTATCAGGTGTTGCTTAGATTACAACATCCATCTCATTACTTTTATTATTCATGGGAATTAAGTGAATTTTTATACCTTAATTCTTAACCATATGGAACTTTTCTGAAATCCTTTAAAAAGCTTTCTTCTTAAAAACAATTGATAATAAAGCAATAGTAGGATCCCAGTATTTTGTGATACAAGTAACTCAGAGATTTGTGAAAGAAATATTCAATAATATTACTTAATCTATGTCTATTAATTTGGAAACATTGATAATATAGACATTTATTCACTTTTAAAATGCTAAAAATGGCAGATAAAGAAATAGAAATCTCGAAAGGAGGAATGACCATTATATAAACGGTTAGAAAGGCTTTTTCAGGTAAGTTCTACTATACCTTTAACAAATAATCACTATTTCATAGAAACTTCCAAAAATATAAGAAAAGAGGAGAAAAATTTGCAGTACATTCTTACACAGTAAGGTAAAGGCAAACCAAGAAAAGAATTATAGGCTAATTTCAATATATTAACACAGGTGCAAATATATAAATGCAAGTCCCTAAGTCTAATGGGAAATTAAAACTAACTGGCTATGATCAAGTAAAGTTTAGCTCCCAAATGCAAAATAATTTCATTATCAAAAATTTTATTAACATAAAATTATTATTTCAAAAAAATGAACTACATCATGCAAATGAGAGTAAATGACCACATAACACACAAACTGGACCTGTTTGAGCATCACTGAATAATTTCATTACTTTATATTTTATAATTTCATAAGCTACTAAAGACTTTTGAAAATAGAAATAGTAGCAGTTGCATGACTGTTTTTATCCACCGCAGTCTACAATAGAATAGAGCCTCTCACAGGGGCTTGATACTGCATTCCAGGAAAGAAACTGGAATCCTGGGTTATAAGGCTTTTAAGATGCATGACTGAGCTGGAGAAGCCAAAGCTTTGGGGTTAACCAAAATGTATTTCTTTAAGCACTGAATTGTTATTTTTCTTGATCTTTCAGAAAGGAAAAGCCTTTATTTAGAGGGTGGCATGTAATGAATCATTGTTAGTAGGTTATTACCTTCCTTCAATGTAACTTTTTTTTTTAATTTTCAACAGTTTACTATTTTCAAAAAAATAGGGTTTATCTTTTAGAGCAATTTTAGGTTCACAGCAAAATATGAGCAAAAGACAGAGAGCTTTCCCATGTAACCTTCTTCCCCAACACATACACAACCTCCTCCATTATCACCACCTCCCACCACAATGATATATTTGTCACAATGAATGATCCTGCACTGACACATCATAATAACCCAAAGCAAAAAGTTTACACTGGGGTTCAATCTTGGTGTTGTACATGCTGTGGGTTTTAACAAATGTATAATGACATGTATCCATTGTTATAGTAACATATTGAAGTTTCACTGCCCTAAAATCCTTGGTGTTCCACTTGTTTATCCCTCTCTCCCCAGCTAAACCCTGGCAATCATTGATCTTTCTACTGTCTATTAGTTTTTTATTTTATAGAATGTCATGGAGTCAGAATAATATGGTATATAGCCTTTTTAGATTCTTCTTTCACTTAGGAATATGAATAAGGATCTTTCAAGTCTTTCCATGACTTGGTAGCTCATTTCTTTTTAGCACTAAATAATGTTCCATTATTTGGATGTACCACAGTTTATCCATATACCAGCTGAAAGATACCTTAATTGCTTCCATGTTTTGGCAATGATGAATAAAGCTACCATAAATATCCAGGTTCAGGATTTTGCATGTTTTCTTAACTCCTTTGGGTAAATCCCAGGGAGCACAATTGCTGGATTGTATGGTAAGAGTATGTTTACTTTTGTAAGAAACTGACAAACTGTCTTCCAAAGTAAGTACCATTTTGCATCCCCACCAGCAGGAATGAGAGTTCCTCTTGCTGCTCCAAATCCTTGCCAACATTTGGAAGTTAGTGCTGTAGATTTTAGCCATTCTAATAGGTGTGTAGTAATTGTTATTTTAATTTCCATTTCTTTGGTGACATATGATATAGAGTATCTTTTATATGCTTATTTGCTTCTTAGATGTCTGTTGTGGTCTTTGACTCTTATTTTTTCTTATTGTTGAGCTTTAAAGCGTTCTTTGAGTATTTTGTATAACATTACTGTAGCAGATAAGTCTTTTGCCAATTTTTTCTCCTTGTCTGTGGCTTGTCTTTTCATTCTCTTGACAGTGACTTGCAGAGCAAAAGTTTTTAATTTTAATGAAGTCCAGCTTATCAATTTTTGTTCATGGATCATGCTTTTGGTGTATCTGAAAACTCATCACCAAATCCAAGGTCATCTAGATTTTCTTTTGTTATCTTTCAGGAGTTTTATAATTTTGCTTCTTGCATTTAGGTTTGTGATCCATTTTGAGTTCATTTTTGTGAAATGTATAAGGTTTGTGTCTAGATTCTCTTCCTTTCTCTTTTTGCATGTGGGTATCCAGTTGTCCCATACCATTTGTTGGAAAAACCATCCATGTTCCATTGCATTGATTTGTTCCTTTGTCAAAGATCAGTTGGGGCTATCTATTTCTAAGCTTTCTGTTTTAGCCCATTGATTCATTTGACAAGTCCTTTTGTCAGTAATATATTTTATTCATTATTGTAGTTTTATATTAAGTGTTGAAGTCAGGTAGTGTCAGTCTTTTGACTTTTTTCTTCTGCAGGGTTGTGTTAGTGATTCTGGTTCTTTTGCCTCTCTGTATAAACTTCAGAATAAACTTTTTGATATCTATCATATAACTTACTGAGATTTTCATTGTTTTGCACTGAATCTATAGATCAAGTTGGAAAGAAGTGACATCTTGACAACACTGAGTATTCCTATTCATGACCATGGAGTATCTCCCCATTTATTTAACCCTTGTTTGATTTTTTTTATCAGCTTGGTAGTTTCCTCATGTAGATCCTGTATATATATTTTTAGATATACACTTTAAAAATTGGGTTACAAAGTTGGGTTTTAAAAATTGTTTTAATGTTTTAATTTAACCACATAGATTAAATACCCAAATACCAAAATTAAAATTAAAGTTAACATTTTAAAAATAGAATATTTTTGTGATTACAGAGTTAAGAAAATTTTTTAAGCAAAACCTGATAGTATAAACTATGAGAAAAAATTTTTTTTCTCTTGGCTAGGTAAAAATGAAAGATATTTAATTTAAAATTTTCCTCACAGGCAAAGTTAACCAGTATACCAGACTGGAGATGATATATGCAATGTTAAATAACAGAAACAAATGATTAATGTCTATATCATGAAGGAACACATTTGACTCAGTAAGCAAAAAAAATATTTTTCAAAATGGGCTGAAGATATGAACAGAAATAGTAACACTTATATAGCAATTATTATTTAATAGGCACTGTGTTCAGCATTTAAACATATTAATTAATTTAACACAGAGTTCTGACATAGATATGGTTATCCTCATAACAGTTGAATAGACTGAGACATATTTTATGAATGAATATAATAGAGAGTTAAATAATATATCCAAGTTTATTTTTGTCTAAATAAGTGCTGGAGCCATGATTTGTTCCCAGATCATTTTGGTCTAAAATCTGTGCTTTTTATTAGTTTGTTATATTGCCTTTGAGGATATATCCACATAACATGTTCATGATCAGCCTCACCAGAAAATGTGGAAATATATATTAAAACAAAAGTCTTATACCCTCTTATAAGTAGCAGATAGGTAAAAATAAAAGGCAGTATACTGTAAAATATATGAATATAAGGAAATTAGAAACTTTATGTTTTGCTGGTGGGAATGTAAACTTGTGAGGTTTTATGGAGATGCTTAGTAATATCTGGTAAAAAACATATATGCAAATATCCCATATCCAATAGTTAGTCCAAAAGCAGAGAACATACTCCCCAAAAATCTTTCCCACAAGTCTACAAAGAGATATGAATAAAAACATTTACCACAGTGTTGCTTTTGATGGCACAGAGGTCTAGGCAAATTGCAAGTCCATTATTGGAGGGATAGATTTATAATTGTGTGATTTATCTATATGTGTATACACATATCACATATACATGATAAGTGAATACTTCAAATATGAGTTATATTTATTATAAGAACATTGGTATATTTAATGTTGAATGGAAAAAGTTAACACAGTACAATGTATAGAACAATATCTTTTATGAAAATGAAAACTCACATTTCAAACAAATCTATTGATCTATCTATTAAATGGATTGAAAATATATGGGTTAAATACACTAGAGAGGATGTCATTGTGTATGTGTGTGAAGGGGATAGAATACGGGAATTAGTGTTACGTGAAAAATGCAGTTAAGAGAGTAGTTGAAACTGAAAGAAATCTTAAGTTATAAACTTGAGCTTCTTCTGTGTTATTTAGAGCATTCATATTTATATTTGGTTAATGGAAAATAAAGTCATGTACATTTAATATGTATTATCCTTGATGAATAAAAAGATTCATTATTTTTAAATAACCTTTCTAATCATATTAAAGTCAATAGATGTCCTTTCAACAATTAAAAATTTTTTTATTTACGTATGTTTTATAGCTTCATCTTTAACATACCTCAACTTAATTTTTTTCAACCTGAGCATGTTAAAACATTCTTTTAGTAAGCATATTCAGGAAAGCATACACTTATTTTGATAAGTGTCTAGTGTATTTTAATTTTATTAATAATAAAAATTGCTTTAAAGAATATAAAATTTTAAATAAGGAGCTTTTTCAAAAAGTAAAGATAAAAATTATATCTAAAGTTTTGGCATTTTAATTTAAAGCACTATGCAAATGAGATATTAAAATATCTATACTCTTAGAAAACTTGATTGTATAACTTATATTTCATTTTAATTTCAACTGAACATAAACAGAATGATTGTGTTTAATCCCTAACATTGCCTCTTGAGAGTTTTCCTTGATTTTAGATATGATGTGAATGCTGGATGACTCATTCAATATGATTCAGTGCCCTTGAGGAAGGTTGAATAGAATAGCTCAAATAAGGAAGATGAATTCCCTATAGCATCTCAGAATGTTGCATTTTTAAAAGCTAGAAATATTTTTCCACACAATTAGCACAAAATCACATTGTCAGGGATTTGCCTTCAGGTCATTAACTAATATGTTCACTAACAACATGCACAAAGTGGATTGAAAAAAAGATTTTCTGTCTGAGTCAGAACTGTGACTGATTTGGAATTAAACCATGCTTACTGGAATTCTATCAATAGACTTCTACTTTCAGTATTTATCTTGTAACCCTGCAATGACATTCAAAAAATATATTTTCTACCTCACCTATTTCTTCAATATCTAAGTACATTTTAAACAAAATTCATTTATTTCGTATTTGATCCAGCTTCTCATGTGTCATTTCATCATAGAAAATAAAACAATATGTGTACTCTTTCTGTAAAGATTTGCATGTGTTAATGTTGTGGTATTTATACTGGGTACAGAAGGATCATATTAAATAATGTGATAGAGACTAAAAAATAAGAAAAATAGTCTTGTTGAAGAAAATTGTCTACAACTCATGATAAATTATGAAAACTGTCCCCCAAATATTATGAAATTTGAAAAAAAGCCAAAACTTTAGGGATGATTTTGGGTGTTAATATATAAATTTATCCACTCTAGGTAGGGTAAGAAATTCCCTGAAATCAAGTCCTAAAAGGCTTATCAATAGTCCTTGGATTAACATGATCTCTCATTGTAGGTCAGGCAAGGAAAACATCCTTATGGGGCACATTTCCATGCTGTAGAATAGCAACTCAGTTCTTATTTATGTCAAGGATAGAACTTGAGAATCTACATATGCCAAAACCAGGGTAAGTATTTTCCCAGTTCACAGGGTTTTGTGAAAATTAAAAAGAACGCACAGTTATTAGGAAGGGAAAAGTGATGTATATATATGAATGTAGAAGGTCTTCAAGATTCACTTAACCACAAAACAGCTCACTTCCATAATTCTACCCTGTAGCTGTGGCATATATTTAGGAGTGTCTGAGAAAAATTGCTCTGAATAGTTAAAAGCATGACAATTCACAACTGGTTCAGAAACACTATTCACAGTATTATTGAAACCCTAGAGATGTGCAGATATTCTGGAGCAGGTTGGAAGCTAGAACTGAATTTCCCCCTTTGCTCTCTCCTTGATAAATTCACACAGACCACTGACACTCTCTAAAGTCATCTGAGATGGCAGTGAATAATGGCAACAGGCAACAAGTTCCCATTTCCCAGAGTCAATTAATCGACATCCTGCCACCTGGATTTTCCTCTTCTGACGGTGCTATAAACCATCTTTGGAATGTCAGGAGAGAAGCTACAGAAGTTTAAACCCTCAACCAGATGGAAAGGAAAGAACTCAGTATCTCAGGTCTCTCCAGAATGGAATGTGGTAGTTGACAATATCTAACCTGACCAGAGAAGCCGATCTTAACTTAGACACACTCGATAGTATTAGATACAATATCCAAGGAGTACACCAAGCTCAGAGAGGCATGGCTTGTCAGGAATGGAAATCTTCTAGTATGTTTATTTTCCTTTTGTTTTCCTTTCTCATTCCATTCTGGTTGTATTCCTTCTCCAAGGACTTTTGTCTTCTTCATATTAATATTTGGATCTTTTGGGGGATAATTAATAACCCATTATATGGTATTTATATTGCAGCTGTTTCTCTAAATCTGTTTTTCATCCATTTTCCTACTAGTACATTTTGCCATGGATTTTTCCTTTTTTTTTTATTTTAGCAAATATATAAACATTTTTCTGTATAGATTCTATATTTCCTTTCTTTTACAACTTGACATAAATTTTATTATATTATGGTATAATATACCTTGAAGTACATCTATATCTTATGTATGGTCTTATGGGCTGAAGCATAACTTCCTAGAATTCATATTTTGAGGTCCTAACTCAGAATACCTCAGAATATGACTGCTCTGCAGATGGGGCTTGAATGAAGTAATCAAGATAAAATGAAGGAATATGAATAAACCCCAATCCATTATAGCTGGTGTCATTATGAGAAGAGGAGATTAGAACACAGACACAGAGAGGAGATTATGTGAAGACACAGAAGATGACCATTTAGAAGCCAAGGAGAGAAGTCTCAGAAGAAACCAGTCCTGCCAACATCTTGATCTTAGATTTCTAGTCTCCAGAACTGTGAGAAAATAAATTTCAGCTACTTAAACCACCCAATCTGGTACTTTGTTAGGGCAGCCCTAGCAAACCAATGTATATGTGTACAGCTATAGATGTCTTTACATAACACATACCCATGCACATTATGTTTTGGTGGTAGTGACAGTAAGAAGAGGAGGATGTAGTTAACTTCACTCTATCTCAGATAACAACCTATTTTGAAGATCATTAAGTGATAATTCCTCTTTTACCCAATGTATTAAATCACACTTATTTTTTATTAAATTCCTATATAGGTTGGATTCTGGATTCATTTTCTGTACTATATAGGAGGCTACATGGAAGTTTGCTCCTGGAAAACCAAATTTTGGGGCGTGTTGTCAGGGAAGGGGACTTGGAAACACAGTGAATGTGTCTGGCTCTACTGTCTGACATCTGTGGGGTTAATTAAATGCCAAAATTTATCCAGTCGTGTACTGCCTATTTTGTTTTGGGAACTGTGGGGCACATGACTCAATGCCGTTATAGGCAAAAGTGGCAAGGCATGAAGCCATCCAGAGAAGAATAGATTATCTCCACTCTGCCAATGATTGACTATCTCTATTAGAAACATAAATGAAGCTAGTCTAGAATATTCCACTTTTCTAAAATTGTACTGGCCCCTTCTGTCATGATTTTTATTAAATGAGCTTGAAGATCATCTTTCAGATTGTATTTGTCAGCATTTTTCCTAGGTTGAATACAGATTAGCAGTGTGATTAAGATGTATTTTTTTTCCTATGAACTATTGCATATTATTCTGAAATTTCATTATTTACTGATAGCATGATTGTCTTTTTGACAGCCTATTAATAATGCTTCCAACAATATTATCACTGCAGTTATCAGTTAACCATGATATTTTGCTAGTGATTTAGTAAAATGTATTTATTTTAATTAATTTATATCTGTAAGTAAATTTATTTTATTAATGTTATAAATGTACACAGCAAAACATAAAATGTCATTGTTTAACTAAAAATGCCTTGAAATGTTTTTAAATATAACTAGAACTTTCTAACAAAAATCATAAAATAACAAAAGAAAGACAGTGAGTTGGTTTATATTCTCTTATTGCCTTAAATCTATTGTATAACAAGCCCAACATCAGTGACCAAATTTAATGATCATTTATTTGGCTCATAGGTCTATGGGTTGTCGATTTAGACTTCTCTAGGTTGCTGTTCCGGTCAAGGCTGGGCTCATGCACATGCCTGTGCTCTGATGGGTGTTGGCCTCCAATGGGATGACTGGTGGAAATTAAATCTGTTCAACATGTCTCTTACCTTAAAGCAAACTAGCCCAGGAATGTTCTGAAGATAATGGTGGAAACGGAAGTGCACAAATAGAAATAGGCAAGTGCTTTTTGAGGTTCTGCTTGTGTCAGCTGATCACATTCCCTTGGCCAAAGAGCAAGTCAGGTGGTTTAGCTCCGATTCAGTGTGGGAGTGGTGAATTTTCGAACTATCAGGCTTGGAAAATTGAATCCTTAGCGCAGGTAGAAAAGATTTGTGAACATCCTCCAGGGTCTCATTTGTTATGTGTTGTAGTGATTCAGGTTTTACTTCTGGTTTTATATTCATAGGCCTAAATCAGGAAGGTTTAACATTTTAATAATCAAAGATACTAATATTTTCCATCCTGCAATGATAATCATGATAGTTTCTTTAAACCGAATTGTTCTGGACATTTTTAGGAGGTGCAGAAATACATCTACATATGTGTAATTTTACTGCCTAAAAGATGTACCTGGGGATTTTAGAGTTTAAAAATTTAAGGTTGGGGCAGAATCATGGATAATACCAGATATTCTACTTTACTATAGTTGAGGATACCTCTTATATCTTCAGTTAACTTTTTCAGAAATAATATAAGTATCAAAATTATATGAATCATGATTACTTGTTTTTATTTAGTAAAATAAAAAACCATAAATACTTTCTCCTTTGTTGATCCAATTTTATGTCTTTTTGGCTTTTCACTCTGAATTCAGTTTAGTTTATCACAAGTCCTTCAGTGCAAAACCTATAATTTCCGGCAGCCCTCATATTTTTCTAAATTCCTAACTATACAATGATTTCCCTTTGGAGACCCCTAATGAGCCATTTTCTCAGGATTGCTGTCTGGCCTGTTACAGTCCCTGAGCATAAGGTATAGTATCCTAAACATAAAATAACTGGTGATCTATTCTCAATTTCTTCTTGAATTTCTGTAATTTTCCAGTTACTTTCATGCTTTTCACTCTCCATATAAAAAAAACATATACTATTTCTATTTCCTTAAGTCTGGTAAAATATTAAAACATAATTCTTAGTTATGTAAATATTTTTATGTATTAATAAAAATGAAATAATAACTATTGTTTTAGAAAAAATGTCTTGCACCATTGTTTTAATTATCCTTTTATTTTTCCTGTTTAAAATATGAATCATGGTCAAAAATTACAGATAATTAATGTGAGATTTCTTTGAAAGATAATAGCTGATACTCTGAACGTCTGAAAATAATTGGGCTGTATTGTCCATTTAAAATGCACAAATATTCAAAGATTGTAAAAACATCTAGATTTCATTGTTTTCTCTAAGCAATTTTCAAGACTCAGGGTGGGTTGGTAAATGTTTAACAACCAGCTCTACCAAAAGACAAAAAACAAAAACCTCTGCTTGGTGTATACAAAACTCAAGATACCAGCATGATATCATAAATGCAGAGCTCTGAGCCAATTGTGAATGGACTCCTTAAGTGAGCCCCAGTGCCCCTTAGTCCTTAAATATCTTGCCTCACTTTCTTCAAATAACATAACTATAGGTATAGCTTATTCTCATAGCTCTTCTGGCAATGAAAAGACTACAGGATTGATAACAGACATTATTTACATGGATGTGGACTGGACCAAGTAGAGTATATTACAGGGACTGCAGTGTACTGTAGACCTTACTATTCCTTAGGTACCACTCTGCACTAACCAGAGAATTATTGTTAGCTGGTCAGTGACCCAACAGTTGGGGACTCAGCAAATCATCATTCCTTCTTAACTAACAGTGATTCTATAATTTAACTTTTAAAAAGTAACACTAAAATATTAAGGAATCAATGATGATTTTCAAGGACAAAATAGAATAGTAAACATTCCTAGTTCAAATGTTGCATCTTGAAATTATTCAGCATAATTTCATTGCTTACCTTGTCAATTACTCACTATTAAATATCATGAATTTATATCAAGTGAAAAGAAAAAATACTGTATCTACCTGAAAAACTTACTAATTGAGATGTGATGAACTTCAAAGCTCAGTTACCAAACAAGTGACAAAAATATAATAATTTATAAAGTTCAAAGCTTATATCATGAGGGCTAAATAAAATGTTTACAAAACTCTCAATAGATGTTATTACTACTTAATATTGATAAAACTGCAGATCAGTGAAGATAAATACTTACTTTTTGTCACATAATTTATAAATAAGCAAGCAAACACTTGATTTGAGACTCTGGTTGAATGATGTTACTATAATTCATATTTCTGGACAAAAATATAATTCCAAATGAGGATACTTACTACTAATAAGACAGTAGATGTAAATCTAATACACATTAAGTGAAAAAAATAGATAAGTTGGACTTTATATTCCAAACCTGCTCTTCACATCTCATTGTTGAAAAATGTAAAGGCAAGCCACGAATTGGAGAAACTAGGTACAGTACACATAACTGTAAAAGGGCCTGTGTCCTGAATATATAAAGAACTTTAAAAACTCAATGAAAGGAAACAAACCACCAAGGAAAAAATGAACAAAATAATTGAAAAATACTTCATAAAGATACACTAATGGCCACTACACATATGAAAATATGCTCAAAATCATTAGTCATCAGGGAAACACAGATTAAAACCACAGAGAGATACTGCTTCATGTCTGCTAAAATGACTCAAATTCAAATACTGGCTATCATTTTTGAGAGGGTTAAATCTTAGAGAAGGCATATCAGAGTAAATTCCTTGATAGGAAAAGACAGGATGAAATTCTGAACAGACATGGAGGGATTAACCTTTGATAACTCTATTTTCCCTTTAAAAAGAAGGAAGCTAGGCACTGTGTGCACAGAGTAGGGACAATTGTGTTTGTGGTAGAGTGATACTGCCTGAGTTCTTGATATGTATTTTCTTAGGGATCCATGAATCAGGTTATTGTTTGGTAGTAATAGATGTGAGAATTCCTGGAGGTAGTGGAGAAAGAGGTTAAACTTTAGTTACATTAGAAAGCAGGAAAACATAGGGTTGCTGGGCAATGTTTCTCCCATTTGCATTTTGGGTGATTTTTATGGTATTTATACCCAGCATTTTGTGTTGAGGCAAGATATTGCACAGGCGGAGCGGAACAGAGTCTAAAGACAGAACACAGGAGTTCAAATCCCATTTCTGAAATATATATGTGATCTTGGAAAGTCAAATTTTCTTGTGCTTCTCTTTCCTCATGTAAAATGAGGATAGTGACAACACTTAAGTTGCTTTTAAAGATTGAGTCAACATATGTAAACGTAGGTGCTTGTAGTATATAGTGTTCACCCTATGTTAATAATAACAATAACTTTGGCTAAATTCAGCCACTCTAAACACAAGGAAATAGAATAGGTATAGAAAAGGAAAAAGCTTAGTTACAAGGACTCAGGGTTGGAAATTTTTAGGTCAGTGCACTGGAGATTGAATTAAAAAGTAAAGAGCATTTTGATAGGGATTGTAAAGAACCAGAATGAACAAAAGAGGCAAAAATATGTGAGGTGATAGTAGTGAAATAATGTTGCTGGAGCTAACAGTTGGATTTCTACTTCAGCTGGATTAAGTAGGAAAATGAGGTAGAGGTACAGGAAGGTATTCAGAAAGTAAAGCAGCTCAGATCTCTGAATCAATGTTCTTGCCAGTTGTAAACCTTTTAAGGTATAACAATGAGGATGAAGGCTGAGATGATGTGGAGGAAATAGTTTTTGAAAATAAAATCCAAGGGGCTGAGTAGCACATTTTGGACATTCTATATGCAGTTTGAAGTCATACTGAGGTAGGGTGGGGAAATAGGACAAGGGCCATGCCCTTGTAAAATCTACTTAGCCTGCAACAAAGGCCCAGTTTATTCTTTAACTGAATCTATAGGCTGTTCTTCCTCTTCTTCCAGCCCCTTAATCAATTAAGGAACTTTGTAACCAGGACAGGAGATAGATCTCAAGTGTAAATGAACCTATGTGGATAAAGAATACCAAGATCACAGTCAACACAGTCTCCTAAGTAACCCTATTCTTAAAACAAAACTTCAAAGGAATTATAAATCACCTGTGTACATCATGCCTTATGCTGATCCTTACTCAAAAGGCCCTCTAAAACCCCAAACCCCAAACCCTTAAGTGCACCTCCTCTCTGAGTTACCCACACTCCCCTTTGTTCAGTGTGTATTTTTGCCTTAAATAAAGACTTTTCTCTGCTTAACTTACTATGTTTTGTCTCTACTCTTCCAGTGGTAAGTGTCTCTGTCACTTTGCTATTTCATTCTGTTTTTCAGACCTAAGCACCTGTCTCTGTTCTACTCAAGATAAGTAGAGAGGGGCCACTGAGATCTCTGATTTGGCTAGTTCTGTCACCTGGGTGACCCAGACAGGACTGCAGCTGTACAATCCTGCTTTTTAGTAGTCTGTCTGAAAATCTCCTTTCTTTGCCTTTGGAAAATTCTCAGAACATAATCTCACCCCATCCAGTGCTCAACAACTCCACAAAATCCTGAGGTGGTAGGAGCTTAGTTCTCATGCCATGCAGATTCAAGCTGACACTGGATGCCAGGTGACCCTGGCTTTAAGACTTGGCAAGGGATTTGCCCCATGCTGAGCAGGAGTTCAGTGAGCTTCCCTTTCCTCCCTGTGCTCTTACCTACTTTCTGCTGCCTGCAAGGCAGCTACCATTCCCTGCCACTCTTACTTTAATGAATCCCTTCCTTACCTACAGTCATCTGACTTGCTGGAGAATTCTTTCTCATTCAGAGTCAAAAACCCTGTCCAGGTTGAAGTTTCACCTAGTGTGCAGGGGGAGACCTTCCCAGACACACCTGACTGGCAGCAATACAGAAGAGTAAAAGCAGGAGGGACTGAGCAGAAAACTATGAGCCAGATTCCAAAGGTTTTAATGTCTGAAGGAAAGTGAACAAAAAATATACATATGAATACCACATAGAATAGAAAGTAGTATCTCAAATTGTATGCTTCATTGAAACTAAATCTTTTATAGGAGAATAAATGGGACAGGGAAGGATAAAAGTTTGGGAAATGCAGTGAGAAATAAGGAAATCTACACTAGCTCTATCTTTGCCTGTGTCTGAAAGCCTTCCCCTGAGAGGTGTACTAAGAGGGCAGTATCCTTAAAGTCTGTTCAAGTAAAGAGGACAAAAGAAACTTTCAGAAAAGAAGTTAAAGATAAAGGAATTTTGAGAAAATATTCAGGGGGGTGGAGATAATGTAGAATTGGGATATATTAGAGGACATATAGAGCAGAATGGAGTGTAAATCAACATGAAGATGGATGTACCTGGGGGCCTGGGACTTGTGGCCTTAAATAAATGGAGCTTACCACGTATTTCGACCTCATGGTCTCCTAAAGAGAGATAAACAAACTGTAATCTCTCAGAAAATATTTGGAGCATCCATGCAACTATTTTCTCCTGTACTAAGTGACTGCTGGCCTGGAGGAAGGGCAATCCCATTGGGAGCATTAGGCATTCAGATGACCTTCAGGTAACCACCCTTTCTGGAAACCATGAGGAAAAAAGTGGAAATAAACAACAAAGAAATAAAGTTTGTATACACTAAAGTTCTGCACTGTGAGCATCAAAATGCCCCCCTTTTTTTCATTCAGAAGTATTTCCTTTTTATAACATGTAATTTCAATAAAATTGATATCTAACAAGACATTTGAAATATTTTTAATGTACATGTAATTATATCCACCTTATTATATGATGAAACTACAGCTTTCAGTATAGTATTTCATAAATATGGTAACTGGAAATTTTAGCAGAAACCATGATTAGTCTGTGAACATGAAACATCAGACATGATGAGTGATATCAACATGTTTAACCCATTTCTTACTTTACATAATTTCTTACTTTCAGAATGTGCTATAAACATTAATCAAATGTTTTTTGTAATAGTGCCAGTCCTCAACATTTGAATTCAGAAGAGAGATTGAAATTCTGATCAGTAGATCCTATACTTTCAGTTTAAACCAAGTCACTGCTGCTTTAACTATGATGTAATAATGCTGGCTTTCTCACTAAGAGAAGTCACGGACAAACGTGCCCATTCCATGGCACTGCTCTCCTTGACCTCAACCCCAAAGAGTACAATAGTTTATTATCTCCTAAACACAGCAGAAAATTTCCACAGCAAGGACTCTTCTGTGAACAATAACATATCAAAATTAATACCTAGGCAATTGAGCCACATAACCATAAATTCCTAGACAGCAAGCTGGTCATCATCCTGCCTCCAGGTTTCTTCCACATCTTTTGAGGTAGAAACAATGATAAAGCCATTGCATTTCTTCCCTGTTCCATATGAACTAAAATCAGTGGAGTACATATCTGCAAACATGGTTTGTAATCTTCTTCAAGTCTGTTTTATTTAAATGGTGGCTCTATCAGTTCCAAGGAAGAGTGGTCAGTAAAATGTTTATCAGGAAGATAGACTTTCTTAAGGAATAAAGTAGTAATATTCATCTTCCTTCACAAGCTATGGAATCCTTAAAATCAGGAGACATTTTCACTTTTTATGCTTAAATTTGTCCACCTTGCTTAACAGAGTGCTAATTAGAGGTGTTCAATAAACGTATGTTGGCTTTTTGCAGATGCAACAGCACTAGAGAAGATGGAAGTATTCTCTTTCTATACTCGCACTCTCGTTCCCCAACTAGGCAAGAATCGGAATGATACATGGCTCCAGTTACATTCAGTAGGACCCATTCCATGCTGAAAGTTTACAATGATGAAAAAGTAAGGTATTGGCACCAGCCGAACAGCACTTTGTGACCTAGTATGCTGCAACTACGTATGTGACTCTAATAAGTCCATGAGTCCATGTGACTCAGTTTTTGTAGAATTCATTTTTAAAAGAGCATTCAGTTAGATCAAGAATCAACATTAATACTTTTGGAAAATCCTTTCTTGCTTCCCCAGTTTCCACTGAATGTGAACTGCTCCACAGATTCACATTTCAAACTCCTAAACCCTTATTATAAGTTTGGAGACCTTTGTTGTTTCACTCCCTGTTTTTTTTGGGTTTTTTTTAGTATATTTTCAGATAAAACAACCTCCCACTCACCCAACAAGCAAGAAGAGAAGGATGATAACTGAGAGGGGAAAAAAAGAAGTGGAGAATGCTGTGAATGCTCATTATTTTTGTACTATTACCTATTTATTATGATTTTCATCCAGTGTCTATGAAAGCAAAGGGCAAACCCAGCTGGGCCATTCAGTGTCACCCATTTTCAGGAGTATATCTTTGTATTCTAATATAGTATTTATCACCAATAGTAATGTAAAATTTAAGTAAACCTGAAAGAATCATTTCCTTTTTTTTTTTTTTCACTTTCCATGACTTTATTTAGTTTCCAGGACCAGATGCCGAGCCCTATACATTTCCAGGCTTTGACTTCCCCTGATAACAGTATTATTTCACCTTCAAACTTTTTGTTTTTTGATTTTCCCTAGAATGTCAGTGATCTTCATGGTTTGCTAGTTAAATCACCAAGTTACATCTCCTGTTCTGTTTTATTTTTGTGAATTTTTTCAGCACATGTTTATTGTCTTTTCCCTGAAGAAAATTATTCCACTCCTCAAGGACTTTTGCCTCTTCTAGAAGGGCTCTTTCCTCCTCTTGAAGAGCACTGTTTTCTTCCTTAAGAGCCTTGTTCTCATGAAGGGTCTGCTCCTCCTCCTACAAAGCCTGCTCTTCCATCTCTACTGCTCCTCCTGCTTCAGTCAGGGCATGTTCCTCCATCCTGATTGCTTTCTCCTCGTGTTGTAGGGCCTTGATCTCCTCACAGAGAGACCTTATTTCTTCTTGGAGAGCTTTTGCCTCACTCTGGGAGGCTTTCTCCTGTTCCCTGAGAGCCTTGATCTGAGCCCCCAGAGCTCGATTCTGTTGCCAATAAGACTTTCTTACTGTGTTCAAGACTTTGATTTTTTTCCGCAGGTGGTTTTTGGCTTTCTAAGATCACACTTTTGACTTCTATAGGACCTGGTTTTGCTGTCTTAGGGACTGATACTTCTCCTGAATTAACTGGCTGTCCATTTGGAAGGCTTTGGTTTCTCATTGAAGAGCTTTGTTTTCTCTCCAGAGGGACTCATCTTCTCTAAGAGCTTTGTTCTCACCCCTGGACACCTTATTATCTCTCTAAAGTTTTTTTGCACCATGTTTGAGCTTTTTTTGATCTTGGGTACAAGAGAAAAAAGAAAAAAACAAATGCCATATCTTCCCTTTATTTATCTACTTTGATTCAGAGACAATATTGTTTCTTAGTGAAGAAACCATTGTTCCTTAGTGAAGAAACCATTGTTTCTTAGTGTTTTGTCTGCACAAAATATACACACTCCAAGTCTCCTGGGTTCAGCCAAAGGAGAACTAATGATATATGCAACAAAAACGGCCCTAAATTAGGCAAGAATTTGTTCACATAGAATTGGCTGTTGTGTTGACTTGCACAAGGAGTATGGTAGCAGGGACAAGGCTCAAGTCAGGCCCACTGCAGGAGAAAACAGCGAAAATATGAAGAGAAGTTAGTAAATTAATATTACACTGATATAACAAACTGAATAAGTTTAAATCTCAGCACACATAAATTGCAAATTAAGAATTCTAGATATATTGAATATTGATCAAGGTTAATGTATTGAACTGTCTGTTAAACTAGGTTTAACTTTGAGCTAAACTACTCTGCAGATCATTAATCTTCCACTAATCTATTCATTATTTAAAGTTACATCACCTGTTTTTGATGTGGAAAATATCAGGTATTTAAAAAATTGTCTCTGGTTTTATATGGGAACTAGGAACATTTTGTAAAGAAGTTATACACCATAATTTTACCATATTTACTTAGACATGTTGTAATGTTATCAAATTTTTAAACAAAAATTCACACTTAAATTTCTGTGGTCTCTGAATTTTCTGCAATTCTGATTCCTTTTAGTACTAGAAAACAACTAGGCAGCATTTTATGTCACCTACAGTGATGTCATATAGTGCTGACACTAATGATAAAATGGATGCTGTATACAGTGTTGGCTGTTTTTTAATATGTATTTAAGAAAAAAATGTAATTTAAAAAGTAAGGCTATATTTGATACTCTTCTATTTTTAAATGAATATGTATTTAGTGTTTGCTTCCATCTAAATTATTAAAATTAGTAGCAAACATTGATTTTTGTTATAAACAAAATAATCTTATGTTTTTCCTAGGAATTGACAAGTACTAGTAGATACTTTACAATCAAAGGTAAAATATCTTAAATGGTTTTAAGATCACTGCTGAATAATCATCATTAGGTAAATTTGTACGTTATACCAAGGAAATATCACTGGCCACATTTTAATTCCAGTAATCCAATCTAAGATAAATTTTATACTATTCAACATATGTCCACTGCTAGGCTATTAAAAAAGAAAGTATTTTTATAAATTTTTAAAATGCAAACTTTGGTCACATATTTAAATATTCATATATCCCATGTTTTAGCTATTTATGCTTATAAATGTATAATTAGTTTAAGGTATAACCTTGAATATTGAATATAAAATAACATGATAAGCCAAAACCATTCCGGAATAAGATTTGTGGATTTCTCATACCAGATTTTTCAGCAGGTGTCTTCATTATTTCTGTTTAACAAGGTTAAAAAAGTATTTTTCTCACACATTCATAACTCTCTAACTTAAAAATAATAAAATTGTAATAACATGGAATGAGAATTAATGTAAAATTAAGAAGATCCATGTGAAAGTTTTCAATTTCTTTCTTTTTAACTTGATAAGAGTGACATATCCATTCAGCCATCTTCCTTTCTAATTAAGTTAAGAAAGTATTTTATATGTCTGTGCACCAGCTTCTTTATTTCTTTATGCTAGTAATTTTGCTTTTTTTTTTGGGTGCTACTATCATGGTAGCTAGATTCAGGAAGAGTTCCAAAAGACAAAGAACTCTGGGCATTCTATATTGGAATGTTGTAATTCTTGAGGTTTAAGGGCAAACTAGGAAGGAAGGAAATCTCTGTTGTCCTGATCTATTGAATAAATTGAATTCATAATTTAATCCTTTTCTTCAAAAAAATTACAGTTCCACTTAGCTTCATGAGTGAATATTTAAGAAATACTATTAATATTTCAATGAATTATTTTAGACAGAAAAAAATGAACAACTTGTTGTTTGAGATCACATTATTTTGCTTAAAAGCTTCACAGGGGTATTATTACAAGAAAGGAAAACTATAGCCAAAAGTATCTCATAAACACAGATGCAAAAATCCTAAACAAAAGACTAGCACACAAAGTCTAGAGATACATAAAAAAAGTCTATATCATCACCAAGTTATGATTAATTCATGAATGTAGGACTGAGCTAACATTGGGAAATCAATTATTGTAAATTCATTACATTAACAGAACAAAGGAGAAAACTTTCATCTCATGCCAAGATGAGAAAAGTAATTTCAGTAGATTCAGAAAAAGCATTTGATAAAACAAAAGTCAACACATTTTATTGATTAAAAAACAAAGCCAAACCAATAATACCACCACCACCAATATCCTCTTAGCTCATTAGGAGAAGAAAACAATGCCTTTAATTCAATTATGAGTTTTAAAAACAAAACAAAACAAAACTATAGAAACATACTAAGTGATAAAACATTAATAGATCACAAATATATAAGGATGCCCTTTGTCATCACTTTCATTCTTCGTTGTCCTGGAGTTGCTTGATGTTGTTAGATAAGAAATAGAGTATGTAAGATAGGGAAAAAAATAAGGCTCTCAGTATTTGCAAATTATATTGTAAACATTTATAATAAAATGTTAAACTCTTAAAATAGTTAAACTATTTAAATATGATTTAGCAAGTTTATTGGATTTAAGGTCAATCTGAAAATCAGCTTTATTTACATATATCCAATAATAAACAATTGGAAAATGAATTTTATAATTATATATATACATTGGCAGGAAAAATGAAACACCTAGAAATAAATTTGTGCAAGACCTCTATACA
The DNA here is from genome assembly GCA_032199065.1 of Smutsia gigantea. Classification (NCBI taxonomy): domain Eukaryota; kingdom Metazoa; phylum Chordata; class Mammalia; order Pholidota; family Manidae; genus Smutsia; species Smutsia gigantea. The sequence goes on from JAVSCE010019566.1 coordinate 45,239, forward strand.
GAAAAATATAAAAATGATCGAGATAAATTATAGATATATGCATAACAGGAAAAATAGACCATTTTTAGATTCAATATTTGAAAGATGTTAAGTTTCCTCAAATTGATTTATATGTTTAATGGATTTCATGGAAAAATAATCCTAGCAGTTTGTGTAGGTAGGTGTGTGTGTAAACTGAGAAGTAGACTCTAGTATTTCTACTGAAATGCAAAGAACAAGGAAATGCCATGACAATCTTGAAAATATGATCAGCTTTTAAACAGCTATAGTACATCAAACTGTACAGTGTTAATTCAAGAATAGATAACTAAACCCATGGATCAGGGTAGGAAGCTCAGAAACAGAACCACATATTCATGGATACTAAAGTGCTCGATGGAACAAAGCTGATTAATCTCACAAACAATAAAGTCAAGTGAAATAAACAATGCATATCATATGATTCCATTTAAACAAAGGCCCAAATCATGTAATTACAAGTCTAAGTACAGATTGCTTCTGAGAGGTAGGGGTATGCTAATAATGGGATGCTGATAGTGTATGACTTTTAGCTTTAAGTGGGGATACCACTTTTGTTCATTTTTTGATAAAGAGCAGCCCACATGACTTGTACACTTTTCTGCAGAGTATGACTTAGTAAAATAAAAATATTAATGGAAAATAGCAACAGGATAAAGTGTTCATGTGTAAAATGATGTGTCTTTGTATTTATCTTTACTGAAGTCTACCACTTAATACCAGTGTTATCTTGAGCAAGTTATTAACTTTTTCTCTCTGCATTTCATCAACTGTATAATGAGAAGTATCTAATCATTTCCTTAGATAAAATGAATTAAAATACATTTGTAAAGACTTAGAAGTTTGCCTGGCCCATAATAAGTGTGAGTCACCACCATTATCATTATCATCATTTTTTAGTTTTGTTTTTTTTTTAAGAATTTGCTTGTAATGAAAAGAATTTTCTAGGGTATCATTATACCTGTGTCAAATGTCACCGACATTGTTGCTCCAATACTGTATTTCACATAATTTTCTGTATTTCAAGATTTCATAATATTCCCAGTCAAATTAACGTTTGCATTCTTGGCAAGTACATTATTTCAGAGTTCTTCAGATAAAACATAAATTTCAAGGTGGTCTTGCATTTGGTATGATTTTAACAAACTGAAGAAAGAGAGGCAAAGTGACTCCCTGGCTGTTTATTAGTTAGTAATATTAGAAGATGCAGATTAAATTGAAGGGAAATATGTCATGTTTAATAGCAACATCAATTTAGAAAGTTATCAAGTTTTCTGAACTTTTTCTAAATATTTGTCAAATATAGATGAATTATTAGTTTTGTTAGGCAGAAAGACAGATATAAGCAGGATAAAAAGAGGCTGGGACCCACCAAGAACTCAGGGGGTTAATCATATAAAGCTAGAGAGCCATTGGTAACTTAGAGGACTAATTAAATAAATCCACAGGGACCAAGAGTGACCTGAGGAGCACAGACACTCCCCAGATAAGAAACCGCAGAGCTCAGGCAATCCCCAATGACAAAACTTCCCCAGGTAAGAAGGTCAGAGTGCCGCCCATGTCTTCAATCCTCCAATCATATCAAGCCCCAAAGCCAAAGAATGTCAATCAAGGACTTCTCTACCTTGCCAAAACCCCCATAAAAGAAGCCTCAGAGTAAGCAGCCTGCCTTTGTCTACCTTGACTCTGGCCAGCTCCTCCCTTGGGGCGGTGGCGGGGGCGGTATGTGTTCCCAGCCAAGGGCACATAAACAACAAACCACTGAAATCTAAATTAGTCAAGGGAAAACTAGAAGGGGAGAAGGACTTTCATTGCTTCCAAGAATCCTGGCTCCGTTTGCCTACTCCCGCTTGCCTGTTTCTCCAGTCACTACTCTCGTTTCCCGCATTTCTCTTCTGTTTTTGGCTGACAGACCAAAACCTCTCCGGTCATGGCTTGTGCTTGCCTCTTCCCCGACCCCTTGTAAGCACCTATTGATATGGAGATGGTTAAGAGCAGGCAGGAGATTCTGGAAATACTGCCATTTTACCCACACAAGTAAACCTGCCTCTGTCTCCCTTGTCTCTGTTCTGCTCCTCCCTTGGAGTGTATTCAAATAAAATGTGCATTTTGCTTTGCCATTATGTCTCTGTCTCTCAATTCTTTGTTGCAGTGGGGACAAGAACTGAGAATGAACTCAGCCCATAACAGTTTCAGACTTCTAATTTATTTTAACTTGTTGATTAGTGCCATGTTCTAAGTAGTAGGGTAAGTGCGTTCATATAATTACAGATTGTCAGAGCACAACGCAGTAAAGATTTGAAACTGTGTCCTTAGGAAGCTTCCCATTGCTGTTCAGGAATCATCCAGCATCATTTTATACATGATTTATTTTCTGAACTTTTTCAGTTGAAGTCTTAACATATAGGAATTGCATAAAATTATTTTATGAATGTATAAAAAAATATGCTGTTCATAAAATTAGCATTCTAGAATTAAAATGCCTTAACATTCAAACTAGTTCAGTTTGGAGCTGACTCTGTCACTTTCCAATTCTATGACCTTAAAAAATCCTCTCACAGTGAGTTTTCTCTGCTCTAAAAGTTAGCCTAAATGACTCTTATCTAAGAAAACTCAGGCCATCTGAAGATGAACAGCCTCAGGAATGTTTAGGAGGACAAGTCTAGAGACACTTGGGCAGGGAAGAGTGCAGTCTTAAAATCTTATGTTGTTCTTAAATCTTAAATGTTATTTAATAAAAGTTATTTGAGCTCCCAAGATAAGGAAACTGCACATGAACACAAAGGAAAAGCAATAAGCAAGCATGATAAACATGTTATTATTGACATTTTGAGGAGTCACTCCCAGTTCGCATTTTTTAAATACTTTTTTCTTATTTTTTTTTATTTTGGTATCATTAATATACAATCACATGAGCAACATTGTGGTTACTAGATTCCCCCCATTTTCAAGTCCCCACCACATACCCCATTGCAGTCACTGTCCATAAGCACAGTAACATACTATAGAGATACTACTAGTCTTCTCTGCTGTACTGCCTTCCCCATGACGCCCCCCCCAGGTTATGTGTGCTAATCATAATGCCCCTTATTCCCATTCTCCCTCCCTTCCAAGGCCCTTTCCCTTTGGTAACTGTTAGTCCATTCTTGGGTTCTGTGAGTCTGCTGATGTTTTATTCCTTCAGTTTTTGCTTTGATCTTATGCTCCACAGAAGAGAGAAATGATTTGGTACTTATCTTTTTCTGCCTGGCTTATTTCACTGAGCATAATACCCTCTAGCTCCATCCATGTTGTTGTAAATGGTAGGATTTGTTTTCTTCTTATGGCTGGATAATATTCCATTATGTATATGTACCACCTCTTCTTTATCCATTCATCTACTGATGGACACTTAAGTTGCTTCCATGTCTTGGTTATTGTAAATAGTGCTGCAATAAACACAAGGGTGCATATGTCTTTTTGAAACTGGGATCCTAAATTCTTAGAGTAAATTCCTAGGAGTGGAATTCCTGAGTCAAATGGTATTTCTATTTTGAGTTTTTTGAGGAACCTCCATACTGCTTTCCACAGTGTTTGAACTATTTTACATTCCCACCAGCAGTGTAGGAAGGTTCCCCTTTCTCTGTATGCTTGCCAGCATTTGTTGTTTCTAGTCTTTTCTATGTTGGCCATCCTAACTGGTGTGAGCTGATATCTCATTGTGGTTTTAATTTGCATTTCCCTTATAATTAGTGACATGGAGCATCTTTTCATGTGCCTGTTGGGCATCTGAATTTCTTCTTTGGAGAAGTATCTGTTCATATCCTCTGCCCATTTTATAATAGGGTTATTTGCTTTTTGGGTGTTGAGGCATGTGAGTTCTTTATATTTTGGATGTTAACCTCTTGTTGGATATGTCATGTACAAATATATTTTCCCATACTGTAGGATGCCTTTTTGTTCTGATGATGGTGTCCTTTGCTGTGCAGAAGCTTTTTAGCATGATGTAGTCCCATTTGTTCATTTCTTATTTTGTTTCCCTTGCCCGAGGAGATGTGTTCAGGAAAAAGTTGCTCATGTTCATATTTAAGAGATTTTTGCCTATGTTGTCTTCTATGAGTTTTAGGGCTTTATGACTTACATTCAGGTCTTTGATCCATTTTGAGTTTACTTTTGTGTTTGGGGTTAGACAATAACCCAGGTTCATGCTCTTGCATGTAGCTATCCAGTTTTGTCAGCACCAGTTGCTGAAGAGGCTGTCAATTCCCCATTGTATGTCCATAGCTCCATATATTGACCATATATGCTTGGTTTTATGTCTGGGCTCTCTAGTCTGTTCAATTGGTCTATGGATCTGTTCTTCTGCCAGTACCAAATTATCTTGATTACTGTTGCTTTGTAGTAGAGCTTGAAGTCAGGGAGCATAATAAATACCCCCCGCATTATTCTCCCTTCTTAGGATTGCTTTGGCTATTAGGGGTCTTTTATAGTTCCATGTGAGTTTTTGAACTATTTTCTCTAGTTTGCTGAAGAATGCTATTGGTATGTTGATAGGGATTGCAATGAATCCATAGATTGCTTTAAGTAGGATGGCCATTTTGACAATATTAATTCTTCCTCTAAATGAGTATGAGATGTGTTTCCACTTATTGGTATCTTCTTTCATTTCTCTCATTACTCTCTTGTAGTTTTCAGAGTACAGGTCTTTCACTTCCTTTGTTAGGTTTATTGCTAGATATTTTATTCTTTTTGAAGAAGTTGTGAATGGAATTGTTCTCCTGATTTCTCTTTCTGTTAGTTCATCATTAATACATAGAATGCAACAGATTTCTGTGTATTAATTTGGTATCCTGTAACCTTGCTGAACTCAGATATTAAATCTGGTAGTTTTGGAATTAATTGTATAGGGTTTGTTAGGCACAATATCATGTCATCTGCAAACAGGGACAATTTAACTTCTTTCTTGCCAATCTGGGTGCTTTTTATTGGTGTAGTCTAATTGCCATGGCTAGTACCTCCAGAACTATGTTGAATAAAAGTGGAGAGAGTGGGCATCCTTGTCTTGTTCCCGATATTAAAGGAAAAGCTTTCAGCTTCTTGCTATTAAGTATAATGTTTACTGTGGGTTTGTCATATATGGCCTTTATTATGTTGAGGCACTTGCCCTCTATACTCATTTTATTGAGAGTTTTATCATGAATGGATGTAGAATTTTGTCGAATGCTTTTTCAACATCTATGGAGATGATCATGTGGTTTTTGTCCTTCTTTTAGTTAATGTGGTGGATGATGTTGATGGATTTTCAAATGTTGCATCCCTGGAATAAATACTGCTTGATCATCATGGATGATCTTTTTGATGTATTTGTTAATTTGGTTTGCTAATATTTTGTTGAGTATTTTGCATCTATGTTCATCAGGGCTATTGGTCTGTAATTATCTTTTTTAGTGGTGCCTTTGCTGGTTTTGGTATTAGAGTGATGCTGGGCATGTAGAATGTAGAATGAGTTTGGGAGTATACCCTCCTTTTCTACTTTTTGGAAACTTTGAGGAGCATGAGTATTAGGTCTTCACTAAATGATTGATAAAATTCAGCAGTGAGAGGACTTCTGGGAAGATGGCGATGTGAGTAGGGGGGCAGAAATCTCCTCCCAACACTATATTTATCTATGAAAAAACAGCAAATACATCTATTCCTAAAAGAGAGACTAGAATACACAGGAAAGCGCACAGCATGCAGCTACACCTGAGAGGACTCGGCACCCCAAGTGGCGGGTAAGATATGGAGCTGCGACCCAGTGGGACCCAAGCACTCCCCCACACCAGCGCACCAGCGGGAGGAGAGGAGTCAGAGCCATTAGGGAGTGGAAGTACACCCCTCGAAGTAGCCAGCTCCGGTGATCTGCACAGGGAGTGCTCTGACCCCATCACGCAGTGTAGCAGAAATTGGAGAGACAGAGGGGCAGGATCTGAGTGAGGAACCCACCAGGGTGCTTGCAGCCAGCTCACAGGAAGGAAAAAAAAACTCGTGCTTTCCTCAGTGGTCTTAAAGAGACAGGGGCCAAGTGGAGGAGCCAGATCACCCTGGCACACTCAGCCCAGCAGGCTGGGAGTCCTGGGGGGTTTCGGACGCCCTAGCTGAAGACTAGGGAAGCGTGGCCGTACTTACACTTCTCACTGAGATCTACAGCCTCCCATTCGTTCCCACCCTGGCCAGAGCGATAAAGGGCCCTGCGGAGCGGCACAGCCACGGCTGCGGAATAGTGGAGCAACAGCACCACCTACAGCATTCCCACAGAATCTACTCACGGTGGGCGTTTTTTGTTGTTGTTGTTTTGTTTTGTTTTTTGTTTTTTTGTTTTCTTTTTTTTCTTCCATTCTTTCTTTTTTCTTTTTTCTTTTATTCTCTTTTTAAAGTCTTAAAGAGCCCAGCTGACATACGTGGCAACTATCAGTGGCCAGTTATACAGCCATGAAAAGACAGAGGCATATGGTTCAGACCAAAATCAACCAGACAACCCCAGAGAGGGAGCCTGAAGGGATGGAAATGCACAGTATTCCTGAAAAAGAATTCAGAATAAAAGTCATAACCATGCTGATGGACCTACAGAGAAATGTGCAAGATATGAGGGAGGAAGTGAGGGAAGTGAGGAAAGACAATGCAGAAATCAAACAAGTGATCGACAGGCTTAACAGCAGACTGGATGAGATGCAAGAGACTGTTAATGGAATAGTAATCCGAGAACAGGAATACAAAGAAGCTGAGGCAGAGAGAGATAAAAGGATTTCTAGGAATGAAAGAATATTAAGAGAACTGTGTGAGCAATCCAAACGGAATAATATTCGCATTATAGGAGGACCAGAGGAAGAAGAAAGAGAAAAAGGGATAGAAAGTGTCTTTGAAGAGATACTTGCTGAAAACGTTCCCTTGCAGGGAAGGAAATAGACTCGCAGTCCACGGAAGCCCACAGATCTCCCAACACAAGGGAACCAAGGAAGACAACACCAAGACATATAATAATTAAGATGGCAAAGATCAAAGACAAAGACAGAGTATTAAAGGCAGCTAGAGAGAGAAAAAAGATCACCTATAAAGGAAAACCCATCAGACTATCATCAGACTTCTCAACAGAAACCTTACAGAAAAGAAGAGAATGGCATGATATATTTAACGTTATGAAACAGAAGGGCCTCGAACCAAGAATATTGTATCCAGCACGATTATCATTTAAATATGATGGAGGGATTAAACAATTTACAGACAAATGAAAGTTGAGAGAGTTTGCCTCTCATAAACCACCACTACAGGATATCTTAAATGGACTGCTCTAGATGGAAGCACTCCTAAGTCTAAAAAGATGTCACCAGAGAAAATAAAATCGTAGCAAAGAAAGCAGACCATCCAAATACTAACTAAAGGCAAAGAATAAAACACCTAGTACACAAAGAATGGAGTAGGAAGAATAAGAAGGGAGAGAAATAAAGAAACTTCAGACAGTGTTTATAATTACTTAACAAGAAAGTTATGTTAGATGGTTAGATAGTAAAGAAGCAACCCTTGAACCTTTGGTAACCACGAATCTAAAGCCAGCAATGGCAATAAGTACATATCTATCAATAATCACCCTAAATGCAAATGGACTGAATGCACCAATCAAAAGACACAGAGTAACAGAATGGATAAAAAAGCAAGACCCATTTATATGCTGCCTACAAAAACTCACCTCAAACCCAAAGATATACACAGACTAAAAGTGAAGGGATGGAAAAAGATATTTCATGCAAACAGCAAGGAGAAAAAAGCAGGTGTTGCAGTATTTGTATAAGACAAAATAGACTTCAAAAAGAAGAAAATAGTAAGAGATAAAGAAGGACATTACATAACGATAAAGGGGTCACTCCAACAAGAAGATATAACCATTATAAACATATATGCACCCAACACAGGAGTGCCAGCATATGTGAAACAAATACTAACAGAATTAAAGGAGGAAATAGACAACAATGCATTCATTTTAAGAGACTTCAACACACCACTCACTCCAAAGGACAGATCAACCTGAGAGAAAATAAGTAAAGACACAGAGGCACTGAACAACACACTAGAAAAGATGGACCTAACAGACATCTACAGAACTCTACACCCAAAAGCAACAGGATACACATTCTCTTCTCAAGTGCACATGGAACATTTTCCAGAATAGACCACATACTAGGCCACAAAAAGAATCTCAGTAATTTCAAAAATATTGATATCCTACCAATCAACTTCTCAGATCACCAAGGTATAAAACTAGAAATAAATTTTAGAAAGAAATCAAAAAAGCTCACAAATACATGGAGACGTAACAACATTCTCCTAATTAATCAATTTTTTAAACGACCAAATCAAAACAGAAATCAAAGAATATATGAAGACTAATGACAACAACAACACAATGCCACAACTTCTGTGGGATGCAGCAAAGGCATTTCTAAAAGGAAAGTATATTGCAATCCAGGCCTATTTAAAGAAGGAAGAACATTCCCAAATGAATAGTCTAAAGACACAATTACTGAAATCGGAAAAAGAAGAACAAATGAGGCCCAAAGTCACCAGAAGGAGGGACGTAATAAAGATGAGAGAAGAAATAAATAAAATTGAGAAAAATAAAATAGAAAAAATCAATGAAGCCAAGAGCTGGTTCTTTGAAAAAATTAACAAAATAGACAAACTCCTAGCCAGACTCATTAAGAGAAAAAGAGAATCTACACATATAAACAGAATCAGAAATGAGAAAGGAAAAATCACGACGGACCCCACAGAAATACAAAGAATTATAAGAGAATATTATGAGAATCTATATGCTAACAAGCTGGAAAACATAGAAGAAATGGACAACTTCTTAGAAAAAGACAGCCTTCCAAGACTGACCAAGCAAGAAACAGAAAAACTAAACAGACCAATCACCAGCAATGAAATTGAATCGGTAATCAAAAAACCACCCAAGAACAAAACCCCCGGACCTGATGGATTCACCTCTGAATTCTACAGACATATAGAGAAGAAATAACACCCATTCTCCTTATGGTTTTCCAAAAAATGGAAGAGGAAGGAATACTTCCAAACTCTTTCTATGAAGCCAGTGTCACTCTAATACCAAAACCGTGCAAAGACCTCATGAAAAAAGAAAATTACAGACAAATATCCCTGATGAACGTAGATGCAAAAATACTCAACAAAATATTAGCAAACCGAATTCAAAAATACATCAAGAGGATCATACACCGTGATCAAGTGGGATTCATCCCAGGGATGCAACGATGGTACAACATTTGAAAATCCATCAACATCATCCACCACATCAACAAATAGAAGAACAAAACCCACATGATCATCTCCATAGATGCTGAAAAAGCATTTAACAAAATTCAGCATCCATTCATGATTAAAATTCTCAACAAAATGGGTATAGACGGCAAGTACCTCAACATCATAAAGGCCATATATGACAAACCCACAGCTAACATCATACTTAACAGCAAGAAGCTGAAGCTTTTCACCTAAGATCGGGAACAAGACAGGGATGCCCACTCTCTCCACTGTTATTCAACATAGTACTGGAGGTCCTAGCCACTGCAATCAGACAAAACAAAGACATACAAGGCATCCAGATTGGTAAAGAAGAAGTCAAATTGTCACTATTTGCAGATGACATGATACTGTACATAAAAAACCCTAAAGACTCCATCCACAACTACTAGAACTAATATCTGAATTCAGCAAACTTGTAGGATACAAAATTAACACACAGAAATCTGTTGCTTTCCTATACACTAATGATGAACTAACAGAAAGAGAAGTCAGAAAAACAATTCCATCACAATCACATCAAAAAGAATAAAATACCTTGGAATAAACCTAACAAAGGAAATGGAAGACCTGTACTCTGAAAACTACAAAACACTCCTAAGAGAAATTAAAGAGGACACTAACAAATGGAAATGCATCCCATGCTCTTGGCTAGGAAGAATAAATATTGTCAAAATGGCTATACTACCTAAAGCAATCTACAGATTCAACACAATACCTATCCAACTACCAACAGCTTTCTTCAATGAACTGGAACAAATAATTCTAAAATTCATATGGAACCACAAAAGACCCCGAATAGCCAAAGCAATCCTGAGAAGCAGGAATAAAACACCGGGAATTACGCTCCCCGATTTCAAGCTCTACTACAAAGCCACAGTAATTAAGACAATTTGGTATTGGCACAGAAACAGACCCACAGATCAGTGGAACAGAATAGAAAATCCTAACATTAACCCAAACATATACAGTCAATTAATATTTGATAAAGGAGCCTTGGGTATACAATGGGGAGATGACAGCCTCTTCAGCAGCTGGTGTTGGAAAAACTGGACAGCTACACGTAAGAGAATGAAACTGGAGTACTGTCTAGCCCCATATACAAAGGTAAACTCAAGGTGGATCAAAGACCCGAATGTAAGTCATGAAACCATAAAACTCTTAGAAAAAAACATGGACACAAATCTCTTGGACATAAACATGAGCAACTTCTTCATGAACATATCTCCCCAGGCAAGGGAAACAAAAGCAAAAATGAACAAGTGGGACTATATGAAGCTGAAAAGCTTCTGTACAGCAAAGGACACCATCAGTAGAACAAAATGACATCCTACAGTATGAGAGAATATATTCATAAATAACGTATCTGATAAAGGGTTGACATCCAAAATGTATAAAAAACGCACTCACCTTAACAAACAAAAAGCAAATAATCCAACTAAGAAATGGGCAGAGGACATGAATAGAAACTTCTTTAAAGAAATTCAGATGGCAAACAGGCACATGAAAGATGCTCCACATCGCTAATCTTCAGAGAAATGCAGATTAGAACCACAATGAGATACCACCTCACACCAGTGAGGATGGCCAACATCCAAAACACATACAACAACAAATGTTGGCGAGGATGTGGAGAAAAGGGAACCCTCCTACACTGCTGGTGGGAATGCAAATTAGTTCAACCATTGTGGAAAGCAGTATGGAGGTTCCTCAAAAAACTCAAAATAGAAATACCATTTGACCCAGGAATTCCACTCCTAGGAATTTACCCTAAGAATGCAGCAGCCCAATTTGAAAAGGACAGATGCACCCCTATGTTTATCGCAGCACTATTTACAATAGCCAAGAAATGGAAGCAACCTAAGTGTCCATCAGTAGATGAATGGATAAAGAAGAGGTGGTACATATACACAATGGAATACTATTCAGCCATAAGAAGAAAACAAATCCTACCATCTGCAACAACATGGATGGAGCTAGAGGGTATTATGCTCAGTGAAATAAGCCAAGCCGAGAAAGACAAGTATCAAATGATTTCACTCATATATGGAGTATAAGAACAAAGAAAAAATACTGAAGGAACAAAACAGCAGCACACTCACGGAACCCAAGAACGGACTAATAGTTACCAAATGGAAAGGGACTGGGTAAAATAGGTGGGAAGATAGGGATAAGAGGGAAAAGGGGGCATTACGATTAGCAGACGTAATGTTGGGGGGGCACGGGGGGGGCTGTAGAATTCAGAGAAGACAAGTAGTTATTCTGTAGAATCTCACTACGCTGATGGACAGTGACTGTAATGGAGTTGGTGGGGGGGACCTGATGAAGGGGTAGTTTAATAACCATAATATTGCACATGTAATTGTAAATTAATGGTACCCAAAAAATTATATTAAAAAAAAGAAATTAAAAAAAAATTCAGCAGTGAAGGCATCTCGTCCAGGGGTTTTGTTCTTAGGTAGGTTTCTGATTACCAGTTCAACTTCTTGCTGGTAATTGGTCTATTCACATTTTCTATTTCTTTCTGACATCCATTTCAATATTATTCAGTTTGGTCTCTAGCTAGGTATCCAGGGTTTACACTCCCGTTTGAACGGATATTTTTCAATAATGCACCACACCGCTGTTTCTTCTGTTACTACTTATGGATCCATTGATACATAAGAAATCCACCTCCTAGAGAGGTTTTTTTCTTATATGAAGTTAACCAGTTCAGAAGTAACTTGATTTCCTGTGGTTCTTTAACTAGTAGACTCATGGTATACCCGATTTGTGGTTCCTTCTTGACTGGGAATATAAAAAAAAAATTGGGGGCTGCTAAGCTAACTCTACTCATACAGGCTTGACATTAATAATTTAAAGCTAGAACCTCCTTTGTGCTGTGAAGTACACACAAAATTCAGCTGCCATATGATAGGAGGAAATTACTGTAAATCAGCTTCTAAAAGAACTTTAAAAATATAAAGTGCTCTCATAATATGGGTGCCTGTTGAAAACACAATGCTGTTGATGTAAAACCTTCATAAGATTGTATGTCAATATACTTTAATTAAAAAAAAAAGATATAAGGTGTTCTTTTGCCTAAAACTGAACCTTTACTTCACCTATACCTGCCTAGGAAACACTGAACTTGTGAACTAAGCAGTGAAAATATGCATGCTGAAGCCACCTGTTCCAACTAACATTACGGCTGTTAGCTTGCCTCAGGATGACAAGTAAACTAGCCTTTGCAGAAGGTAGCTATGAGGTCTCCATGTCATGTGTGCTAAATCCCCAGCAACCAGCCTTTACTTACCAGACATTGGTCATGGAGTTTAGCTAGTGGTTAAGCCCCATGAGAGAGTCTGTTCTGCAGAGCACTTCTGTACCCCAAGTGGTTCCTTGTGAGCTTTGTTTGAGGTCCAAGTGACTTTGCCAAGCCTACAGATGTCCAGCACTTACTCTATAGCCTAGGCATCTTTCCTTAAGGTGATACCTTTTCTCAAGTCACTGCAGTCATCACTGGCTGGTTTGAGCATCTTGCACAGAACTCAGAAATAAGAAGTCAAATGCTTAATTGTAAAAATATCACCTGGATAAACACAACCATCTCCCAGGTTTAAAGTACTTTGCCCACACACTCAAATCCATTGCCCACTGCCATACCTTCTGTTTCCATAGGTAGCCTTAATTGCATCCTTAGTTTTTTTGTTTGTTTTGTTTTAGAATATCTAAAGAGTGTATCAAAGTTTAAGGTCTTGAAAATTTACTGCTCAAAACTGCAAATATCCCAGGGAGAGACAAGACTTTGTAAAACATACATTTTTCAGGAAATCAATTAATAGTAGATACTTTCTACAGGTAAGAAGAGTGGGGATTATCTTTTCAAATTTGAGTTAATCACTCCACCTATCCAAAGCAGAATGAGTAAAGTGGCGTGGAGACGTCCGAAAATACACCAATTGAGAACCTTACAATGGATTTGGCAAATAAATGCCTACCCTACCCTCCCAAGAAGTAACAAGTGAATAAAAGACTTATCACTGAGGAGAATTATTGATGGAAGGACATGCAGAAATAGATATGACAGGCTCCAGTTCTGTAAAGATAGGGAATTAAAAATAAGTAATGCAACCCAGAGAATCTTAAGGCAATAGCCAGAGAATCAAGGAACATGGAAATAAGATTTAGAGCTGCCAGACCAGACAGCAACTTTTTGTTCTATCTGTTTGAAAAGGCCAACATTGAGTTTGATTGTGGAAATCAGTTAGGATGTGTTCCAATTATCGCTTTCAACCCTAAAATTCCATTATTGCCTTAAAAAATGATATTCAAAACCAGTAATAACCAAAAATAGCTGCTTAATTTTAACTTACATTCAAAAAAATATTTCCTAAAGTTATGAAAACAAAGTAGAATCACAATGGTTTGTTTGAGTTAAGTGACTACCTAATTACTTTATAGAAAATTACCTTTTTTCCTTAAAACATCATGAGGTTGCCAAATCTACTCCTTAATCTCAAATTGTAGTGAGGGGTCTCATGCTATTTGGCTTCTGGGCTCCATCTGCCTTTGTCTGCATCTGCTTTCATCCTCCTTAAACTCCTCTCAAAAGGAGCACGGAGAATCTACAATTCATGTCAGGGCACCCAGCCAGATTAGAAGCTGCCAAATATCAACATCAGGTTTTGTGAGAAAAATTAAGTTACTTAAGCCTTCTCTCTAGCACAGCAATGATGTTGGATGAAACGTTATGCAGTTTGAATCTCTATTTACACCCTGCTGGGAAAAGATAATTTAGAAGGGAAAATGTGAAGTTATGATGTGATTTGGACATTTTATGGTAACCTAACCTTTTCAACTGCTATTCTTATTGTGTCTGGTTACCATGTTAGTGATTTTTTTTTTTTACTGTTTTTCTGCAGTTGTCACACTGCAACACGGAGAGTAGAGTGTGAATAACTTCACATCTTACATTTTAAAAGGGTTTTATGGTTCTTTGCACATCTTCAATAATGCATTGTCCTGTGCAGAGAAAGTATTGATAGGCATGTGTTTTCATTCTGGGAGTTTTTTTCCTAGTAAATGATTTTAGATTTATTAATGAAAAATAAATTTAAAATTTGAGAATGAAGGCAGTTAGAAACCTTAAGGGCCACACATTGAATGGAGCATTTGACTATTATTTTCAATATTAGTTTTGCTCATCAGTAAATGGTAATAATGATAGTATATCCTCATAACTTTACGTTGATCTTTAAACAAATTAATATATGTAAAATTTTAAGAAGATACAGTCAGTGATAAACTAAATTAGTTGCAGTTATTATATTAATACATATTTAGAATTCCAAGTAAAAATTAAGCAATGTTAATAACAACAGCAGAAATACTTTAAATGTTTTAATATTCTGTGGCTTAAAAACCCATTTGCACATATATCAAATCATATGACCTTTATGGCACCTTCATAAAGATAATAAAAAAATGAAGATTCTAAATTTAAATCTATTTATCTATAAAATTTAAGAACAAAATATTTTTATTGTTTTCTCAAAGGCACTTGTTTATTATGAGAAGACAGAACTCCAGGATTTGGGCTACAAATTTCACTGCTCTTTGCTGTGAACTCTCACAGATCAAATGGATACCAGAGTCAGAATTCTTCAGGGCATTTTTTTTTCACACTATGCTGAGTGAAGCATGATATTTTTCTGATTGATTAGTAGGCATAATTATCTGATAGATCCAAAAATAACTTTATCATTGTATATTTGAGTATACACATGGTTTTTATAAGATATCCCAGAAAAGAAGACTGATACAAAGTTTGAGATAGAATAAAATCAGAGGATAGATAGGCAGACAAGCTGTAAACCAAGTGGCTTAGTCAGTGAATAAAAGAAAGGAAGGGGATAAAAGGCTTTGTTTTATCCACGAGTGGAAGCAACAGATTTTTGTCAGAGGCAATAATGGAACTGATTTAGTAGCTATCATTCAGGATTTCCCTCAGGTTGTTAACCCTGTGTGTACGTGAATGTATGTGTGTTTTCCTTACTTCTTTTCGTACACTGACAAGCACAGTATTCATGCCTCATTTACTTACTTTTTAAAGAAGTTTTATGAATTTGGGGGATACATCATTATGGAAAACTTTCATCATTTATTCAGCTTTCTCCAAAAAATAAGTGATCCAAGATCCTAAACTATTGCTAGCAAGTCAAATTGTCAATATTAATATGCCTCATCATTTTTCTAGCCACAGACCACAGAGAGTCTATGTCCCACAAGATCAGAAGATCTGAGACTATAGAATGGGTCCCTTGGTGTCCCAGTCAGAAGAGAGACCTAGAGGATTATGAGATAAAATATTGCAAACGTTTCTCCATATTCTTTCTAAATAATTTCTAAATTCAAAGATGAAAGAGGCAAAAGGACAGCTTCATTATGCTATCTTGTTTTGATCCCATGTCTCCACTAATATTTCATAATGGGCAACTGCACCAATTGGTTTTACATTGCACTTTTAAAGAATCAAGTTTCTTATTTACATTTCAATGAATCTGTAGAAAGCAAGGTGCACGAAATGATTGTTATTCTAAAGCAATTGGTTAGGGCAATTTAAATAATAAAAGAAATTAATTATGTAAATGTCCAGCTATTCTCCACCATTCAGCCTCGATGGGCTTCAACAGAGAATAGGAAAATTTGTGCATCTTTTCCTTTTTCAATACCTATGAGGATAGTATTCACTAGAGCTCAACGGCTCAATGAAATAGATACATTTCTAAAAATAAATATGCTAGAATATATATTGTTTAGAAAGGATTACGTGAATCTAACATATTTATAAAAACAGCATAGATATTAAGGGTTGAGCAATGTAGGTATAATTTTAACAATAAAAGAACAGTTTATAAGAGTGATAATAAGAAAATGCCTTTTTATAGCATCTACCATAGCTGGAAAGGAATTTAGAGATAATTGAATACAACATCTTCACTTCAGATGTAGATGTTGCTATGGAGAAAAGGCTAAGCTTCATGCCTAAAGCCATATAACTGGTTAGATTTCAGATTCTTCTCCAAATCCAAGACATTCAACATGGAGACCAGATCACTTTACTGTATGTCATAGTGAGACAGGGACCATGAGTGTAGTCAGAGTAGGGTGAGGGCCTCTGGAAAAACCAAGTCAAGAAAATTAGTCAGAGCAGTGTAACAACATGCAAGGAAACCCCCTACCAAAACACCGTATTAAACATTAAGCTCTAGAGTCATTCTTCAGTGAGATCAGTTAATATTCCCCAAGTAAAGGAAAATATCTCAGCATAGCCCATGTTTTTATTATGCTAATCATTTATAATCATGTGTAAGATTCACTTTAGCATGCTAAAAGGGACTTAATATCTCATCAAGGACAAACATTCTAAGACCACTTTTAACAAATCCACACCCCTATGCCCTTTATCACGTTCTCCAAAATCCTCAACTGCCTATAAATTCCCTAGACAATGCACCACCCTGGGCTCTCTTGTCCCCTCCTGGCATGAACTAGGAGCTCTGTCTTCTCACTTTATCTTTAGATAAAAGCCTCTCTCTGGCTCTCCTACCTTGAGTGTTTGCTAAGTTCATTCTTCGACACCACAAACAAGAACCCTAGCATCAATCACTGAACTTGAGTGATAAAATTGTTTTATTTCTTCTTAAATAATGAAAATTCTGCTAAGAGTTTTTATTTTGTGATTTAGGTAGACATTTTTCTGATTCCTAGTTTTTACATGCACCTGAAAAAGAAAATCCTTCTGTGATTTGCTTAGGCAGTCCATGAATCCATTGGTTTATGTGTTTCACAGGCCCTTGGGTCACAAAATACTTGCTGTGTTTGTAAGATGCCTGTGAAAATCCTTAGAAATGACTTACACATTCTTGTATTTCTCTGAGGGAAGTAGAGAGGAAACAGAAGTAGTAATTTTGAGCAACCTGCACTTGAGAATGACAGCTACAGGAGCACAGGAAAAAGGTGAATGGAGGCAGTTTTTTGTCTTTTATGATATGAGAAAACCTATTTTTTCAGGAACTCAAATTCACTTAAATATATATTGAACTTAGATCAAAAGTACTATGACATTAAGTGAGTCAGATGTGATCTCTGTCTTTAAGTTACAAACAATTAATTGAAGGTTTCAGGAAAAACATGAAGCAAAATGTTAACAATGAGCACTCTGAGAAAGCACTTAGAAAGTACATGGCACATAATTAGTGCTAAGCAGATTTTCTCACACACTGAATTGGAATGAGACAAACTCTATTAATGCATTGACTAACACATTGAAAGGGGCATTTTATAGTAGGACTTAAATAGGTAGGATTTTAACTAACATAACTTGATAGAATGAACACATGAAGGAAGCAGTGTGTGGAAAATTAAGAAGGCAGAAAAAATAGTAGGCACTTTGGTAAGCAAGATTAAATATAATTTTGAAAAGAACTGTTCATTTACATTGATCATATAGTCATGTAAAGAATGTAGGTATGTCACCTCTTACCTGAAGTGAATAATAAATTGACACATATTCTTAGTCTGTTTTTATTTACTCTGTAAAATTGCTTTCAATTTCACAATTGTGCTTTTTTGATAGTGAAGACCTAACTACATAACGACAGTCTTTTACACATAGTAGTTTTTTGCTTTCCTTTCTTATATTTCTTGTTTTTATCATTTGTATGTTACCAACATTTGCACTATTTATATCTTTAGAGACTAAGCATGACCTGTAAATTTCCACACTTACCTTGTGACAGCCTATTGAATAGTAGTAGATTTTTATACTCAAAAAAAATCAACTTTTTCTTACTAAAGGACAGATTACCTTAAGTGGAACAATTGTTATGAAAAATTGAAAAAAAAAAGTAAAAGCCCCAACCTAACAGCACATGTTGCTCGTTCTAAAAAAATACTGCTCTGAATGTTATATATATACATATATATGTATATATATAAAATACAGCCCATTTATGAAACAGTGTGTATATTAATCAGCAACATATAATTTTATTTACAGAATTGTTGTCAATAATCCCTCTTGGTGCTATTTAAATTCTGGGCAACTGGTCTAATTGTTGCTGTTTAAACAATGTCTTGAATTCAAAAGTTATTTATCTTCTCATTTGTATGTGAAATCATTCACAGAGATGTTTTATTCTTTAATTAAACTGATTGCAATATTTTATAGTGACTATATTGTTTTCTTGAGTAGACTCAAGAGACTTCTTGACATTGAAGTGCCTCTTCAATGAAAAAATTCCCACAGACCCTACTTGGTAAGGGCATAGGTATAGAAATTGATTGATATCAATTGATATATATATATGTGTGTGTGTGTGTGTGTGTGTGTGTGTGTGTGTGTGTGTGTGTGTGTATGTGGATAAAGTTGCAGTATTTTCAGAATCTCTCACTTGGCCTTAGTCCATCTCCATATCAATAGGTGATTACAATGGAGGGTGGGGAGCGTGTGTGCACCTGGACCAGAGAGGTTTGGTGGGATCATTTTGTAGCCAGGTAGTGAAAGACACGTGCAAGGAGGAGTCAACAACTGCTTGTAGGCAATAAATGGCTTTCTCCCATTTTATTTATCCCTTTTACTGATTTCACTTTCAAAGGTTTATTTGTACCAGGTTGGGAACATATTTCCACCCCACCTCCCCAGGACTTACACCTGCCAATAGCTGGGAGGACATCTGAACCCTAAATCTGTCTTCATGGGTGCTATGCTTGGGTGGGCTGCCCCTAGAGATGGTGGGAAGATACCCAAAACCCCCGAATGGATGGTGACGAGGCCCCAGTGGTTGCTGCGGTGGGAGGTGAAAACTCACACTTCCCTCTGGCAACAGTGGGTGGTGCAGCTTCAACTGGGAACCCCCTATCAGTGGGACTTCCACTCGGGGAGCCCCTAGTGGGGAATTGGTCTAAGGTAAAGCACCCGCTAGAGGGGTGGGCCATTCCCCAGAATTGGGGGAGGGCGGAGACACCAGATCTGTGGAATTAGCCCTTCATGAGATAGAAGACTGCTTAGAGGCCCTGAGTGGCTGTATGGTGACCAGGATTGTGAGATGTTTGTTTTTCAAGATATGGGAAAGGGTTATTGAGGAGAAAAACACACTTTCACATCACTTGGAGGACGTGGGTGATGACATATGGAATGCCCTTCAGAGAGACAGTTATTGAGAAATCAGGTCGCACTCCTGAAAGATATGCTAGCAGCAAGGAGGCCAGAGTTGTGGCAAGACCTATGGACCTCTGGTCAGACTAAGACAGTTACTGTATATCATATGACTGGCCATTTGCATTTGGCATCCCCAGGAAATGATGAAGCAGATACATTGGCCCAAGAGCATTGTCTAGAAGGAAAGCCTGCCTCTGATGTGGCCCAGTGGCTTCATCAGCATTCGCTGCACGTGGGCAAAAGACAATGGGGTCTGTAGCCTTTTGGTGGAGCTTGACATTGAGGTTTGAAGAAGTCAGCACAGCCCAGTGTGTTCTAAGAAGGACTTACACCAAATCCCTCAGCAACATGGGACAATAGTAAGGGGTTGATACCCCTTGTTAGGTGGCAGATAGACTATACTGGTCCTCTGCCCATATCAGAAGGATATTGATATGCCATGAGTTGTGTAGACACAGCTACTGGACTATTGGTTGCTTTTCTTGCACATCGTGCAGATCAGCAAGCCACCAAAAGTGTCCTACAGTGCCTCTTTGCAACCTGTGGCCGACCACAGGTGATTGAGAGCAATCAACGCACCCACTTTACTGGACATGCATTACAAGAATGGGTGTAGCAATTAGGAATAAAGTGGAAGTTTCATGTACCATAAAACCCCACTGGGGCAGGCATAACAGAGAGGTACAATGGTTTATTGAAATCTGACCTAAAGTTAGACACCAATAGTCTATGGGGCTGGTTGGTTTGCTTATAGAAAGTGTTATGACATTTGTATGAGAAGCCCTGAAAGGGAGCCTTGAGCCCTGTGGACATGCTAATTCACATTGCTGCCTCTTCTATACAACTGTATGTACAAACCAAAGAGGAGTTATTGAAGGCAAGATATGGCCAGCAGAGCAACATCCTGCTGCCAGCCCCAGCTGCATTAAACCCTGCAGACTCTGTTGAGTGGACATAGCCCTGGACATCTCAACACATGGACCAGTGATAGCTGTCCTTTCTGGCACCTTGGAGAAAAGGCCTGAAAGTGGGCCTCCTGTGTGTTCCTGGAGTAGCAGTAACAGCTGAGTGGCTCCCAAAAATCATAGTAGTGTACCCAAAATGTCCGGGAAGTAAGAACATCTTACTAGGAAGTTTTGTTTTATCTTTATGGTCAGTGCATGTTCCTCCCATAGCTCTATGTATTGACCCATCTGTAACTTCCACAGGGAGGCGGGTAAAGTTCTGGTATACTAGACCAGGACGAGATCCCATTCCTGCCACTATCCTATCACAGGATCACTCTCTTGCATGCATCCTACCTGATGGACATGACTTGCCTATGCTGGTATCATTGAAACATGCATCTTAAGCTTATTTTCTTGTATAGTCCCTGTGGTCTGAACCCAACCCCTCACTGCAGCTACTGTGTGATGAGTGCACTGAGCTCCCTAGTAGTTCAGCTACTGGCCTCCTGTGGAATGGGCAAGCTATGGACTTAATCTGCATAGGACTTTGAACCTAGCTGGATCCTCCAGCTTGAGGATTTTTATGATTTTATTGCTGTTAATTGTATATTATTAGTCTGGTTACACTTCTCCAGTTGTCTTGCACAGGAGACATTGAGGAAAATAGGGAGCAAGTAGATTGTGAGGCAAGATTTCTGGAGGGGTGGGCTGTGGATAAAATTGCATTATTTCTAGAATCTCTTGCCTGGTCTTAGTGCATCTCCATATTAATAGGTGTTTCCAAGGGGTTGAGAAAAGTAGTCCATCCCCATGTCCCTAGGTAATTATTAGGGAGGGTGGGGAGTGAGCTCTCACCTGGACAGGAGAGGTTTTGTGGGGTCTTTCTGTAGCCAGGTCATGAGTGACACAGGTGAGCAGGAGTACACAACTGCTTGTAAACAATAAATGGGTTTCTCCCACTTTATTTCTCCGTTATACTGATTTCATCTTCAAAGGTTTATTTGCCATGGGCTGGGAACATATTTCTTCCCCTTCCCCCTGTAGTTACAATATAAAAAGCTCATATATGTATATAAATACACCACATACAGGCTTACCTGTATGTGTATATTGTATATATTGAAGAAGGTCAATGTTGTGATGTATGAGGTGTCTGAAGGACAGTGGGATCATTAGGGTGGGAGTCGGGAGCTCTGCTTGGGCATGGGTCAGTTAAGCCTTATGGAAAAGGCCATGTTTTAAGCGAGTATGGAAAAATATGGAACTAGATATTAAGGAGGTTAGTGGAGTTATAAGTATGTTCTTGTTGACAGCATGAGTGAATTTTCATATATTTAAAGAATCTCCGTGCATGGCTTTTGTATCAAGAACATGTTTGAAATAAACGGAAAGTAAAGTCTTAAAAGGAAAAGCAATCAAACAATGTTTAGTTGAAATATTCAGAGATTTTTTTAATGGAAAATCATAAATGTTTCAACTTAGACAAATCCCAGCTTTATAATTTAGGTAGCATTCCAGTAGCCAATGTTTTTGAAGACCTACTATACTCCAGTATTTGGAGATATATCTTAAACTGCCTTTGCACTTACGGAATTTAAAGCCTAATGGAGAATACACATATTAAAGGAGCAATTAAAATAAATTTTGATCAGAGATATTATTGGAAAATTACAAATTTTGATGAGAAATAAAAGTCATGAATTTTCTAAATTTTGAGTTTGAGGAGTTTATGGACCATTTAGAAGCAAATGCTTTTAGTCTTTTGGCTCTACTGAGCTAACTTTGAATTAAAAAATGGGCTCTAGAGCTAAAGGTGTATCTAAAATAGTATACAGATGAATTGGAATGAATAAGGTAGTCCAGGGAAAGCTCAGACCACCGTGCAAGAAAAATCTGTTGCAAAATAACATATCAAGGGCAAATGCAGAAAGGTCATTCTCTTAAAAGGGACTGAAAAGCAAGGCCAGAGAAATAGGAGGAAAACTACAGAAGAAAGCAGAGAGGTTCAAGAAAAAGATTACAGTCATGTAAAGTGAGAATTTGGAAACTGATTTTTTTTTGGTGCTTTGGTTTGTATAATTTTAATAGAATGGGATTAAAAATAATTATGTTTGTTGTAAAGTGAATGATAGTTAAAGAGATTGAAGCAAGAATTGTGTACAATTATTTTGAAAAGCTTAGCATTGGAGGGAGAAAGTTATTGGAGTGTGATGTTGAATGAAGGAATATTTTTTTAAGTTACTTATGCTTAAGAATGTTAATGTAATAATCCAGTTGGGGGAAGGAAGAACCTCTAATTTGAGTGTGCGCATGTGTGTAATTATATACAAATATGTAGAAAAATTGCAAGTGACTAGTTTCATTATTTAAATATCTGTCTTGAGCAACTACGAGATGTCTGTTTTCTGGAACCTGATTTTCCTAAGTGCCCTTAGTCCTGCTAGTTGGATGTTTAAATATATTTGTGACTTCTGTCACTTTTCTTCATCCTTGAATTTGGCCATTGCAAGGATAAGCATAGCAACCTGCAACCTCAGTGAGGGAAAAGTGGGTAAAATAAGTGCCCTGCCTCTCATCCAAAGGAATCAAATTATCTGTATTTTCTCTCATGTGAACAAAACACAAAGTACAAGGAATTATATAGGAAGGTAGAACAATATGTCTTATCTCTCAGTGAATCTCCAGAGATCTTTGAGCATGGCATGCATTTCTTGGGACACAGAGCAACCAACAGAAGGCTTAGCACAAACCAGGACCACCAAAAGCCTTTCATAACCCTTTGAAATTTATCCAGCAAATAAGAATATCTTTCAGACTTTGCTTTCACCAAAAACATCTGAGAGCTACAAGAAGAAGCTTTTGTGAGCTGAGTACCAGGAGCTGCTACCCTGAGGGGACTCCAGGCTTAGTGATTCTGGGTGCAGCCACCATCAGAGTCATGGATAAGAACCACATTGGGGGAAAGCACTGCCCATGACGGGTTCTCCCTAGGATCCTAAACTTCATGACTTGAATAAGGAGATGTTATTGTTGGAAAATCTGGCAATAAGGAAGGCATATCTCCTGAAAGAGAGGCCCACATTGTTTTATTTTAATTCCTATGGGATGCAAGTTCTTTCTTAGTCTTTTTATCATTACTGTTATTATTTTGATTTATTCCAGTCATAGGTAATAAAAAACTATTCAGAGAAAAATGAAAAACTCTTTTCCTTAAGAAACTTGATGTTTTGGGGTCTTAAATATTCTGTTAAAGCAAGTGAGACTTTGAGGATTCCGTTCTTTATGAACTGCATTGTTCCAGAAAACAAAGTTTTAACTGAGATACATTGAGAGATAGGAACAATTTCATGTTTTCATACATGATCTGTGGTAAATTTACAAATATCAGATTATTTTGGTTCAAATATATTTTAAAATTTACATGGAAAATAAGTTGTTTTTAAGCATTAAAATCTTTTCTAGGTGAGACTTCTACTTTGGTTATAAAGGAATACCTTGTAGCTGACTAATCCTCCCATTAAGAACAACTGTAGACAGAGAATATATTCATAAATGACATATTCAATAAGGGGTTAACATCCAAAATATATAAAGAACTCACACACCTAAACACCCAAAAATCAAATAACCCAATTAAAAAATGGGCAGAGGATCTGAACACTTCTCCAAAGAAGAAATTCAAATGGCCAGCAGGCACATGAAAAGATGCTCCATATCACTAATTATCAGGGAAATGCAAATTAAAACCACAATGAGATATCACCTCATACCAGTTAGAATGGCCAACATAGAAAAGACTAGGAACAACAAATGGTGGTGAGGATGCAGAAAGGGAACCCTCCTACATTGTTGGTAGGAATATAAACTAGTCAACCATTGTGGAAAGCAATTGGAGGTTCCCCAAAAAACTAAAAATAGAAATGCCATTTGGCCCAGGAATTCCACTCCTAGGAATTTACCCAAAGAAAACAAGATCCCTGATTCAATAAATATATGTACTCCTATGTTTATCGCAGCACTATTTACAATAGCCAAGATATGGAAGCAACCTAAGTGTCCATCAGTAGATGAATGGATAAAGAAGAAGTGGTACATATACACAATGGAATATTACTCAGCCATAAAAAGGAAACAAATCCTACTATTTGCAACAACATGGATGGAGTTAGAGGGTATTATGCTTAGTGAAATAAGCCAGGCAGAGAAAGACAAGTGCCAAATGATTTCACTCCTTTTTGGAGTATAACAATGAAGCAAAACTGAAGAAACAAAACAACAGCAGACTCACAGACTCCAAGAAGGGACTAGTGGTTACCAAAGGGAAGGGGGTGGAGAGGGTGGGTGGGGAGGGAGGGAGAAGGGGATTAAGGGGAATCATGATTAGCACACATAATGTAGGGGGTCATGGGGAAGGCAGTATAGCACAGAGAAGACAATTAGTGACTCTATAGCATCTTACTATGCTGATAGACAGTGACTACAATGGGGCGAAGCAGGGGTGGACTTGATAATATGGGTGAATGTAATAACCACAGGGTTGCTCATGTGAAACCTTTGTAAGATTGTGTATCAATGGTACCTTAATTTAAAAAAATAAAAACAACTGTAGAAATTAGATAAAATTAATTTTTTTAAGTTGTCTGAAAAATATCATAGAACAAGCAAAATAGCTATGATTAAACAAACCTGAAGTTGTGTTTCCCATTTTGAGAATGGGAATAATAGTTAAAAGACGGCAATGATGGTGATGATCACTGGCATCTGTATAATGCATACTGTATGTCAGGTATTGGAAGAAGTACACTGCTTGCTTTTGTTCACCAGTGCCATGTCATCACTATTATTATCATCTTTATCTCACAAATGGGAAAACATCTAATAAGTGCCAGATTCTGGATTTGAATATAATTTTCTCCAGTATTTAGTGTTTAAGCAGTTTGCCATGCAAATCTAGAAATAAAGTAGGCTAGCCAGATACCTAGTGAAGTGTCTGGGTTACAGAAGGTGCTCTGTATCCACAAAAAGCCTGTTCCATGTTATGTAACCTGCGCCTGCTCTTCCCTCTGGTCAACCCTTGGCTAGTAATACTCCTTACCAATTGGTTTTTAAGATTTGTTTTCTCATTTCATGTAAGTTTCTATATAAATATCACCTCTTCAAAGAGCTCTTTCATAGCTTCAGGAACTAAATAACATTGTTATTATTTTCACCTCCTTACCTTGCTTTCTTAGCCTAAGTGACAGCAACCATCACCTAATTTTATTATTATTATGTGAAGCTATACAAATAAATATTAAATGTATGATGTGTCTCTCTCAAACCCTGTAAGCTGCATGGAGTAGAGCTGTTTTTTTCAATGATATATGCCCAGTACCTAGCATATTTCCTGATTTATAGAGCATATTCAAAATATTTGTTCATTTTTTAAAATATACTGCCTACTATCAAAGATCCAAAAATAGCAATATTAAAACCACCAGATCAGTAAAATAGCTCAGTAAGAGTTTATTGTGTATATAAGAACAGTTTACAAAATGGGGCCTTTCAAATTTAAAACTGGTCTTAAACTCAGGGACATGACATTACAGGATGGCTTGTAAAGTTAAAATGAGGAAATTGTTTAACCTTTGCAGTGACTGGTTATTACAGTGGGGGGTTACAAATGGCAGGACTGGTTACAAGTGATTATTTTATACCATTTGTAGGAAGATGACTTAAGTTTTTTTTATGATTATCAGAGGTATTTACAAGAAATAACCTAAGTTAAGTTTCACTTATGTTCATGAAATAAATTATATTTATTTTTACTTCTGTGGCTTAAGTGGTTTTGTCTGCTCAGAGAATTTTCAAGTCCAGTCTCCATTTTGTGTTTAACACTATTTTTATTACTTAAGTTATTATAAGCTGAATTAAGTAGTGATATAAACCATAGAATAAAGTAATGGAAATGATGTACATTTAATGGGTTTGTCAGTCAAGGTTCTCCAGAGAACAGAACCAAAACTACATATACATATGTACATCCACATATATATGTATATATGTGTGTGTGTGTGTATATGTGTGTGTGTGTGTGTGTGTATGTATGTATGTATTATATAATAGGAGTTTGCTCGTGTAACTACGGAGGCGAAGAAGTCCTACTATCTTCTTTCTGTAATCTGGTGGTGTAATTCAATCTGAATTCAAAACCCCAAGAACCAGAGAATAGATGTTTGCAAGCAGGAGAATATGCATATTCCAAATCATACAAAGCAAATTCTCCCTTCCTGTGCTTTTTGTTCTATTCAGGTCCTCAGTGAATTGATGGCCCATTCGTTCAGGTGGATGATGCCCATCAGTATTGGTGAGGGTGATCTTCTTTACTCAGTCTACTGATTCAAATGCTAATCTCTTATGATTCCACCCTCAGAGACACACTCAGAAGTAATGCTTTACCAGGTCTGAGCATCCTGTCACCCAGTCAAGTTGACTCATGAAATTAGCCATCACAATTGATAATACCACAAAGTATAAAAATATCATAGTCAATTTCTAAAAATGAGTACAGAAACAAATAGGTTTCTAAATGGTTAAAATGGAGTCAGTCCTTTAGAGTTATGTATTATTTTATTGTTTATTTATTTGTTCAAATAGAATAATTTGAATAGAATTATATAATAATAGAATATTTGGAAACAGAGTAATTAAATGATTATCATCTTTGTTCCTCATTATATCACTAAAAAATTATTTTTTTTAATTTTGGTATCATTAATGTACAATGACTTGAACATTATGGTTACTAGACCCCCTATTGTCAAGTCCCCCCCACATACCCCACTACAGTCACTGTCCATCAGCCTAGTAAGATGCTATAGAATCATTACTTGTCTTCTCTATAAATACTGCCTTTCCCTTGTCCCCCCACTCCCTACATTAAACGTGCTAATCGTAATGCCCCTTTCCCCCCTTATCCCTCCCTTCCCACCCATCCTCCCCAGTCCCTTTCCCTTTGGTAACTGTTAGTCCATTCTTGGGTTCTGTGAGTCTGCTGCTGTTTTGTTCCTTCAGTTTTTCCTTTGTTCTTAGACTCCACAGATGAGTGAAATCATTTGATACTTGTCTTTCTCCACCTGGCTTATTTCACTGAGCATAATACCCTCTAGCTCCATCCATGTTGTTGCAAATGGTAGGATTTGTTTTCTTCTTATGGCTGAATAATATTCCATTGTGTATATGTACCACATCTTCTTTATCCATTCATCTACTGATGGACACTTAGGTTGCTTCCATTTCTTGGCTATTGTAAATAGTGCTGTGATAAACATAGGGGTGCATATGTCTTTTTCAAACTGGGCTGCTGCATTCTTAGGGTAAATTCCTGGGAGTGGAATTCCTGGGTCAAATGGTATTTCTACTTTGAGTTTTTTGAGGAACCTCCATACTGCTTTCCACAATGCTTGAACTAATTTACATTCCCATCAGCAGTGTAGGAGGGTTCCCCTTTCTCCACATTCTCACCAACATTCCTGGTTGTTTGTTTTTTGGATGGTGGCCATCCTAACTGGTATGAGGTGATATCTCATTGTGGTTTTAATTTGCATTTCTCTGATAATTGGCAATGTGGAGCATCTTTTCATGGGCCTGTTTGCTATCTGAATTTCTTCTTTGGAGAAGTGTCTGTTCAGATCCTCTGCCCATTTTTTAATTGGCTTATTTGCTTTTTGTTTGTTGAAGTGCATGTGCTCTTTATATATTTTTCATTATATCATTTGACTATTGACAATACTCCTAATTTATAAATGAGGAAACTAGTGTTTTAAGTGACTGAATTATTATGCATGCCTTAAAGGATTTAAACAAAATTAAATCTGTACCCATGTTATAAGCTTGAAAATTTCTTTTATTTTGAAAAGTACTATTGAAAACAGTACCATCATTTAAAAAATAACACATCTAAATACTTCATGACTCAAGTACACATTAAAGTTTTTATATATTTGTTTTAGTTTTCTGCCTATTGTGTGTTATTCTATTAGGTACTCAAGACATACTGTATCAATATAACATTTTCTCGCTCCTATGATTGATTACAAAATATAGTTTGTTTTTAAAGGGAACAGAAAACTGGGATCAAATCACGAAGGCATTTTACCTGTCACAGACTAGAAGCATACCACAGAGAGCAAAACTGATGGTACTGTGCATCTGTGCATTGAACATTTCATGGCTCAAAGCCACTAGACTCTTTTCTGCATGACCAACTGACTAATTGCTGTACTTGGCCTTTTCTATTCTCTTCAATTAATGCAATGCACAATTGCACATAGCAACAGAGTCACCCATACAGAACAGAATCTGGGCCAGAATTAGGCTCTAAATCCCAGAAGCACCTGTTACAAATATAATGTGTCCAGATGGTCCAGTCTTTGTGGGGAAGTGTCAAGCATTGACTTATCTGTCTTTCTTACTTTTGGTTTAAGGTCAAAAACATGATCTGTTGGAAGCAGGGAGCCAAATAAAAATCAGAAAAAATACCTAGAATTAGTGTAGAAACTTCTCAATTTGTTTATCTAAATCTTTATTGCCTAGTGGAGCTCATTGTTATCATTTTCTAAGCATGCAAATGGGATTAGTCCATGATTACATGACAGGCTTCAGTATAATTAGATAGATTTATTTAAACACAGCTGTAAATCATAAAAAAATGAAATATTTGATGATTGTGAATTCAGCAGTTTGTATATTCAAACTTGAGTCTTTAATCAACTTCATTGTTCTGATTTTGTTTGGGATCCTGTAAAAATGCAAAATATTACTTTAGCTTATCTCAGCTTTTTATTGTTTTCATTTATTTCAAACATACAGGAAAAAATAAAGATGTTACATCATGACACGTTTGTAGAGAACATAGTATTTGTGTTCTTCCTTCCTTTTCCCTCTCATTGACATAAAATACTTAAATTGTGCTTTTGTCACATGCATAATCCTTAGCAATAACTATTAAAACTTTAGTAAACTGTCTAGCTAGTTTACATTACAAAAGGTGTCAATGGGATATATAAAAACTTTGTTCCTTCCCATTCTCAAATTCTACATGGTTTACAATAAGCTTCTTTTGGAATTAATATTTTATGCAATTTATCTGCAGGTATGGAAAAAGCTTTTTTTGAAAATAACCACTTGTCCATTTGTTAAAAACTGAATAATCCTCATATATTGCAACCAATAAGAAGTGATATTTGTTTTCCTGCTCATGCCAAAGTTCTAAGTAATTTTGCTACCAAAATGATCACAATGGCTCCCTCTCATTCCAGACTTGGAATGGACATGTTGCATACAATACATTCTACAACTTTTATTCCAGGTCATAATCAATTTATTTCTTTTCGCCTTTGCTTTTTTTTCTTAAAAAAGGATACATTTTAAAGACAGTAAGGTCTAGATCTTTCTTTACTTTCTTACTAAGATTAAGTGATGATATTAGTTGTCACATAATAATCACAGTCCAAACTGATGCACTTCATTACCATTTGGAAATGTTACTTATTCTGCTGATGTGTCTTCTAATTTTAAACATTTGAATTAGAATATCCATGGATACTGGATTGTTTAGATTAATAGACTTTCCACCTTATAAAACCATCATGTAACAGCACAAATGATTAAAAAATACTTTAAACATGTAAAATGTATACATATGTGTACATATGTGTATATATTTATTCTTATAGAAAAAGAAAGTAATTGAACTGAGAACAATATTCTTGAAGGTAAATTTATGTGACATATTCCAATTTCTACTGATATTTATTTAGCCATAATCCCTTGTTTAGGGATTGATTATTGGATAAGCAATATACTTAAATATTAATGTTTTTAAGTTATTCACTTTCATAGTGAACCTATATCTGAATATTATTGCAGATATTATAGAGCGTCTATATTTAAATGTCAGATTAAAATTTCTACTCAGCTAAAATCAGAAATGTATTTTTATCATATTCTGAAGGATAATTTGTGAATACTAGTTATTTATGACCTAGGTGTACCCACTAACCTCATTCTAAAGTAGCAGAAATAGAACTATTCTTTTAGGCATACTGCTTGGTACTTGTCATAAGTGAAAATGGGAAAATACAAATCTGGCCTCACAAACTAATTACCTCCCAAAGAGGAAGGGAAGCAGCCAAGTACCACTTCCAGCAATGCCAGGCAATATATTTTATCTCTAAAATTCTACTGGAAATAACCATAAAAGGTACACAAAATATATTGAAGTATATTTGAAGAAATCAAGGAGGTATAATTTGGGAAGGACTTGCAGATCAAAATCTGCAAAAACAAGAGGGCTACATAGAGTGAGACATTTAAGACATTTCTTAATATCTATTCATAAAAGCATGACTGAAAAGATGAAAAGCTGATCATAACTTTAAATCCTTTTGGCTTGGGATCAAAGGTGTACTGTAAACTTGAATGGACCAATCATCATACCGACCAATGACTAATTCTGACCTATCTCAAGCCTTCAATGGATTAAAGTGATCTGGTATTGCTGAGATAAAGAAGACACAAATAAATAGAATGACATTCTGAATACAAAGATTTAATGATTTAATATTATTAAAATGTCCATCATACCCAAACTAATTAAAGACTCAACCCAATGCGTACCAAAATTCCAATGGCATTATTTGCAGAAAAAAATCCATTTTAAAATTCAAATGGAATTTCAGAGGACCTAAAAAGCCAGAATGATCTTGAGAAAGAAAAGCATAGTTAGGGTCTTCATAGTTCTATATTTCTAAACATAATACAAAGCTATAGTAATCAAAACAATATGGTACTTGCATAAGGACAGACATACTGGCCAATGGAACAGAACAAGCAGTCGAGAAATAAACTCTCATATATGACCAAATTAGCTTCAACAAATGTCAAAATTGTACAATGGGAAAAGGCTCTTCAACTAACAGTTAGGAGAACTGGATATTCACATGAAAAAAATTAAGGTGGATCCTTAGACCATATGCAAAAATTAACCAAAAGAGAATAAAGACCTAAACATATCACTTGAATCTATAAAAATTCTAGATGTAAACACAGGGAGAAGCTTCATGACATTGGGTTAGGTATGATTGCTCAGATAGGACATCAAAAGGACAGGGAACAAAAGCAAAAATAGACAAGTGGGACCACATCAAACTCAAAAACTGCACAGCAAAAGAACCAATTAATGGAATGAAGAGGCCACATATGGAATAGGAGAAAATATTTGCAAACCATGTATTTGATAAGGGGTTAATATCCAGAATATATAAAGAACTTCTACAATTCAACAACAGCAACAATCAAATTAAAAAGTGGTAGAACTTGAATAGAAATTTCTCCCAAGAAGAGATCCAAATGGCCAATAAACAGGTGAAAAGATGTTTAATATCATTAATCATCATGGAAATATAAGTTAAAACCTCTATGGGATAGCACTTCACACCTGTTAGGATGTCCATTACTAAAAAAAAAAGTAGAAATAATAAGAAAAGAAAAAATGTTGGTGAGGATATAGAGAAATTAGAACTCTATGGACTGTTAGTAGAATTGTAAAATGGTGCAGCTACTATGGAAAACAGTATGGAGGGATCTCAAATAATTAAAGATAGGACTACCATATGATCTGGCAATCCCACTTCTGGGTATATATCCAAAAGTATTGAAAACAGGGTCTTAAAGAGTTGTTGGCACACCCACGTTCATTGAACCATTATTCACAGTAGCCAAGATGTTGAAGCAAACTAAATGTCCATCAACAAATGAATAAAGAAAATGTATTATATACATACAATGGGATATTATTAAGCCTTAAAAAAGTAGGAGTCCCATCATATGCTACAACATGGATGAACCTTGAGGATACTATGCTAAGTGAAGTAAGTGTCATGAAATGACAAAAACTGCATTAATCCAGTTATATGAAATATCTAAGTAAATCTCTTAAAAACAGAGAGTGGAATGGTAGTTGCCAGGGCCCAGGAGAGGGGGAAAAGGAGATTTGTTCAATGTGTTGTTCATTTTTGTAATACAAAAACTTCTAGGTATCTGTTGCACAATAATATGCATATATTACAACTAGAACTGTATATTTAAAAATAGTTAATGCTATGTGTTTTTAACCATAATACAAAATAAAATAAATAAATTATGCTGGTGATTATTCTATCAAGGAAATTTTATACTTGCTTTACCCTATTCACCTGACACAGTAAATTTATAGAAACTCATTATCATTTATGATTATATGAGGTTGATATATTTAAAGTCACATCAGCTTAAGATCATGAAAGTATTGCACTTAAAGGCATACTATTGGCAATGAACGTACCTTGGGGAGGGTAAATTTCACCTTTGTCACTAGAACTATGGCCTTAGATGTCATTAAGCTCAATTCCTTATCTTTCCTATGTACATGGATTGAAGGACATAATATTAATACAATTTTTGGTTCCATGCCTGGTATCTAAGAAGCCTTCACAAAAGTTAGATATCATTTCATCTGTTATTATTCTCCTCAGTGACTAGATGACATGTAAGGAAAAAGACTATAGATTCAAATACTTTTACTGTTTTAAGTAAAATTATTCTTACACACAATTCTGATCTAACAATGCCATATTTTATAGGGAATTTGGTCTTGATGAAAGAAAAAATACACTTTTGAATGCTTTTGATAAGGCAACTGCAAACTGAAATTAAGGAAAAATTTAGACTTTCCCTTCACAAACATCATACCATACTTTCATAATTTAAATAATAAAATAAGTCATGGCACCTCAGACCTCATCACAGGCATTTTCCAGATTGTGTTACAATCCTGTAAGATATTCTAGTGAATATGAATATGATGGTCAAATAAGTATGAGCAATACTATATATTACATCCACACAGATTTACAATGTATGCAAAGTGTAAAGAAGCCCTACTTTACAGAAATAGTTTGGTAACTGAAACACTGTTTTCTCAAACACACACTTTGAAATGAGTTCTGTAAAACACATTTGGAACATGTTTCCATAAAAAAGTAAAAAGGAAACATTGTGTAAAGAAGTAAACAGCTTAGCTAAAATGTTAAAATATTTAAATAAGTTGAATTTTAAAGAGTGAAGTACAAGTAAAGAAAAACAGTTAAAACAGAAAAAAATGAAAAAATGACTCAAATGCCTAAACCAATATGATATAAACAAATTAATTTAAAATGTTAAAAATTTAAAAAGAAACTCTTTTAGTGGATTATACACTAAAACAAAATAGAAGTGCATACACATTTCAAGGCTTAGATTCTATATTGACCACAAATACTTAGGTTTTTCTTCTTAGGAACTCTTTAAAGGAAAAAAAAAAACCTGAGTAAGATGACATGGGTTTCTGAAAATCAAGAGGTTTAAAAAATGGTAGAACAATATAAAACCAAATACCCAGGTTCTAATTGCTTATTATTCCCTCTCTTCACCCAAAGTCATTCAGACATTGCCTTGTGAATATATTTATTGCATATGCTTTAAGAGTGTTTACTTAATGTAAACATGAACATTCTTGATGCCTATATATTTGGAATAAAGATAGCCTTTTAGTTCTCTAAATTATGTCTGAAAATTATCAAATCCATCAATTCCTGCATGGCATGAGACCAAAACTGTGGATGATGTGTGGAGGGGTCAGTCCATCACCTTGACTATTTTTATTTGCATGAATCTGTTTGTTATTCAGGTACTATTAGAGTTCCAAACTCTTTTCTGTGCTCTTCAATGAAAATGACCGTATCACAGGCATCTTTATTTTAAGAAATCCGCAGAGTATATTATAACTGGTGGCTATTTAAATAAATATTAAATTAATAATGAATTGTGAAAAAGCCCTCTTGGCATCAATAAAATAGTCACAGCCAAACTAAAAAGCCAGATGTCTGGGAAGAATAGTGAGAAAAAAAAAAGATTGTGAATACATAGTTTAAACTGCTATGGTGTAGAGTTAAAGAAAGGCTCATAGATAGTGTTTGGATAACTTTTTTAATGTTATGTTTCTTATATTCATTTTCCACAATACATTTACTATGCATTTTCTTAGTAGCCCCTTCCCCCATAATATTAGACAAATACATATTAACCTGGTTTGCTATTCTGACTGATTGAACTTGTCAGTAGAACTTTAAGATAGAGAATTCGGGGCAGAATAACCTATGCTCTGCTGGTATGAACAGTGCTGAAAGTTAAGAAACTCTAACAGCTTCATACGCATTGGCAGAAAACAAAGTCATTTTAATATTTATGTAATCTTACTGAAAATTTTATAACACACTAAGGAAGGAATATCTAGAATTATTAATGTCATTAAGTATTATTATGACCATACCTAAAACATATTAGAAAATCATTCTTTTGTTTATATGTATTAATATTTCATATTTGCTGCAGTTGCCAATTTGTATTCTTAGAAAAGGATAAGGACACTTTCTACTTAAGTATTGATTTCAGTAAATTCAGGAAAGATATAGTGAATCTCTTTGATAATGAATATCCAATCGACATGTATTGTGCTGCATAATAGCAGAACATATGTAACATTTTCAAGCATGATTTGAACATAAAATTGATAACAACAGCTTGATATAGTAAGAGGGCCCTTTTGTTTTTCCCCAAAATGGCACTCAATCCTCAACTTTGCAGATGTGATTTTTTTTCTTGTTTTATTTATGCTGTTGAATTATATGTTCTTTTCAGTATGTATAGTCAGATGATTATAATGGTATATGCGATTTCACACTGGTGAAAAATGGTATATGCTATTTCAGACTAGTGTGAAACTGGTTGTGTGGCTCAATGGCAGTGCTCTTAGAACAGGTGGCTTCTGGGGCTAGGAGCAGGAATATAAATTATGATTATTTATAGATTTTGTGCAAAGAAAATCAAGTCTCTGCAGTGTGAAACAAAATTAAATGCTAATGGTCAGTAAGTTTTATGTTTGTAAAAATGCTCACATTGGTTTTTGTTTTATTTATGATTGTTCATTGCAGTTCAAATGATCACATTAAAGGAAGAGTTGGTTTAGTTTCAATTTTAAGGAAACTGTAAAATCTCATATACTGTGATATAAATGCCCAGTCCATTCAAAGTATCTATCTGTTTTCAGCACTATACATTTTTCTTTTAGTACAAAGGAAATTATTAATCAGGAGGCAAAATGCCCCAAAGGATCCTGAACTTAAACTATTTCAGCTATGCAATTCTAATATACCTATTGAAACTCCTGTGGTTAACATGTTACCAACTCAATGTATGTGAGTTATTAATTTAATAGTAATAGCTTTTATAATCACTATATATTTCAAACTACCACTAAACTGTTAGCATTATTATCTGTCAAAATAACACTCATTCCTTGTAGAAAATTTAGAATACTACAGACCAACAACAAAAAACGGAAAATCATCCTTCCACAGAGATAAATTTTTGGGGGTGCAGCATGGTTTTTAAAATAATTCACACATATACATTATTTGACTTCATGGAACTTATAATACATGGAGGAGATAGCTAAAAAAGAAATAAAACAATAATGACTTTTAAGGAAATATACGCAGAAAAATAAAGTGCTAATTTGGAATGGAGAGGGGACCCTGCATTTGAATTTGATGATCAAGGAAGGCTTTTCTATAAAAGTGATGTTCAAGCTTATAAATGCATGAGGAAGAATGATAGCCAAGCAAATAGAAAGTAGAAAGGAAGAAAATTACAGGTTGCAAGTGTCCTGCTATATGAAAGATCCTCACATATTTGAGAAAGAAATCTCAGCGTCAGTGCTTTTGGGCATAGTTAGCAAGCAGAAGGGAGGGTAGGAGAAGTAGGAGGGAGAACAACTGCATTGCTCTGTAGGATGTGGTGAAGTTAGGATTTTGTTCTAAGTGAAACAGAACACCAGTAAATGGCTGTGAGGAGAATACTGATAGGCTCCTAAAGTCAAGCTTAAGTTAGCTATGGCTGGGGTTAGAGTGGAAATGGATCTGATTCATTTATGAAGAATTGATGTGGTAATACATTGGAAATTGCTTAATGTGAGAGGGGAGGATAATGTCTCTCCTAAATTCATTGTGTGAGCAAAAGGATGGAGGTGAATCCTCTTAGAGAGATGGGAAAAACTAGTTTGGAAAGGGGCAGATACTGTGGGAAACAAAGATGAAGCCTCATTTTAATTATATCAAATTTGAAAAATCTATGAGATATCCAAATGGAGGTGGTAAGTTATATATATATGTCAGTAGGAGAGGTGTGACCTGAAGATATAAATTTGTGAATCACAGCATACAGTATTCAGATAAAGTGGAACTGAGAGCTGACCTAGGGAGTCTTAAGAAGAAAAATTACTTAATTTGATAACATAAGGAAATCGAATATTTAGATGGAGAGTGATATTCTAGCCAGCAGTGCTGATAATAACCAGTCTCCTGGTGACAATGTTGGGTAGTGAACTGTACAGTAAGTCAAAATCGTTTTAAAAATATTTTTTTAATTTTTTTTTGAAAATATTTGAAGTCAATCTGTATAGGAAGGCTGAAGCAATTCACTCATAATAATTGACATATTCATTCTCACTTCTGTAACTGTATATCATTTACCTCATACTTTTTTATCTGTATATTAGCATATTTTTCAAGCATTTTTCAGAAATACAGGATTATTTAAAACCTTTCTGATTTTGTCAGAGTCCAAGTGCATTCTAATAGCTCATATATTTTTAACCATTTTCCTAATGTAATCACAGCTTACAGCCTACATTAAGGAATATATAAATATATTTGTATGATGTTTAAACCTAGAATACTGACATCTATATGTTCTACCTGGTCTTTCATGTAGGAAGGTGTCTTGCTAATGGGTTTCAACCCCGGGCAAGTTCGCTATGGATTCAATGTGACCAAATAAATTGACAGGAAAATGTTCTTTGGGTTAAAAAGGTTTATTACCTGGCTTGTTCTCCCGGCAATAGGTAGAGCAGTAGCACCTCTGCCTGCTCCCAGAGCACTGGGCGGAGCTCTCTATATAGTGCAATAATAGCTTGTTGCCTAAAGGTGTGGAACCAGTAGCCTAGCAATAGGACAGTTACATCTCAGGTGGTTTAAATTCAGTGAGGATCCTGACTATAGGAACCCCAACTTCCCCACAATCTACCCCTCCAGGAGTCTCACCTTATAATCTACACCCTCTCAATCTTCCACGATGGTCCCTGAGTAAGTAAGCTGGAGCACTGCAACCTGCAACCAGATTCCACAATAGCAACAGAGGATTACAGCAACTTAGAGATAATAACAAAAATTAAGATACAACAAGATTTTGATACAGATAACAAAAATTATAATAATCCTCAAGCCAGAAGAGGTTCCTAATAACAAAAAATTAAAATAATCCTCAAGTCAGAGGAAGTTCCCAATCCAGAAAGACTTTAAGGATGATAAGACACATGTTTTAATAACACCAACATAGGCAAATCTTGTCCATCAGATAGGATGCATGCAAGAGAGTGGTACTCTGATAGGACTGTAGCAGGAAGGGGGTTTCTTCCAGGTCTAGTATACCATACTTTTACTCCTCTCCCCATTGGGGTTAATGAAGGGTCTATATATAGTGCTACTGGAGGTGCATGCACTGGCCATAATGATAAAACAAAACTCCCTGGTAAGATGCTCCTGCCTTCTGGCCGGTCAGGATATACTACTGTGAACTTTGGTGGCCACTCTGCTGTCATTCCAGGAATACACAGGAGGCCAGCTTCCAGGCCTTGTCCTTAAGGTGCCAGGACAGCCAGCCATCATTGGTCCATATGTCAAAAGGTCCAAGGCCAAGTCCACTCAATGGAGTCTCCAGGGTTCAGAGCAGTTGGTGCTGGCAGCAAGATGTTATTCTGGTGGCCCAATCTCAGCTTGAATGATTCTTCCTTGGTTTGTACTTGCAGTTGCATAGGGGAGGCAGACATATGTGTTAACATGTCTACGGGGCTCAGGGTTCACTTTTGGGGTCTCTTGTTCAAATGCTGTAGCACAGTCCATAAGTGGACTGACCATCACCGCAGACTATTGGTATCTGACTTTAGTCCACATTTTAACAAGCCATTGTGCCTCTCTATCATGCGTGCTGAGGTAGGATTGTATGACACATGAAACTTCCATTTGATTCCCAGGTGTCGCACCCATTCCTGCAGTGTATGTCCAGTAAATGGGTGCCCTGATCACTCGCAATTACCTGTGGTCAGCCATAGGCAGCAAAGAGACACTCCAGGCTTCCTTTGGTCCTCTGCTGGTCTGCACAATGGGTAGGAAAAGCAACCAGAAGTCCAGTAGCTGTGTCCATACAAGTAGCATGCCAATATCCTTCTGACACAGGTAGAGTCCCAGTATAGTCTATCTGCCACCTGATGAGGCATATTGGCCCCTTAGCTTTTGTCCTGTTTTGCTGTGGAACTCGGTGTAAGTCCCTTTTGGAGCACACGATACACTCCTGCCGGGCTCTACTAACTTCTTCAAAGGTCAAAGGCAAGCCCACCAATGGGCTACAGCCCACATTGTCTTTTGCCCTGCATGCAACAAATGCTGATGTAACCATTAAGCTACATCAGAGGCAGGCTTTCCTTCTAACCAATGTATCTGGGCAAATTTATCTGCTTCATCATTTCCTGGGATGCCAGTGGCAAATGACCTGTCACATGGTATACTGTAATTAATTTAGTCTGACCACAGGGCCATAAGTCTGGCCACCATTCTTGTCCTCAAAGGGGTTGGTGACCAACCAGCCAGTCGGCATGGTACCAGGTTGGTAGCCACAGGGTCAAGCCCTGATAGACAGCCCAGCTGTCAGTGCAGACAGCTATATGGGAGGGCCCCTGGCTGATCACAAGCCACATAGCCCACAACTCTGCCCATTGGCTGCTCTTCCCCTCATGATCTTCCATCCATACTGTCTGTCTTACGATGGAAAGCTATGGCCCTCCATTTTGGGGGCTGCCCATGGCTGCCATCTGTGTACCACGAATCTTCGGGTATAGGGGCTCTTCCCTCCCGATAGGGACTCTCTGCTACTAGTGGTTCAATAGGAAGTTTTTCCTGCTTTTCACTAGTATATTTCACTGGCCCCAACAAGCATTCAAGTTCTTCACTGAAGGGGCTACTAGAGAGGGCACTACACTGCTGTAGGTAAGCACCCCACTTGGCTACTGTGGGCGTTTGTGCCACACCACTCCTTGGCTTCTGGGTTCAGTCTCATACCCACCCAACATGGGATAGGTGGTTATTACCTTTACTGGGGTCATTCCAGTAATGGGTTCTGTAGCCAGCAAGGCATGATGCATGGCAGCCAGCTGTTTTTCTATCAAAGTGTATCATACCTCTGCCCCTTTACAGAGTTGTGACCAGAATCCAGTAGGTTCATGAGTTCGTTCAAGCTGCTGCCAGAGACCCCAGACATAACCATCTTCAGTCACATGAACATCCAGCTCACAGAGCCTTGATGGGTCTATCACACTCAAGGCCTGCATGGTCTTGACTGCCCGTTTTGCTGTAGTAAAGGCAGATGCACATGTCTCATCCCAGTCCCACCTGATGCTCTTTCATACCAACTGGTATAAGGGCTTCAGAATTTATGCCAAGTGTGGGATAAACACTCTCCAGTAGCCTAGAAGACCCAGAAATTCTTGTAGCAATGCTACAGATGTGGGGGTAGGAAAGGCCTGGACTTTATCTATAACTGCTTCTGGTATCACTTTGGTATTACCCGACCAGACGACCCCCAAGAATTTGGCAGACAAACCAGGTCTCTGAACCTTGATACTGTTCACAGCCCATCCTTTCTCCTGTAAATGTTGCAGCAGTCTAGGTGCTGCACCTTCTAGATCTGAGAGAGAATCGGACATGAGCATGACATCATCAATATAATGGTACAGCCACACTGCTGGTGGTTTCTCCCATGTAGCCAATCCTGGGCTACAAGTCCATGACAGATGGTGGGGCTGTGGAGGTATCCCTGTGGAAGGACAGTGAATATCCATTGCTGTCCTTCCCACATGAAAACAAACTGTTACTGATTTTCCTGCTCAATGTCAATGGAAAAGAAGGTATTAGCAAGATCTACCACATAATGGTATGTTCCTAGCTCATGGCTGAGGGTATCCATCAAGCCTGTAATAGAGGGGACAGCAGCATGCTTAGGGGGTATGACTTTATGCCGTTCTCTGTAATCCAAAGCATACGACAGGAGCCATCTGACTTTTTTACTGGCCACACTGAGGAATTAAAAGGACTATGGCTTCAAAATACCCAGGTTTTCCAGCTCCTGGAGAGTTTCTCCAATCTCTTTATGCCCTCCAGTCAGTTTGTATTGTTTGGTATTAGTCACCTACCAAGGCACAGGCAAATTGATGAGTGGGTGCCTAGCATGTCTCCCCAGAACTGCCTTCACCACACGTACTCTCAGTCTGAACTCACCTGCAGTGGTCCACAACCATAGACCCTGCAGGATATCAATCCACAAAATATACTCAGCGATTGGAGATATTTACACAGTATACTCTTTTGGCGGTAGATGCCCTATTCCCAAAGGGATCTGGGCTTTTTCACTCTGATAGCCTTCCCTCTGTATCCATCTATGATAGTGGGTGTCCTGGGGAACCATTCAGGGTTACCATGAATCGGTGAACATTCAGCCCTAGTGTCCACCAGAACCAGGATGTTGTATGTTCACTGGGGACCAATGGATAGCTATTTCATCATGTGGCATCCGGTCCCCCCCTGGTCCCTCAGGGCAGATACCTTGACCTTCGCTTCAGTCAAATCG
Organism: Smutsia gigantea; assembly: GCA_032199065.1. NCBI lineage: Eukaryota > Metazoa > Chordata > Mammalia > Pholidota > Manidae > Smutsia > Smutsia gigantea. The sequence continues at coordinate 86,591 of JAVSCE010019566.1, forward strand.
TGTTCCCAATCACCTTCCTGTGTGGGCTCAAGTGACGTTTGCTCACTCTCCAGCAAGAAGTTTGCAAACACACAGGCTAGACTCGTGGCTCTGTCTCTGACCTCTGCCTCTTTGGTCTTAATGGCTGGAACTTTTGCTGTGGTTTCAGTTGTTGCCTTAGCTCTACTAAGATCCTATTTGACTTCCCATCTAATTTCCTTCCATCTGCTCCTCCCCATATTAAATCAACCCACATCTGTGTCCTCGTAATCTTCATGGGGCCCTTTAAATTCTCCTTGTGAGTGGCAGATATTATTTCTTTCTGGATTCTCATTGCTTCAGCCTCTCCTAAGTCGGCTATTGTATGTGTCACCTTGCTTATGGAATGCCCTAAGTGAGGGGAAAGAATGGCCACTAGAGACCCAAAGAGGGATGTGGGATCTGTTTAAAGCACAATATTTCTCATTCCAGTAGTGAAAATCTCTTCATCTGGGCCATAATTCTCTGGACTATAGATGGCATTTCTTATGCTTAACTCTCGTAACACCTGTTGGAGCTCAGCATATGTCTGCCATCTAACAGGAGAGGATGGTAGATCACCCGGATTCGGCCACACAGCATGAAGTGCAGCCATAAGCCAGTCGAGGAGGGAGTGACTCCCTGGGGTCTGATGTGCATTTTGTAATCACTGCCTCAAGGCAGGCTGCATTGTCCAGGATGACAGCTTTCCCATATCTGATCCCTACAGAACAATTCCATCCACCCCTAAGTCCCACAGATGCAGGAGCCAAGCTGATATTGACTCCGAGGGCTTCTGCCTAAATTGGGGGCCCAAATCCACCAGCTCAGCCTGAGAATAGGGGTGGACCATAGAGTGCTCCACAACATGGGGAGGGGGCTGCTCCTCTCATTGGGGAACTTTCAGCTGCTGGGTATTTATTTTCTTTACAACCACTGGGTGTGCTTTCAATTCAGGAGAGTCAGTGCCTCCGGCATCACCCCTTCATCCTTCCCCAGCTCCTCCATTTCTGGAGCTGATGGCACCTTTCTCTACACTCCCCTGAGTGCCTCCTCTGCTACAACCTTTACTTTTTCTACTGTCCCTCCCAACAATGCTAGCTCAGTTTTCAGAAGCTCTCTTACCTTCACCTCAAAGGTTCGCAGCTGATGTTCTTGTGCCACCTCTGCCTGTGCTTCCCTCAGGAGTTCGTCTTTTCCTGTCTTACTCCTTCAGAACACCTCTAAGTGCTGGCATCTCATTCTGTAAGGAATTTTTTATCTCTTCAATAGCACCTTGCTGTCTGTGTTCTCGTGCTTCCTCATCTTGCATCAATGCCATTTCCTTCTTCAGGGAATCCACAGAAGTTTGCAGCTCGCGTTCTCATGCCCACATTTCTTGGGTCTCTTCTGTAGACCTTTTAGTACTGTGAGAAGCAGCCAACCCACAGTCCCCACTGCCTCATGGGCACTCTCTCTAAAGACCTACTTACTATACCAAGGACCATCCCTAGAGTCTCAGATGTCACCTCCACTTGTCTCCAGTCCTGGGGTGTGGCCCAGCCCTCCCCTCTAGGAGGCAAGCCACCTCAGACCACATACCCACTGGGGGACAATCTGCTGTCTCCCCATTCACAGGAACAGCCTGCTGAAGCACCCCTCCCATAAGGGCAGTCTGTCTTTTTCCTTGGTCAACACGAATTCTGCTGAGTATGCCAATTGTCTTGCCAATGGGTTTCAGCCCTGTGCAAGTTCACTATGGATTCAATGTGACCAAAGAAATTGACAGCAAAATGTTTTTTGGGATGAAAAGGCTTATTATCCTGCTTGTGCTCCCAGCAGCAGGTCGAGCACTGGCATCTCTGCCTCCGCCCAGAGCACTGGGCCAGCTCTCTATAGAGCACAGTAATAGCTTATTGCCTAAAGGTGTGGAAGCAGTAGCCTAGCAACAGGCCAGTTACAACATCAGGTGGTTTAAGTTCAGTGAGGATCCTGGCCATAGGAACCCCAGCTTCCCCACAGAAGGGTTAAAGGTGGTAATATTTATGAGTAAGTTAACAATATATAACAGAGACTCACACTGTCTATCTCTATGGTCCACTGTATTTGTGGACAACTCACAAGGCATATTTCTAGTGGGAATGTGACTGTAACTGAGGCCTTCAGAAAGACTTTGAATGAAGCTTTCAGGAGTACAATATACAGGAAAAAAAACAGCTCCGATGACTTATTGGTTAAGTTTTTCAAAGTGTCTCTTTCCATTTTGGATGATGACTTGGAGGTGAGTGAAGGACGTCTGTGTGTAGAAAAGATAAACATGAATCTTGAATAAAAGCACAAACCTTAAAGAGTAGGTACAGAAAGTGTTTTTAAAATTGATTAAACTGCTAGTAGAAATATCAGAATCTTAGGTTAAAATGAGAGAGAAGGCTCACAGTTTCTTCCATGATAATTTAGGTGATTGTATAAAACAGGTGATTTTATGCAAATTTGGTTTCATAGGCAACATTTAATGTTTGCTGTTATTGCTTTCCATTAATCAAATATTTTCTTAAACTTTCTTGAAAAAAGGGCATGCAAATATGGAACCACAAGCTGCTTAATATAATTAGGGTGACATTATAATTTGTTGTCAGAATTGGAATACTTGGGAAACTAAATTGGTCACTATTAATAAATATATTAAGGCAACTGGCATAAATTGAAATCATCCTGGGTAAACAAGGACATATAATCATTTTAATTGTACAAGGATTTCCCAGGTGTTTTTAGTTGAGATCAGGCTTTTTAGATATTCCTCAACAAAATAATCTGAATCTTCCTTGAAGTTCTGTGTGTGTGTTTAAAGACATTTTGTTTTGTGAAAATAGGAAAGATTTGGTTTGAGAAACGATCAAGAAATCTTTCTGCAAATTAAGGAAAGTTAATCAATAGCTTCCTGAAATAGCCCATTTGTACTATAACTAAATTATCTGTAGTTGGGCACTTTTCTCTAAATGCATAATATTAAAATTTTGTCAACTACCAAATTGTAAACACTGCCATAATGAATTTAATTCTTATGAAATAATAAATCCATATGATAACCATATATCTATTTTCTATTTTTTAATTAAACTGCTGGATTCCATATCAGAGATATTTTTAACTTAATCCAAAGTCGTATTTTTTTAGACCCCAGTTAGTTATCAGTCTTTGTCATGTTAAAGATCATTCTCTAAGCATTCCAGCTTGGAAGGGATGTCAGGGCAGAAGGTGGTTTTAAATCTATGTTTTTATAGCTCAGCTACAGAGCCTATTTGTTAAAAATGTAGTTTTGATCCAAATCACTGTTTGCACACTAAGAGGACAATGTGATACCTGAGGTGTTTTAAGAACTGCCATTTTTCCTCTGACCCATGTGGCTGAGAATTCTCCCACTCTACAGTGCTTCCTGTATTTTCATTCAAATTTTATTCCCTAAGGTCATTGATAGAGCCTATCACCAGCATTGCTGTGTGCTGGGCATTGATATTTAACCTATAAAATGGACATTTCCCTCTTCACCAGCCACCATGACCATTTTTCACAAAGGGTAGTCATCTTTTTCAACTTTATTTGTCAAAGCAAAAATTATACTGGGCTATCTTAAACAAGCAAGGAAGACTTTATTCAGTGTTATTCCAATAGAGAATCAGGACTCAATCTGAACTCAATTCTGTTGAAACAAAGGGTGTGAAAATTATTAATTGCTGGACTGAGCTATTAGGAAAAACGGAGGAATGTTAGTGGGAAGGTTGTTCAATGAGATGTGTTTAGCATGTTGAGTTATTCTTGAGTTTGCAAATATTATTCGCTGTGATTAGGCCATCTGTTTGCTAATTAGCACATGTTAATGTTAGGCTCCTGGCCCCCCACAGAGGGTGGGAGATAGGGGTGCAATCCTTTTTGATTTCAAAGAAGATGAGATTTCAAAGAGCGGGTTCCCAGATCCTTGGAAATGATATTTCTGGATTGAAAACTGGCAAGAGGACTTTAAAAGGATTTCAGATTATGACATTAGAGGCTTAGGATATTGAAAAACTACGTTACTCTTAGTTCCTTCAGAAAGTATGAAATGTTCAGTAAATATGAAAGTGCAATTTTTAGCACTATAAAAGAAAGATATGTTTAAAGAACATAACCACAAAAGATCTTTTTCTAATTTATTATGAGGATAAGGTCAAATCAGATGTATCCAATTTAACAGCCAAGGCAGAGTTCCTTCCCAACAGAGCATGCCATATTGGGGTTACAAACAAGAAAGTAGGCAATTACAATATATTGTCCTAAACCTTACCATGTGGGAGGCAAAGTACTATACTACCAAATATACTTATAGACAGAATTAACATAGAAATAACAGGTAAGACTAAAAGATAAATAAGACTCATAGGCATTATATCGGAGGGAATTTCATGTGCAAAAATTATAGGACAGTGAGCAATTAGGACATTCTCAAAATTGATTCGGTACTTCAGTTGAAATACTTTAAGCAGACAAGTGACCTTACTAGGTTTACATTTTTAAAAGTTAACTTTCTTTTAGCATAGTGGGTTCTTTGGAAATAACCAAAATAGGAAGCAAAAAATCCAGATAAGAAGCTGTGTAATTAAGGGAAGTTTCAGTCAGTTGTCCATTCATTCTTTTCCAAAGTATTTTTTGAAAGTCTGCTATATGAATTGCTCTGAACTGAAATGGGTATAAAGCAAATTAAATAATTTAATAGTAATTTCAGAATTAGGAATGATTAGATTTAGAGATTGTATTTATATCTTTTAAATTTTGTGTAGCATATAATAATAAAATATGCTAATAATGGAAAATCATAAAGATGGATGATAATGAACAACTGTCTTATAATGAACAACTATCTTTTTTTTCCTTCAAAATGGCAACACTCAAGAAGTCCTCTCTTTTGGGGTATTCAGCATTGTATGGGAAGGAGAACTCATATCTGAAATTTAAATAGTGACATCAGAAAATCACGTTTCCTAGCTCCTGTTTAATAAAGCATTGGCTCATTCAGTATTAAAGCCTAATCAGTCAAAGGCCACCAACACAAACCTGCGGTCCCACAAAATGAGATTTATTGACTCACAACAAGAGAAGATGATTCAGAGGACTGAGGACTGCACTCAAAAAATGACAAGAAGGCAGCTTCTTTTACAAGGTCCAGATTCTTGAAGGATTCTGCAGAGGCCCTCAGAGAAGCAGGGATTATGTCTGGAAGGATTGGGACGGACCTCAGGGTTTAGTGGTTTAGCAATTAGTTGTCCCCAGGAATGGGTGGGAATAGAAAAGTAGATATGGAGCATTACTGTAAAGAAGGCAGTAATCAATCAAACAGGGATTATTATGGCAGTTTACAGCTGTTTCATGATCCTAGGAAAAAAACTGCTTTCTGCTCATTTTGCAGCTGTTTCGACTTACGTCTACATGTCTACTGCTATCCTGCTTAATGGCAGGGCTGCTTGGTTGATTTTTTTTTTCTTATTCAGTAAACAGATTCATATAGAAGGAGGAGCTCTGTGGAAAATCCATCCCTGTGAAAGGCTAGAACAGCAGTGACAGCAACGTATGTGTTAGAGCAGGGGTGTGGTGCGGGCATCATCTATACAGTCCTTGCTAGCACTACATGGCAGTACACAGAATGCCATGATTTCAGCTATCAGAGCTGCTTCAGCCTATCCTAGAATGGTCTCTGCCTGCACCCAATATGAAAGTTTGCCCACAATTCTGTGAACTTCCTTGTGACCTATGGATTTTATGTTACTTGCAGTACAATGTTGTTGCTCTTGCTTTAGTAGCACTTTTGCTGAAATTGGAATGATACCGTGCTGTTCACCAAGACAAAAACAAAAGGGCTAGAGTCCTTTTTGTTTAAGAATACAAAATTAATTAAGAATTTTAAATATTACAAAAATTTATGACCATTTGAAGGCATTTCTAGGGACCCTTTCAGGGGCCTTAACTAGTACCCTTAAACAAGTGCAGAGGCCTGAATCTCAAGTTTACCAACTTCAAAGTAAATTCAAGCTGAATAATTTGGAAGTCACTTTGGAGATTTAGACAATACACTTTATGCTTGCTTGTCTGTTGAATGAGTTTTCAGAATTTACATTTGCCCTGCACTCTTTCAAGTTTATTATCTTCAAGTCCTGAGATGTTCTGTAGTTAGATGTCATCTAGACCAATGCTGGGTTTCTTTGGAATAACTCTCTCATTAGGTGAGGGTAGGAATTTATTAAATATCTCCCCTTGGAAGTATTTGAAAATATGTTTGTTATAAACTCAATGATAGAATAATTAAAACAAATGAGTATGAATATAGTGAAGAATAGTGAAGAAACTCTTGAATAATAGAGCAACAAGATCGTCTTACTGATCACAAGTCAAGCTTTCTTTGTAAATATATTTGTCTTTATTTTACATAAGACATAATATCTGTTTTAATTGCATAATCTTTGACTATAATTGCTTGATAGATTGATGATAGCTTTTAAATAGTTTGTTACTCTATTTAATGAGAATTTTATAACCAATTTGCAATAGCTATCAAAATGCAAAAAGTAATTATAAGAAACTCATATTTACAAGATTACCTTAATTTCAGTTTCTACTAGTCAAATTAATGTTGAATACAGTGAACTACTTTTAATGCACCATGAAAAAATTTACAAACCTAATATATTATCAATTGTAATAATATTAAAAATTTCTTTGCCATGGTTAAAATAGTATTAATGAGGTTTCAAGGTTAAGCAAACTGGAATTTTTATTTCATACACAAACTTAAATAATGTTGAAGTCATTGAGTTGCAGGCTGGAGTTTACTTTAATAATCGTAATAAAACACTTCTGCATTGCTTAAACTGAGCTACAGACTAAGCGGAGACAAGAAAATAGCACAAATATCTAATTACCTCCTGCTCTGTTATCCTTCACTTCCCACTTCTCTTCAGTTGTCTCTGCTTTCTGCTACTGTATTCACCAAGTCTTTATCACAGGGTGACTCTCCTACTTGGATTACTATTTATATAATCATGTCTTTGAGGCATCTCATTTTAATAAGCAGAGTAATTCTAAGGTTATATCTCCCAGCTCTCCTTTTGAAATAATTGAATAATCAATTTTCTTGTGTACATTATTGGCTCTTTGTTCTTTCCAGGGTCCACAGATAAGTTCTATTGCTAATCAGTCATGTATAACACCTACTTTTTGCTTTTTTTGTCAGAACTAAAGGGCTTACTTACACTTTGCTACTTATACAGACACAGAGAAATAAAATACATGAAAAGTTAATGTACAAATAAATATGTAATAGAAGAGCTAGAGTACTTGTGAATATCCAAGAGACTGAATATCCATAGTTCACCTGAAAAATTATGTGATTATTCAGTTTATGTGTTTTTTCATGGATCTGAAAAATGAACAAGCAAGTCCTTACATTTCCACTTTCAAACATCATGTTAAAAAAAAAAGTGATAGACTAAAACTTCATTTTTCACAGCTGAGTGAAAATGCAATTTTTTCCATGTAGTTAATTAAATGTTTTAAATCATGCACAATACAGATGCTGTAAGTTAAATCAAGAGACATTATTAAATCCAATATGTTAGATCAAATGTTTTAAAAGTAAAAAAAGATGCATTAAAAAAGAATTTTTAGAAATGTGAATATTTTACTTATAATTGTGCATCACTTTCAGCTTAACAAGGTAAAGAGCAATGCATGGAGCTACATTTCAAAGACTTCCTTTATAAACATATTTTAATTGTATCTGATAATATTTTATCGTTTTTAAATAACTAAGCATGATTTACCTACTTTACAAACATATTTTCTATCTGTAATATTTATACTTTTATGAAGATACCTGTTCATAATTTTATGACTTTAAGGAACATTAAATGACTATTTGCCCAACCACTTCATTGTGTTTTAACAGTAATAATTATAATAGCAATACTAATAAAATATGACTGTGTCCCAGACTCTGCTTGCATATCTGAATTGGGACAGTCTCATTACCTGGAAGAAGAAAATGACTCATTGGCCTGAAAGATACCATCCATTTTTGGGGAATACAGACTGTTAGAAAACTATATTTGACATGAAGCTTTAAAAAGGTTTTTTTTTGTATGATCCATTCATTAGAGATAATTTCTGTATTTTTTCTACTTGATGATTGATCTTGAAACATTCAAAAACATGTAAATTTTCCCTTTGTAAAATAAAATGTCCTTGTATCTTTAAGAATTCCTCACACTTGTCAAGTCTTTTAATATCCTCATTGTTCTTCCATGAATAGGATTTATTCTGATTTATTATCTTTTAAGATAATTAGGTCTGAAAGCAATGCCATGTTATAAACAGATATCCTCTGCTTTAGTACAATAGAGAAAATGTTTGATTAAATAAAGAAAGCAAAATATTGCTTTTGTTATTATCTTGGCCATCTCAGATCATGGTCAAAACAAGATTTGAATAAAAAGAAAATAATTTGGGTTGGCTAATGATTTTGATATAATTTAAAAGATATACTGTTTAGTTATTAATTCAACATTTCCTCATACGAGAGGCTATTATGTTTTAGATGTGGGAGTATGGAAAGACAAAGACATCTGGAGGTACTGCTCTGCTTCTCCAAAGCTGTCACTAACAATTTATTCATTGCTGCTCGTAATGTAAAATGATATAATCAATGTCAAAGATAAAATGCATGGAACAGGAGGAGGAAAAAAGATGTCCACATAAGAAGTGAGGCAGAAATCTCCCCAAAACCACATTTAATACAAAAATGCAGCAAATACAACTAATCCTATAAGAGTGACAAGAAGTAAGATTTTACCAGCCAGCATACATCTGGGAAGAGAACATCTCTTGGAAAATGGTAAAGTAACAAAGCCGTGACCCAGAGGGACAGGAGCACTCCCCCCACCCCAGCTCCAGGTGGGAGGAAGAGGAACAGAGTGGGGCAGGAGTAGAAGCCCAGGACTGCTAAATACCCAGCCCTGAAGATCTACTCTAGGAGTACAAACCCACACTGCATGGTGCTCTGGATATTAGAGGGGTTGAGAAGCAAAGTCAGAGCCTGAGATCCCAGCCTTTTGTGGAGAATAGGTCCCCCAAACCAGCTGCTCTGGGACAAAAGAAAGGGGGGAACTTTGAAAGACTTCCAACAATGAGAGGACTGCTAAAGGGGCAAACAGTGCTTGCTGCTCAGGAGAAGGACCATGTGGACAAAATTGTCCTGGCACATTCAGTCCAGCAGGTTGGGAACTTTCAGGAGCTTCAGGTGCTCCATCCCCCTGACTAACAATGCAGCCCCAAGGCCCCCCACCATTATAAGCATCCTGCCTTCACTCCAGGCCAGCTGGAGGGCCACCCTGCCTACAGCAACTATAGTAGCTTAACTCAGAGACTGCTTCCTGGATGCAGCTAACCAGCCCTGACAGTGGAGGCAGGCTCAGCAGCTGAGAAGCTGGAAAGAGCCCTGTCCTCCCAACAGGCCAGCCTCTACCACCCACCTGCTACCCCCGCCATTGCTCCAGACCAGCGAGAGGGTAGCCCCACCTATGGCAGTTTAGGGGATTAACAGAGGCTGCTCCCTGTGTGCAGTTCACTGGCCCTGACAGGGAAGGGAGGCACTGTGGCCCAGAAGCAGGAAAGGGATCTGTCCTTCCATCAGCCATCGGTGCCTCTACCCTTGACACCTGCCATTGCCCCAGGACAGCAGGAGGGCAAAGATGCCTATGGCAGCTTAGGGGATTAATGCAAAGACTGTTCACTGTGTGTGACTCACTGGCCCTGAAAGTGCAGACACTGTGGCCAGGAAGCAGGAAAGATCTCTTTCCTTTAGGTAGAGCTTGCCTGCGACCTCTGCCATCACTCCAGGATTATGAAAAGGCAGAACTTTATAAAATCCAACATCCCTCAAACACCAGAAAGAGGGCCCAGTGAAACTGAAATCACCAATATTCCTGAAAAAGAATTCAAAATAAAAGTCACAAGCATGTTAATGGAGCTACAGACAAATATTCAAGATCTGAGGAACGAATTCCAGAGAAAGATAGACACTTAAAAAAATACAGAGCTGAACTGAAACATACAATTGAGGGATTTAAAAGCAGATTAGATGTAGTAGAAGAGAGGGTGAGTGGAATAGAAATTAGAGAAGAAGAATACAAAGAAGCTGAGGCACAGAGAGAAAAAATAATCTCTAAGAATGAAAGAATATTGAGACAACTGTGTGACCAATCCAAACGGAACAATATTTGCATTATAGGGGTACCAGAAGAGGAGGAGAGAGAAAAAGGGATAGAAAGTGTCTTTGAGGAGGTTATTGCTGAAAATTTCCCCAATCTGGGGAAAGAAATAGTCTATCAGGCCATGGAAGCACACAGATGTCCCAACACAAGGGACCCGAGAAAGACAACATCAAGACATATAATAATAAAATATCAAAGATCAAGGACAAGGAGAGAGTATTAAAAGCAGCCAGAGAGAGAAAAAAGATCACCTACAAAGGAAAACCCATAAGGCTATCATCAGACTTCTCAGGGGAAAGCTGACGGGCCAGAAGGGAGTGGCATGATATATTCAATGAAATGAAACAGAAAGGCTTAGAACCAAGAATACTCTACCTGGCAAGATTATCATTTAAATTTGAATGAGGGAGTAAACAATTTCCAGATAAGCAAAAGTTGAGTGAATTTACCTCCCACAAACCATCTCTACAGTGTATTTTATTTTGTTTATTGATTTATTTATTGACTTATTCATTTATTTATTTTATAGTGTATTTTAAAGGGACTGCTCTAGATAGAAGTGCTCCTTAAGGCTAAATAGCTGTCACCAGAGAAAATAAAACCACAGTGAAGGAAGTACACCAATTAATTACTAACCGAATGTAAAATTAATCAGCTACCCACAAAGTCAGTCAAGGTATCCACAAAGAGGACAGAATATGACACCTAATATAAAAAGAGTGGAGGAGGAAGAAAAAGGGAGAAAAAAAGAATCTTCAAATTGTGTTTATAATAGTGTAATAAGCGAGATAAGTTAGAGTATTAGATAGTAAAGAAGCTGCCCTTGAAACTTTGGTAACCACAAATCCAAAGCATGCAATGAAAATAAGTACATATCTATTGATAATCACACTAAATATAAATGAACTAAGTACACTAATCAAAAGACAGAGTTATAGGGACCTCCGGGAAGATGGCGGTGTGAGCAGAACGGCAGAAATCTCCTCCCAAAACTATATAAATCTATGAAAATATAGCAAATACAACTATTCCTAAAAGAGAAATCAGAGCACACAGGAAAGTGCACAGCATGCAGCCACACCTGGGAGGACTCAGCACCCCACGAGGCGGGTAAGATACGGAGCCGCGACCCGGCAGCACCCGAGCCCTCACACAGCCCAGCGCGCCGGTGGGAGGAGAGGATTCGGAGCCTGGAGGGACTGGAAGAGCAGGTTCACGAAATAACCAGCCCCGGTGGTCTGCAGCGGGAGCACCAGGAGCGCTGACACACATAGCGCGGTGCATCGGACATTGGAGAGGCAGAAGGTGCAGGTTTTGAGCCAGGAAGGCGCTGGGTCCATGCAGCCAGTGCCCAGGGACAAGAGAAATGCGCACGGCATTTGTAGCAGTCTTGGAGAGGTGGGGGGCCCAGCGACTCTGCAGGCTGGAAGTCCTGGGAAATTTCGGTCGCCTTCACTGACAGAGAGAAGGGAGCAAACACGCTGGAACTTTATACAGAAAACAATAGCATCCCATTCGTTCCTGCCCCGCCCAGACCTACAAAAAAGCAGTGCAACGAGGCTGCAAATTAGTGGAGCAACAGCGACACCTACAGCACGCTTAGAGAATCCACTCCAGGTGGGCTTTTTTTTTTTTTGCTCCTTTGTTTTATTTCTTGCTTTTTTTGTTGCTCGTGTGCTTCATTTCTTGCCCCCCCCTTTTTTTTGCTTGTCTACTTTATTTCTTGCCCTTTACTTTCTTTTTTCACCTTCCTTTTCTTTCATTTCTTTCTTTCTTCTTTCTCTCTTTTCTTCTCTTCCTTCTTTTTTTTTGGCTTGATTGTTTTTTTTGGTGGTGCTTTTTTTTTTCGTTTCTTTTTAAACCTTAAAGAGCCCAGCTGACATGCGTGGCCCCTAGCAGCGAACACTCCTATCAACATGACAAGACAGACGAACATGATATGGACAAAAATCACCAAGATCCAGACCCCATCTGAGAAGGAATCTGAAGGGATGGAAATGCAGCATCTTCCTGAAAAAGAATTCAGAATAAAAGTCATAACCATGCTGATGGATCTACAGAGAAATATGCAAGAGCTAAGGGAGGAAGTGAAGGAAGTCAGGAAAGATAATGCAGAAATGAGACAAGCCATCGATGGGCTCAGCAGCAGACTGGAAGAGATGCAAAAGAATGTTAATGCAATAGAAATCAGAGAAGAACACAGAGTAGCTGAGGCAGAGAGAGATAAAAGGATCTCTAGGAATGAAAGAATATTAAGAGAACTGTGTGACCAATCCAAACGGAACAATATTCGCATTATAGGAGTACCAGAGGAAGAAGAGAGAGAAAAAGGGATAGAAAGTATCTTTGAAGAAATAATTGCTGAAAACTTCCCCATGCTGGGGAAGGAAATATTCTTGCAGTCCACCGAAGCCCACAGATCTCCTAACACAAGGGACCCAAGGAAGACAACACCAAAACACATAATAATTAAAATGGCAAAGATCAAAGATAAGGACAGAGTATTAAAGGCAGCTAGAGAAAAAAAAAAGATCACCTTCAAAGGAAAACCCATCAGACGAACATCAGATTTCTCAACAGAAACCTTACACGCTGGAAGAGAATGGCATGATATATTTAACGCAGTGAAACAGAAGGGCCTCGAACCAAAAAAACTGTATCCAGCACGATTATCATTTAAATATGACGGAGGGATTAAACAATTTCCAGACAAGAAAAAGCTGAGAGAACTTGCCTCCCATAAACCACCTCTAAAGGACATCTTAAAAGAACTGCCCTAGAGGGAAGCACTTGTAAGGCTAAAAACCTGTCACCAGAGAAAATAAAATCATAGCAAAGAAAGCAGATCATCCAAACACTAACTAAAGGCAACGAATAAAACACCTAGTATATAAAGATGGGAGGAGGAAGAATAAGAAGGGAGAGAAATAAAGAAACATCAGACTGTGTTTACAATAACTTAACAAGAAAGTTAAGTTAGATTGTTAGATAGTAAAGAAGAAACCCTTGAACCTTTGGTAACCACGAATCTAAAGCCAGCAATGGCAATAAGTACATAGCTTTCAATAATCACCCTAAACGTAAATGGACTGAATGCACCAATCAAAAGACACAGAGTAACAGAATGGATAAAAAAGCAAGACCCATCTATAAACTGCCTACAAGAAACTCACCTCAAACGCAAAAATATCCCCAGATTAAAAGTGAAGGGATGGAAAAAGATATTTCATGCAAACAACAAGGAGAAAAAAGCCGTGTTGCAGTACTTGTATTAGACAAAATAGAATTCAAAACGAAGAAAGCAGCAAGAGATAAAGAAGGACATTACATAATGATAAAGGAGTCAATCCAATAAGAGGATATAACCATTTTAAATATATATGCACCCAACACAGGAGCACCGGCATTTGTGAAACAAATACTAACAGAATTAAAGGAGGAAATAGACAGCAATGCATTCATCTTAGGTGACTTCAACACACCACTCACTCCAAGGGACAGATCAACCAGACAGAAAATAAGTAAAGACACAGAGGCACTGAACAACACACTAGAACAGATGGACCTAAGAAATATCTACAGAACTCTATACCCAAAAGCAACAGGATACACATTCTTCTCAAGTGCACATGGAACATTTTCCAGAATAGACCACATACTAGGCCACAAAAAGAACCTCAGTGAAATCGAAAATACTGAAATTCTATTCCAACTTCTCGGATCATAAAGGTATTAAACTAGAATTAAACTTTAGAAAGAAAACAAAAAGACTCACAAATACATTGAGACTTAACAACATTCTCCTAATTAATCAATGGGTCAATGACCAAATCAAAATAGAAATCAAAGAGTATATGGAGACAAATGACAACAACAGCACAAAGCCACAGCTTCTGTGGGACACAGCAAAGGCAGTTCTAAGAGGAAAGCATATTGCAATCCAGGCCTATCTAAAAAAGAAGAACATTCCCAAATGAACAGTCTAAAGACACAATTACTGAAATTGGAAAAAGAAGAACAAATGAGACCCACAGTCACCAGAATGAGGGACATAATAAAGATCAGAGAAGAAATAAAATTGAGAAGAACAAAACAATAGAAACAATCAATGAAACCAAGAGGTGGTTCTTTGAAAAAATAAACAAAATAGATAAACCCCTAGCCAGACTCATTAAGAGAAAAAGAGAATCTACACACATAAACAGAATCAGAAATGAGAAAGGAAAAATCATGATGTATCCCACAGAAATACAAAGAATTATAAGAGAATACTGTGAGAATCTATATGGTAACAAGCTGGAAAACCTAGAAGAAATGGACAACTTCTTAGAAAAATACAACCTTCCAAAACTGACCAAACAAGAAACAGAAAAACTAAACACACCAATCACCAGCAACGAAATTGAAGTGGTAATCAAAAAATTACCCAAGAACAAATCCCCAGACCAGGTGGATTCACCTCTGAATTCTGAGAAGAAATATCACCCATTCTCCTTAAAGTTTTCCAAAAAATAGAAGAGGAGGGAATACTTCCAAACTCATTCTATGAAGCCAGCATCACTCTAATACCAAAACCGGGCAAAGACCTCACCAAAAAAGAAAACTATAGACCAATATCCCTGATGAAGGTGGATGAAAAATACTCAACAAATTAGCAAACCGAATTCAAAAATACATCAAGAGGATCATACACCATGATCAAGTGGGATTCATCCCAGGGATGCAAGGATGGTACAACATTCGAAAATCCATCAACATCATCCACCACATCAACAAAAAGAAGAACAAAACCCACATGATCATCTCCATAGATGCTGAAAAAGCATTTGACAAAATTCAGCATCCATTCCTGATTAAAACTCTCAACAAAATGGGTATAGACGACAAGTACCTCAACATCAAAAAGGCCGTATATGACAAACCCACAGCTAACATCATACTTAACGGCGAGAAGCTGAAAGCTTATCATCTAAGATCGGGAACAAGACAGGGATGCCCACTCTCTCCACTGTTATGCAACATAGTGCTGGAGGTCCTAGCCACAGCGATCAGACAAAACAAAGACATACAAGGCATCCAGATTGGTAAAGAAGAAGTCAAATTGTCACTATTTGCAGATGACATGATACTGTACATAAAAAACCCTAAAGACTCCATTCCAAAACTACTAGAACTAATATCTGAATTCAGCAAAGTTGCAGGATACAAAATTAACCCACAGAAATCTGTTGCTTTCCTATACACTAATGATGAACTAACAGAAAGAGAAATCAGAAAAACAATTCCATTCACAATTGCATCAAAAAGAATAAAATACCTAGGAATAAACCTAACGAAGGAAGTGAAAGACCTGTACTCTGAAAACTACACAACATTCCTAAGATAAATTAAACAGGACATTAACAAATGGAAATACATCCCATGCTCTTGGCTAAGAAGAATAAATATTGTCAAAATGGCTATACTACCCAAAGCAATCTACAGATTCAATGTAATCCCTATCAAACTACCAACAGCTTTCTCCAATGAACTGGAACAAATAATTCTAAAATTCATATGGCACCACAAAAGACCCTAAATAGCCAAAGCAATCCTGAGAAGGAGGAATAAAACAGGGGGAATTACGCTCCCTGACTTCAAGCTGTACTACAAAGCCACAGTAATCAAGACAATTTGGTATTGGCACAAAAACAGACCCACAGACCAGTGGAATAGAATAGAAAATCCAAACATCAACCCAAACACATACAGTCAATTAATATTTGATAAGGGAGCCTTGGATATACATTGGGGAGATGACGGCCTCTTCAGCAGCTGGTGTTGGAGAAATTGGACAGCTACATGTAGGAGAATGAAATTGGACTACTGTCTAACCCCATACACAAAGGTAAACTCAAGGTGAATCAAAGACCTGAATGTAAGTCATGAAACTATAAAACTCTTAGAAAAAAATATAGGCAAAAATCTCTTGGACATAAACATGAGCGTCTTCTTCATGAACATATCTCCCTGGGCAAGGGAAACAAAAGCAAAAATGAACAAGTGGAACTATATCAAGCTGAAAAGCTTCTGTACAGCAAAGGACACCATCAGTAGAACAAAAAGACATCCTACAGTATGGGAGAATATATTCATAAATGACGTATCCAATAAGGGGTTGACATCCAGAATATATAAAGAACTCACACACCTCAACAACCAAAAAGCAAATAATCCAATTAAGAAATGGGCAGAGGACATGAATAGACACTTCTCTAAAGAAGAAATTCAGATGGCCAACACCACATGAAAAGATGCTCCACATCACTGATCATCAGAGAAATGCAGATTAAAACCACAATGAGATATCACTTCACACCAGTGAGGATGGCCAACATCCAAAACACAAACAACAACAAATGTTGGCAAGGATGTGGAGAAAATGGAACCCTCCTACACTGCTGGTGGGAATGCAAATTAGTTCAACCATTGTGGAAAACAGTATGGAGGTTCCTCAAAAAACTCAAAATAGAAATACCGTTTGACCCAGGAATTCCACTCCTAGGAATTTACCCTAAGAATGCAGCAGCCCAATTTGAAAAAGACAGATGCACCCCTATGTTTATCGCAGCACTATTTACAATAGCCAAGAAATGGAAGCAACCTAACTGTCCATCAGATGAATGGATAAAGAAGAAGTGGTACATATACACAATGGAATATTATTCAGCCATAAGAAGAAAACAAATCCTACCATTTGCAACATCGATGGAGCTAGAGGGTATTATGCTCAGTGAAATAAGCCAAGCTCTAAAAGGCAAGTACCAAATGATTTCACTCATATGTGGATTATAATAACTAAGAAAAAAAAAACTGAAAGAACGAAACAACAGGAGTCTCACAGAACCCAAGAACAGACTAATAGTTACCAAAGGGAAAGGGACTGGGGAGGATTTGTGGGAAGGGAGGGGCAAGGGGGAAGAAGGGACATTACGATTAGGAGATGTAGTGTTGGGGTGGCACGGGGAGGGCTGTACACCCCAGAGAGGACAAGTAGTGACTCTATGGCATCTCACTATGCTGACGGACAGTGACTATAATGGGGTTGGGCGGGGGGACCTGATGAAGGGGGTAGTGTAATCACCATATTACTCATTTAATTGTAGATTAATATCAAAATAAACTTAAAAAATTAATTAAAATAAAGACAGAGTTAGTGATTGGATAAAAAAGGAAGAACTATCCATATACTGCATACAAGAGACTCACTTCAGACCCAAAGACATACACAGGCTAAAAGTGAAGGGATGGAAATGATATTTCATGCAAACAATAGGGAGGAAAAAGCCGTAATTGCAATACTTGTATCAATTAAATAAACTTCATAACAAAGAAAGTAACAAGAGACAAAGAAGGACATTATATAATTATAAGGGGGTCAGTCCAAGAAGAGGATATAACCGTTATAAATATCTATGCACCAATATAGCACCCAAATATGTGCAATAAATACTACCAGAATTAAAGCAGAAATTAAAATGCAATGCATTCATTCTAGGAGAGTTCAACACACATGGACTCCAAAAGACCGATCAACCAGGTGGAAAATAAGTAAAGAGACAGAGACACTGAGCAATGTATTAGAACAGATGGACCTAACAGACATCTACAGAACACTCCACCCAAAAGCAAGAGGACACACATTATTCTCAAGTGTACACAGAACATTTTCAAGAATATACTAGGCCACAAATAAAAGCCTCAGTGAATTCAAAAAGATTGAACTTGTACCAACCAGCTTCTCAGATCACAAAGGTATCAAATGAGAAATAATGACCAAATTAAAACAGACATCAAGAAATGTATGGAGACCAATGAAAATAAGAGCTCAGCACCTCAACTTCTGTAGGACACAGCAAGGGCAGTTCTAAAAAGAAAGTACTGTCAATTCAGGCCTAATTAAAGAAGGAAGAACAATCCCAAATGAATAGTCTAAATTCTCAATTAATGAAAGTGGAAAAAGAAGAACAAATGAGGCCCAAAGTCAGTAGAAGGTGGGACATAATAAAGATCAGAGAAGAAATAAATGAAATTGAGAAGAATAAAACAATAGAAAGAATTAATGAAACCAAGTGCTGATTTCTTTGAGAAATAAATTTGATAAACTCCTAGCCAGACTTACTACGAAAAAAGAGAGTTCATGCACATAAAGAGAATCAGAAGTGAGAAAAGAAAAATTACTATGGACACCACAAAAATATGAAGATTTATTAGAGAACACTATTAAAAATTATATGCTAACAAACTGGATAACCTAGAAGAAATAGACAACTTTCTAGAAAAATATAATCTTCCAAGACTGATCCAGGAAGAAATAGAAAATCTGAACAGACCAATTATCAGCAATGAAATTGAATTGGTAGTCAAAAAACTATGCAAGAACAAAACTTCCAAACTGGTTAGCTTCACTGCTGAATTTTATCAGACATTTAGAGAAGACCTAATACCCATCCTACTTAAAGTTTTCCAAAAAGTAGAAGAGGAGGAAATACTTTCAAACTCATTCTATGAGGCCAGCATCACTCTAATACGAAAACCAGGGAAAGATACCACAGAAAAAAGAAAGTTACAGACCAACATGCCTGTTGAATGCAAATATACTCAACAAAATGTTACCAAACAGAATTCAAATATACATCAAGGGGATTATGTATCATGATCATGTGGGATATATTCCAGGGATGTAAGGGGTACAATATTTGAAAATCCTTCAAAATCACTCACTACATCAATAAAAAGGATAAATATCACATGGTCATATCCATAGATACTGAAAAAGCATTTGAAAAAATTCAACATCCATTCATGAAAAAAACCCTCAGCAAAATGGGTATAGAGGGCAAATACCTCTTAAAAATATAACTATATATGACAAACCCACAGTCAACAACATATTTAACAGTGAAAAGCTGAAAGCTTTTGTCTAAGGTAGGGAACAAGACAAGGATGCCCATTCTCTCCACTTTTATTCATCATAATACTAGAGGTCCTTGCCACACAGTCCAACAACATAAAGAAATAAAAGCCATCCTTATAGGTAAAAAGAAGTTAAACTGTCACTGTTTGCAGATGACATGATATTTTACATAGAAAACCCTAAATAATCCACTCCAAACTATTAGAACTAATATCTGAATTCAGCAAATTTGCAGGATACAAAATTAATACACAGAAATATGTTGCATTACTGTTCACTAATGATGAACTAGCAGAAAGAGAAGTAAGGAAAACAACTCCATTCACAATTTAATCAAAAAGAATAAAATACCTAGCAATAAACCTAATCAGGGAAGTGAAAGACCTTTACTGTGAAAACTACAAGACACCCTTGAGAGAAATTAAAGAAGACACTAATAAATGAAAATATGTACCATGGTTTTGGGTAGGAAGAATTAATACTGTCAGAATGGCCATCCTGCCTAAAGCAGTCTATGGATTCAATGCAATCCCTATCAAAATATCCACAGCATTCTTCAATGAACTAGAACAAATAGTTCTAAAATTCATATGGAACCTCAAAAGACCCCGAATAGCCAAAACAATCAGAAGGAAAAATAAAGCAGGGGGGATTATACTCCCCAACCTCAAGCTCTACTACAAAGCCACAGTAATCAAAACAATTTGATACTGGTACAAGAATAGAGCCATAGATCAATGGAATAGAATAGAGAGCCCAGATATAAACCCACATATATATGGCCAATTAATATATGATAAAGGAGTTGTGGACATACAATGGGGAAATGACAGCCTCTTCAACAACTGGTGTTGGCAAAACTTGACAGCTGCATGTAAGAGAATGAAACTGGATTACTGTCTAACTCCATACCCAAATGTAAATTCGAAATGGATCAAAGACCTGAATGTAGGTCATGAAACCATTAAACTCTTAGAAGAAAACAAAGGCAAAACTCTCTTGAACATACACATGAGCAACTTTTTCATAGACATATCTCTTCAGGCAAGGGAAAGAAAATAAAAAATGAACAAATTGGACAACATCAAACCAAAAAGCTTCTGTACAACAAAGGACACAATCAGTAGAACAAAAAGGCATCCTACAGTATGGGAGAATATATTCATAAATAACATTTCTGATAAGGGGTTAACATCCAAAATATATAAAGGACTCACATGCCTCAAAACCCAAAAAGCAAATAACCTGATTAAAAAATGGGCAGAGGATCCAATCAGACACTTCTCCAAAGAAGAAATTCAGATGGCCAGCAGGCACATGAAAAGATGCTCCACATCACTAATCACCAGAGAAATGCAAATTAAAACCACAATGAGGTATAACCTCACACCAGTAAGGATGGCCAACATCCAAAAGACAAGCAACAACAAATGCTGACAAGGATGCAGAGAAAAGGGAATCCTCCTATACTCTTGGTAGGAATGTAATTTAGCTCAACCATTGTGGAAAGCAATATGGAGTTTCCTCAAAAAACTAAAAATAGAAATACCATTTGACCTAGGAATTCCACTCATAGGAATTTACACTAAGAAAACAGGATCACAGATTCAAAAAGACATATGTACCCCTATGTTTATTGCAGCACTATTTACAATAGCCAAGAAATGGAAGCAACCTTAGTGTCCATCAGTAGATGAATGGATAAAGAAGATGTGGCACATATACACAATGGGATATTATTCAGCCATATGGAGAAAACATATCTACCATTTGCAACAACGTGGATGGATCTAGAGGGTATTATGCTCAGTGAAATAAGCCAGGTGTTGAAAGACAAGTACCAAATGATTTCACTCATCTGTGGAGCATCACAACAAAGCAAACACTGAAGGAACAAAATAGCAGCAGACTCACATAACTCAAGAATGGACAAGTGGTTACCAAAGGGAAAGGGGTTGAGGAGGGTGGGTTGGATGGGAGGGATAGGGGATTAATGGGTATTATGTTTAGCACACATAATATGGGGGGGACACAGGGAAGGCAGTATAGCACAGAGAAGACAAGTAGTGACTCTATAGCATCTTACTGTGTTGATGGCAATGACTATAACGGGGTAGTTGGTGGGGACTTGAAAATAGGGGGGAATGTAGTAACCACAATGTAGCTCATGTGAAACCTGAGCATAAGATTGTGTATCAATGATACCTTAATTTAAAAAATAATTAATTAAATAAAAATAAATTAAAAAATCCAAAAACACCATATGATCAAGCAACTCCCCTCCCTGGTGTTTACCCAGAGGAACTGAAAACTTACATCCCTACAGAAACCTGCATACAGATGTTCACAGCAGCATTATTCATAATTGTCAATACTTAGAAACATCAAGGTGTTCTTCTGTAGGTAAATAGATAAATAAACAATGGTTCTTCCAGATAATGGACTGTTACTGCTAAAAGAAAATGAGCTATCCAGCCACAAAGAAAAGACAGGGATAAAACTTAAAGGCATAATACTAAATGAAAGATGCCAGTCTGAAAATGCTGTATGACTGCAACACATATGATGTGCTGGAAATGGCAAAACCGTGAAGACAGTAATAAGATCAGTGATTGCTAAAGGTTGGGGAGGAGGGAGGGATAATTAGATGGTGCACAGAGGATTCTTGAGGCAGTGACACCATTCTGTATATTATAATGGTGGATACATGCCATTATAAATTTGCTAAAACCGGTAGAAGGTACAACAGAAGAGTGAACTCTAATGTGAACTGCAGGCTTTGGGTGATAATGATGTGTCAGTGTTGGTTCATTAATTGTGACAAATTTATTACTCTAATGCAGGATGTTGATAATGGGGAAGGTTGTGTGTGTGTGTGTGGAGACAGTGTAGGTGGGAGCCTTCTGTACTTTTCACTTAGTTTTGCTGTGAAACTGAAACTGCCCTAAAAATAAACTTCCTTAAGTTAAAAAAATAATTAAAAGAGACTTTATCGAAATAAATTGTCTTGTTAAAGATAGGTAATATGTGGAATGGCAGAAGAAATGGGGAAAGAAGGAGGAAGGCAGGCAAGAGGAAAAGAGGGAAGGAAGAGGGGGAAGATACACTTCAAGATCTACAATGTAGAGGCAGAAAACACAGGGATATAAGAATAGTAAGAGAAAGTCAGTGAATGTTTTTTAAAAGACTAAACCTGGAAACCATCATAAGATTGTATATCAATGATACTTAAAAAAAAAAACTAAACCTGATATGACTCTACCATAACTTTCAAAAATGAATTACCTACCCCTTTTGAAGTTCAGATTTCCTTTCTAGAGATAAAGTTATAATACCTATTGCACCCATAAATACTATGAGATACTGTGTATAAAGAGCTCACCACAGTCCCTGAAACATTCTCTGGAACAAGAAATAATAATGGGGAAAGGATGATTATTAAGGATGCAATACTGCTCTATGGCATGAATGATGATTTGGGGAAGGGGAAGGAATTGGGATTTTATATGTAGCAGCAGGCATGATTGAATATACTCTTGGGAAAGATTAAGTGAACAGTAAAACCAGTAGTTTCCCTTTCCACCAAATAACCAACCAGTCATTAGAGTAAAATTATTTAGGCTACATTGCTTTCTACTTACTCAGCAGCGAGTCTGGCAGACTGGTTATTGTCTCATGCGAAAGAATTCCTTGAAATTGCTATATCTTGGTATGACAGAAGACCATTATGGATTATACCAAATGGCATGACCCTATTTATTGGTAAATGGCAATCATTACAGAAGAAGCTGCCTGGTAATAGGAATGTATTCAGTGTCTTCTTCATTTACAAATGCCCCTGAAGTATCAGAGAATGTTTTTTTCAACCAGCAATAATATGGACCATCTAAGTAATTCTAATTGACTTTAAAGATATTACTTTACATATATTATCAATCCAAATATTATATTTACCTGCAACATGGGAAATTTATATATAACTGAATTTACTTTTGAGCTGAATGTAATTAACTATTTAATTAAAGGTTACATGTCTGAGACTTTTTAGTAACATCACCGCTTTTGTGAGATTATTAGGTATTCCTTCATGTAAAGTAAATACAAGACCTTGTTCTTTGTAGAATTTCTGCCCCAAACTTTTAATACCTGAAGTTTTTTTATTTCACTTTTATCCTTATTTTGTTTCAGTCTTCACTTTTTGTATTAAATATTAGATTATGATAATAGCCAGTAGAGCAAATCAGACGTCAAGAAAGTAGACAAATGCCCCTAAGAAAGGGAAAAAATCTCTCAAAAAGTTAAAAAGAGATCAAAGACCTTAACCAAAGAAGATATACAGATGGAAAATAAGCACATAAAAAGAGGCTTCACATCATTAGTCATCAGAGAAATGCAAATGAAAGCAATGAGAAACTAGTACACACGAATTAGAATGGTCAAAATCTAGAACACCAACAACACCAAAATCTACTGTGGATTTGGAGTGATAGGAGCTCTCATTCATTGCTGGTAGGAAGGAAAAATGGTACAGCTACTTTGGAAGACAGTTTGGCAGTTTCTCACCAAGCTAAACATATTCTTACCATACCATCTAGCAACTTTACTCTTTGGTATTTACCCAAAGGATCTGAAAACTTATGTCCACACAAAAATCTATAGATTTATAACAACTTTGTTCATCATTGCCAAACTTGAAAGCAACCAAAATTGTCCTTCAGTAGTGAATAAACAAGCTGGTACATCCAGACAATGGAATATTATTTAGTGCTAAAAAGGAATGAGCTATTAAGCCATTAAGAGACATGGAGGAACCTTAAATGCATATTCCTAAGTGAAAGAAGACAACAGAGTAGGCTTCATACTACATAATACCAACTATATTACAATCTGGAAAAGGCAAATCTATGAGTTAGGGATTCAGTGGTTGCCAGGGTTTAGCGGGGAGAGTAGGATGAACAGATGGAGCACAGAGGCTTGTTAGAGCTGTGAGAGTACTCTGTATCATACTTTAATGGTGGACACATGTCATTACACATTTGTCAAAGTCCAGAGAATGTACAACTCTAGAGTGAACCCTAATGGAAACTACAAACTTTGGGTGATAATGATGTGTTAATATAAGGTCATCGATCAACAAATGTACAACTCTGGTTGGGGAATGTATATAATGGGGATGCTGTCCATGTGAGAGGGAAGGAATATATGAGAAATTTCTGTACTTTCTGCTCAGTTTTGCTGTAAACCAAAAACTGTTCTAAAAAATAAATTCTATGTAAAAAGTTTATATTTCAATATTTGAGAAATAATATGGAGAATATCTCAGAACTTTCAGCTTTGGCTTGCTTTTACTCAAGTGTTTTTTTTTAAAGTATGTATTTCCCAATGTTTCAATGTGTCAACTGAAATCAACATGACTGTTATATTTAGAAAGAATGGAGTTTCTTCATAGACTTATGGAGGACCATGGCCAAAGAGCAGCCTATCGCTGTGCTCTGATACATAGTTCTTAAAGCCCCTTCATTTGAAGATGTCTTAAGTACTTTTTTTTCAGCAAAGGATACATGCAGGAAAGAGGGCTACATTTTACAAATATACCAAGCAGTGTGGCAAGGACACATCTATTTAGTGTCATAAAGGATCACTGTCTACACATTTAATGCTATCTGTGTGTGAGAGGAGGCAAGTATTAGTGTTTTTAAATAGTGTTGAACATTTTCCTAAAGAATTCTCACCAGGACTTGAAAGCCATCCAGTTTATCTTTTCTGGGTATTCCAAGTCATTCTTTCTCTTCAGGTCATAGCTAGGGGCTGGTGATAGTCTTGTGAAATGGGCAAGAAATGGTACAGGGCATCTTTACAACACAATATGGATTGTCCGGGCTGACTTGAGGCCCGTACAGCTGACATAGCTCTCCTTGCTTGTGAGACTACAGTGTAGAACTTCATTTTATTTCCACATACAGAATACACATGCAAAAGAAGTTTATTCATATTAGACCCCTCAGCAAATTATTTTTATGGAGGCAGATTTATTTTCTTAAAGCTTTTAATAACTTCCTATTTACATTATTACTTGTGCTCCATAGAGGGGGAAATGGTAGTTATTCCCTTCAACCCTTTTCTTAACAAGGAGTTATGTGGTTTACTTATCCTTCAGGGTAACTGCAGGCAGAGTCAGTCAGGATTTTGGTCTCTTTTCTTCTTCAAATGAGCTTGTTCCTAACAGCCAGTAGAATTGCTGCTTATGGTTTACAAGTTGATTTAAATACCTTCTATTTCAGTCTTAAGTAAGTTTTCATGCCGATGATGTGGAATGAGAATGGTTTTATTAAAACAGCTTAAGAATCAATTAAATATTACATTTGAATAGTCCAAAATGTCTGAAGAGCGATCTAATCTTCACTGTATTGAACACAATAATGATTGAATGACTTGTCAATCTATCCTACATGTTAAAATGAATGGGAAAATTTTTCAATTTGATTTGCTTTATCACAGGATTCTCTTTATATATGTTAATATTCTGATTCACATGTTAATATTTGCCTTCCTAATTGCTTCACAATAAAATATTTTCAATAAAACTCATAGAATCATTAACACTCTACTGGTAGCAATAGCTGACATGCAATAATATGATAATAAACATAAAGAAAATTTAGTAAAAATGTAATTAGCATTTATAAGTGGACATGTGTATTAGTTCAATCATGCAAACCTATGACTTGATTATATTTGAGGGAAGTACATGGAAAAATTTAATCACTATAAACAGTTGCCTCAAAGAGATTAACTCTCTACCATTTTTGAACTGGAATAATAAACATGTCTGCCCTATATTGGTAGCATATCTAGTTTATGAAAAAATGAATCTGAAGAAATGTTTTCATTAGTATCTTAACATTTTGTATTGTTTATATCTTAAATGAATTTAGTTATTGGACTTACCCTAAATGATAGTCTAGGAATTTTAAAATTCATTTTCCAATGCTTTAAGTTTCAGTTTGATATCAGCAATGATAAATATTTACTGTTTCAGTTCCTGAAGCTTCTATCCTGTCAAAAATAATATTGGGTTATCTTCTGACTCTTGTGAGCTTGCAGTTTATAACCTGTAGTTTATCTGACCTTATATATAAGTATGCTACCTACACAGAAGTGAAGAATGATGTACATTTTTCATTGTCATATAAGGGAATCATTATTTTTCTTACTCTAATATGCCTTAAATATTTTACATATTTCTTTTATCCTAATGCCTGTATAAATACAAAAGATACCTCTGATAACAAACTATCTTTGTCAGAGATAGAAAAAATATAAAAGGATTGTCCTTTTATGGAAAAAAGTGCCTTCACATAAAGCACTTAAATATTACATTTGATATGCTGGAAATGTGAAAAGTACATATATAAATGTTAACATTCAATGTAAGGAGAATCTACATTATGAAAGAGAACAATAGAGCTAGATGTACCCTCCATCAAATTCTCTGCTGTTCCACAACACATCTCTCTTAAGTTACTGGTCATCACTGTTGAATTTACAGTGTTTATCATGGATACTGTTATCACACTTCAGACATCTGAACTTTAGCTGTTCAAAACTTAAATTTCTTTTGATCAAGAATTAATGCCAAGTACCATCTTTATAATATTACATCAAGCAACCCAACTTTCTTCCATATTCTAGACTCTGTCTGCCTCTTCGACCAAAATCAAACTGCAGTCTCTTTGTTAATATTTCTTGATGGGTTGATTTGCTTAGCAGATTAATAGTAAAAACAGTGTTCTTCATCATACTTTGCCATTCACTATTTTTAGGGAGAATAGTAAAATGAAGAATATATAAACATCTCGTTTGTGTGCACACTCATATATACACACAAGTCTGTGTGCAGATAAATAACTATAAATACATTTTCATGTTTTGCATTTAATATATGTAAGTATATTTACATAAAGATGTATGTGTGTGTTTATAATTTTTATATATAGATGCCATCTTTTATTGTAGAAATACACAAGAAGAAAGGAAAAAATATGTAGAGTTCTGTATTATTTTGTATTATTGATAAAAGGACACGTTAATGTTATATAAACCTAATTATTAATATTGGGTATTTATTGGTTAAACACCTAGTAACTTCAATTGTTTAAAAATAGAAAAAAGAGCAGTGACTAAAGTGTTTAGGAAAAAATGACATTCACTGAAATAATATTTTAGGGAGAAATGCCTTTATGGTTTTATTTTTATTAAGGCCTAGAATTTTTCCCTTAAATGCCATGTAGTTCTCAAAAGCTATCGTGTTATCTTCCTAATACAAAATATAAAGGAATTATTATAATATTGCTTTTATTCAAAGAAAAATATGCTTTTGCTCAGATTGAACAAATCTGCTCCTTTGAAATGAGTTCTAATGTAAGCATATCTTTATAAAACACATTTGAAATGGATTCATAGGTATAAATTAGGGTTGCATTAAAATTTACCAGTTCCTCCTTATGCTAAGAAACAAGCAGTATTCTTAGTCATTGAGAATTTGAGACTAGACTGCTCTGTTCAAGTTAGGATTCCACACTGAAACTCTACATCCAGTTTGTCCAAATGTAGTTGACTTCTTTTGCCTGCCCTGTGGTGTTTTTCCAGCCCTGCCATCTGCGCTGGGATAATTTACATTAAATTAGAACACTTAGGTTTATTCCCTGCTCGTAAACTGGCTCAAACTTCATTTTGTATGTTGTCACCACCAGGAGGTTTCTACTGAGGTTTATTTCCTCTAATCTCACTTGTAAAAATGTTAGCTGTGTGCTTTTCTCTATCACTGGGACTTTTTTTCCCTTTTCTTGTCCCTTCAGCTCTTCTTATAATTTGAGTGTTTCATATCTGTGTTTGTTTTTTTTTCCCAAAATGACCCTTTGGTGTATGGATATTTTCTGCTAATACTAAACACACTTGTGGTTGCTGTTGTTCCTGTAAAACTTCTATCATTACATTTCTACTTACACAAGTAAAAATTACAGGCTTTTTAAAATAGGAGACTTATTACCTCACACTTTTAGCTTCGAAAAAATATTTTTGCAAAGCTTTTATATCTACTTAATTCACAAAAAATTAAAATACAAGAAAAGAAACAGACATCTAGCACAATAGGAAAACTGATAGCAGCAAGAAACTAAACTTACAAATAGTGATATAAATGAGTGGTATACTGTAGAATACTTGCAGATCATATGAAAATGTGGTTTCTTGCTCCTGGAAAAAATAGACATGTGCTACTCAGAAGGTCCAGGGGACACCATTATATTAGTACAAAATAGTTCATGTTTTTTGATAATTAAATTAAACTTTCATAAGTTTTTTAGGTTTTCCATTCAATCTTTGAGAATGCAGAGAAGGATAAAAAATGTCAGACTAAGTTAAAATTCTATTAAATATATCATGCCCAGTGAGGTTTATCTTTGACTTTGAAGAAAATCACTTGATCATAACAGACATTCTCTAAGGAGCACAAGTTGTTTACTAGATACAGTTTGTACAATATTATCATTAACCTGTTTACATTCCCTATTTTTCTCCAATCATTTCTCTAAACACTATTTTCCATTCTTCAAAACCATAGTTATATTTTATTTATCTCTACATTTTCTAATGAGAGTTTCATGCATAAATACTTTTCATATAAACAAAAAAGAGGTTGGTGTATAATTTTGACAGTAGTTGAAAAGAGAGAGAATTGTGTTGCCAGGCAGCTGTGTCTGGGAGGACTCTCCCTGTGCACCAGGTGAAACCTCAACCTAGATGGAGGAGAGTTCTTGACGCTGAATTAGAGAGAATTCTTGAGCAGGTTGGATGAGTGTAGGTAAGGAAGGGATTCATTAGAGCAAGAATAGAAATGAATGGCAGCAGCCTTGCAGGTGGCTGAGAACAGGACAGTGTGGAGGAAAAAAGAGAAAGCTCACTGAACACTATTTTGGAATAGGACAGATTCCCTTGCCACCTCTTAAAGCCAGGGTCACTTGGAGTCCTGTGTCCACTTGGATGTGCACTGCATGGGGGCTAGCCCCTCCCACCCTGGGACTTAGGGAGCCATGGAGCATGCGATGGAGTGAGATTATGTTCTGAGAACTTCCCAAAGAAAGGAGATTTTCAGGCAAGCTCCTGCAGCTGCAGTTCCTCTGGGTCTTCTGAGTGATGGTTACTTGCAGGCCCAAATCTGAGCTCTCAGCAGCCCCTCCTTACTATTCAGGAGTAAAGTACAGACTATGTGATACTTAGAAGTAGAATGAAATAGCAAAGAAACAAAGACCCTCACCACTGGAAAAGCACAGAGAGACAAAACTCAATTAAGTTGAGCAGTGAGAAATCTTAATTTAAAGTTATGCACTTAAAGAGAGAAAAAGTGCGAGCATCCTCAGAGAGAAGGCACGCTAAAAGACTGTGATTTCTGTCTTTTAAGCATTTTTCAAAGGGCCACGGTGTATAAACTTGTTGTCTCAAAAACTCATCTCCAGTGAGAGACATTAGGTCTCGTCTATTATCAGTTCTCCAGGTAATTCTGCAAAATTAACTTAACACAAGAAATTGGTCAGTTCCTCTCTAGGATAGTGGCTTCCCTCTAACATATCAATCAAGACTGCCCTCCCTCCCCCCAAAGTGGGCTGAGTTATTGTCTGTTTGTTAAAGAATATATTAGGAATATTACTTCCTAACTTTCTGGTTTTTAAAAATGGACTCTTAGCTTTAAGATGGAATCCTTCCTGATCTTACTATACTGTTTATATCTCAGCATTTTTCATCATAGGCAGGAAAAGTTAATTACGATGCTTCTCCTAGGTTCCTGCCTCATCTCATTTGGAAGTGGAAAAGATCATTAAAAAACTTTCTTTTTACTGTTATTATCTTGAAAGGATTCGAAACCAAGGGAATAAATGTGAAAAATAGTTTGCATAGTCACTCATTTGTGATTTAAATAGTGTAATTATAGGGTTATCTGGTTATCTTGTATTAATATTTTTGTCTGTAGTGATTCATTTTTTTCTTTATCCAAAAAAAGTGTATGCCTTACTTGAGTGAGTTTCTATGCTACATATATCACTTCATATAAAACTCAATATTTATTTATCAAGCACTTACACTATACCAGAAACTGTTAATATTGTACATCTATATTAACAGTGTGGAGAATTAGTCATTGAAAATTGAAAATACTCAGTCTTATTTCTGGTTTTAACATTCATTATATCCCCAGCATTTATTTTTTTAGAGTATATGCTTAAACTCTGCAGACTAAATGACAAATTAGAGTAAGAAAAACATGACCAGAAAAACATGGTTTCTAGGAAATTATTTCACATAAATATTTACTGAAAATTTCTCCCTCTTAGGAAAAAATGTCTCTATTTTGAATCTTGTATTTTTAGAACATTGACAATACAAACAATTCTTTTATAGAGCAGGATAGAGGTTATTCCAACTCACTTTGACATCTTAAAACTTACTATCTATCGATAGCACTATTTCAATATTGATTTATTCCAGTAATATCCAGTAACTGGGGAAAGTTTGTTGCAAATAAAAATGGACAACCAATAGTGAGGAGAAGAGAAATGAAAACATTTTTCTGCTGCACATTTTTGAGGAATTGCTGATTTTATTTTATCAAACACATGGTACATGATAGGCTTATTTTTTTGTTTTCTATCAGAAAAATAGGCAATTTGAAGGAATGGAAATTTACTTACTAGTGATATGAAACTTCTTTGTCTTCTTGGCTTCCAAATAATAGGTGTACTGTTCTTTAGTCAAATATTTTGCATTGCCTTCTTTCTGTATGTCAGCTATTATGTTAGCCATCAGAAAACAATGGCCAACAAAAGAGATATGGTCAGCAAATAACATTTCTAATCAAGTGAATTCCCATTGAAATATTTTAATATTCATATGTGCTTTAGCTTATGTTATGAAAGTGTAGAATAAGGACTATTAGTAAATGAAAATAAATTTATGAATGTAATCTTTCACTCAAGTTCATAAAACAACTAGTAGGACACTTTGTTAATAGCTTGAGTTTACATATTATTAATTAAAACAAATAATTAACTTGTTTTTTAGTATTCCAAATAAACTGTAAATGAATGTTAATTCCTCTTTCCTACTGCCTTTGAGATATGTACTGAAGGCCATTAGGACTGTTTATCTGCCCTTCTAAATGAATGCCCTAATGTATCAAGGCAGTAGCCAATTATGATAGCGGTTTGGTCACTGAAATGTCTTGGAAGTAGTCTGCCAGCAACTAAGCTTTTATTTACAACAAAATCTGCCAGGAAAAACGACCTTGCTGCATATTTATAATTTTCAAAGGAAATTTCAGAGAACTACTTTCATTTTTATCCAAAGAAATTGGACTAGCCAAATAAAATGAATGAAGTCTTGACTGAATGATTTTGGCAGAGAATAAATCAAAGTGTAGAAGTTGCTCTTAAGTGATTTTAGCTGCTAAAATGCCTCTAAGGTTTTATAGAAGAAGGGCAAGCTGCTATTCATTCATCCTTCAGTACAAGCTATTAAATGTGCACATGCCTCTAGGTTTTGGTAGAAACAAAATCAATGAAACAATGAAATGGTTAGACTCCCCTTGTTTGCAGGGGTCTTCTGACATACCAATATATATATAGATGTATTTTGAATACAGAAATGTAATATATATATGTGTATAATTAAAATAAGATTTAGGAAATTTTGCACTAAATGCAACAGTAAACACAGATGGTAGTATGTCTAATTGAGTTCTGCAAAATACTTTAAACAAAATATCTTTTGATTAAAATCCTTGCTTTTTCCAATTTCCTAAGATTTTGAGATAAGAATGAAATAAAACACAACATCAGCAAACACCATCAAAAACTGGAAAGAGTAACTGAGAATCCTAGACATTTTCGGGGACCACATATTTTTTCTTCTTTAAAATGAAATCGTCCAATTTTAGTATAGTCAAATTGTTCTTGAAAAGGGAAGAAAGTATGTGAACTCCACAGTCCAAGCAGGTTTATTGCTAAACCTGAGAGGGACCTCTCTGTTTTGGCAAGTAGAACAAAGGAAAAGGGGTGTCTAACAGGCCTAGAGGCTTTTTATGGCCAGAGTTTTGAGTGGGCTCTTTTAGGGGAGGGGTCAGGGGAAAGGTGGGCTTGTGGCTTACTGATGCTTCCTCTGGAGAATGCTTGTAGCCTAGGTAAGATGACACCTGGGTCTCTCTGACATGGTGGGTGGGCTTATTCAAAAGGAGGTACTCAGGTCCAGATTCTATCATTCCTGGCTCTAAAAGGGTATAGAAGATGGGTTGCTGTTCTTTTCTTGGCTACTTCCTGCTGAGAGGGGGCAATGAAGGGAGTTTTCTGGTATTCTGAAGCAGAAAATCTGTTTAGAGGTGCTCTCAAGTAGTTAGTTGACTGGATGATGGCTGTCATTCGATTCTGTAAAAAATTTTGGAATAGGTTAATTAAGCAGGCAGGAGAACAAGGAAGAAGGTAATAAAGGCAAATGGGCCAGGAGAGGTAGAAGGTAACCAAGGGTCATAGAAGCTGAAAGTGTATGACTTGGACTTGGGCCAGGGAGAGAAGGGTTAGAGCCCAGTGACTGAGGAGGTCAGAGAGGTTATGTGAGTTGTGTACTTAGAGGGGCTGATGGAGGGCAATTTGGGGGCTTTGGGGATAAGGAGTGCAGCTGATACTAGGACTTGTAAGCAGAGAGGCCAGCCTTTTATCACAAGGTTGAGTTATTTGGACAGATAGGCTGGAGGGAGTCCCCAGCTGATTGTGCGAGTAGTCCTAACACTTGTCCCTTTTGCTGGTTAAGGAAAGAAAGGTTTGTTAGGGTTAGGTAGAGGTAGAGTCAAAGCAGGTGCCTTGAGAAGTGCTTGCTTAAGGGCCTAGAAAGAAACAGGTATTATGTCTGTCTCTGGCACCCTTTTTTGAGGATACCCAGGGGAGGCTTTGTAAAGGGATTTTGCAATGAGTGAGAAATTTTGGATTCAGAGTCTAAAAAAGCTAAGAAGCCTTAAAAAGGAAAGAAGATCTTGCCTTGTGGTGTGGAAAGGGAGATTATTAATAGCTAGTTTTCAGAAGGTGGGTTTGTAGTGAGTGGCATGGGTGAGGTCAAGACCAAGGTAAGCAACCTTTTGTTGTACTAGTTGAGCTTTGTGTTCTGAGACACGGTATCCCTTTTTCCCCAGGAATCTAAGGAGGGAGATAGTGTGGGATAGAGAATCATTTTTTTTGAGGTGCTGCAAAGCAAGAGGTTGTTGATATACTGGAGCAGGTGGCTAGGGGCAAGGCTGAGACATTGGAAGTCTTTTGTAGTGCTTGGCCAAAGAAGTGGGGACATATCAGTTAAGACTGCCTGCCCTGCCTTAAGATAGGCTGTTGGGCTATATACCAGAAAATATGTTAGGAATCTTACTTCTCAGCTGTCTGCTTTTTAAATGGAATCTTAGCCTTAAGATGGAGTCTCTCCTGTTCTTACTATACTGTTTACATATCAACATTTTTCATCATATGCAGGAAAATTTAATCATGATGCTTGTCCTATGTCTCTGCCCCACCTCATTCACCCCTTAAAGAATGTGGACCTTGAAATCTTTCAAGGAAAAGTGGCTGTCGGTCACTTTTCTGTAACTGCTTCCTGCTGAGAAGGGGTGTTGTCCCTGCCTGTGGGTCCAGCAGTTCCTTGCTGTTTGTTAGGGAGAGGAGAGGTCATAGAGCCATAGTAGCAGAGGCAGACATGGGCAAGCGTAGGTAAAAGGAGGATGCAACTAAGTTGCGGGGCTGCTAATGTGCATCTTCATCAGCATTAGGGTGTATTGAAATCCTTGTCTGACCAGCATCTGGAGTTGGATTTTTTGTTCTGGAGTAAACAGACTTGACAAGGAGATTAAGAATGAATGATTGAATATGAAGACTAGAGAGTAAAACTCTTAATTGAAATGATGGGAGAAAACTGAAACATCTGGAGGGTCATAGCCAGATATTTTGAGGAAACTAGAATCCAGGATCTAATCTGTTTTACAGTGAACAGTATTAGAATATAATAGTGTAAGGCTGAACTATTGAAACACAACTCTTCTTTCTCTCTAAAATTATGCTAATTTTTATTCAAATAATTTTAGCTTTAAAATAGTTGGCCTGATTATTTACATAAGTGCAGCAAGAACAGCCACTGATCACACAGGCTCTTTTAAATGTGCTTTGCTGAGAATTTTTATAAAGAATTTCAGATTGATCTTTTAAAGGTCAGAAAGCCAAGCCAGACTTGCCATCAGGTTTTGCCTGCAGAACTTGTAGATTTGGGTAAATTCCTCTCTCTCAAGGTCCACAAAATATCTTGAGGTTCCTGCACCTGCCAGGAAGTGACCTTCTTTACTCACCTGGTAAGACTGCTGGGAACCCTGTAAGCAAGGTACCAGGCCAGTTCTTCCAAGGGGCTTTGTTGGCTTCATAAAGTCAACCTTAGTTCTTTAAAGCTCTCTGTTCATATCTGAATCTATGCATGTGTCTCAAATATGGTAATATTTGACTATACCAAGTCTCAAAGACTTGGTAATATTACCAGTGTTTTCAATTGGTCCTGTCACAAGGAGAGCAGATTCCTATTGAACTTACGCAAATAAAAATGTTGTTGCCATAAAATATGAAAATAGTCACTGAGAGTTTTTAAATTCGGGAAGGATCGGGTAGAGAGAGAAAGATAAATGTTTCAATTGTGCTTTAAAGGTATAATTTACTAAACTATTGTAAGCTAGCTTAAGAGAAAATGGTTGAAACACACTTTTTCTGTTTAAGAGATTACCGACATTTGCATAAAAATTAAAATCATCTTCCTCAGTTTACTTAATTTTATGTAACTAATTATTGCTCTACTTGAATCTAGTTCTTTACAAGTTCAGGAGTAAAACAGTAACTATAAGTGACAAAAGACTTAGAAATGGGAATGATTAAAGATCTGATGAGAGTTTACTGTAAGACAGTTGATATAAGGATGTTTGGGTATTTCTGTAACATATCAAAACTGAGCTTTTAGCCCTTTTGATATTAAGATCTCATTTTCTTAAGTACTTAGACAACTCATTGAGACCTTCAGCATAATAAATCATTTTGATAAAGCAATTAGAAAAACCCTTCACAATTTTTCAATATTGAGCACACTAATAGTTCAAGAAAACATTGTCCTTTTAACAAACAGAAAATAAAATTCTAATTTTGCTGTGTACTTCATATAGACTCATTTACTTTAATCTCACATAGCATGACCATATCAAATTCTTCCACAAACTTTCTTCAACTTTCTTTTTACATTCAGAGTTTACCTTGTTAAATAAACAGCTGTACTTTAGAACAGTTACGTTCTTTTGCCCTCAATAAAACGAATTTCCATCCCTTACACTTTCTTTTACCAAAACACACATCTTTTCTATCTTGCAGAGATGTTTTCTTTATTAGTTCAAGTAGTTTTAATTAGAACTTAAAACCATTAAAAAACTTTCATTTTTAGTGAACACTGAGAAGTAAGCTATTGTAAACTGTTACACTAGCATTCTTTAGATTGGCAAATTTATGAACATATTTCATAATTTCTACAAACATGCTTTCCAGCACAATCCCTGAATAAGCACAAAATATGTTTACTAATAAACCCAAATCTGTTTTTAGCCTTTCCACAAGGAAGCCAAAGTGGATTCAGTAATTAATGTGTCATTATTTTATCTTATTTGGGAGTGACTTAATTCATTAATTTGACCTATTACTTAGCTTAGCAAAACTTTAAGGTTTAGTAACATCTGTAGGTAGAAAAGTATTTTCCATTTACACATTTAGACATACAAACATTTAAACTGAAACATAAACACTACAGTTATTCTAGGTGTAAAGTAGATGAAACCAGGCCAGGCAAGCGGCAACAAAGGAGCCAAAAAAATTTATTATATTAGCGCAATCCTGGGCAAGATTCACTGGTCTGCGGATCCACAGGACAGGGAAGTCTTACCCAGCAGGAGGGGTGACAGGATTATCAAGAGGGCTGGGAGAGCTCTGAGGGTATGGACAGAACTAATTGGCTGGTGTGGGTGTCGTGATCACTGATGATTCGTCATGCTGGGTTGCTTGGGACAGAGTGCTGTGAGGCATGTTCTAGGTGGGACCTGCAGCTAGGGAGCTTCCATTGAATCATTTGAGTGACATTCCATTCTCTTCCTTATTGGGCTCGAGTCATGTTCCTCCAGTGAGGCCCGTCCCTTCCTCTGATACCTCCGGTCTTACATTCTAGCCTTTTTGTCATAGGGGGCACCGGCTCATTCTAGCTACCTCCTGCTGAGGAGGGGCAGCATGGAGAAATTACAGCTGGTATACGGCCAGGGGTGGTTTGGAGGGAAGGGGCAAGTACTGGTGTAACAGCATTTGGTCAACCGTAACTTGGGAGATTTCCACCAGTCGCTGTTGAAAAAATCTCAGGAGACAAGGGGCGAGTGACAAAAGAATAAGAAGGATGGCTAGGGGAGTTAGGATAGGTAGGAGCCAGGTCATTAGCTGAGAATTCCACCATTCCAATATTGGGAAACCCAAGCTCTTGGCTTTTGTTGTTCTCTGTCTTGGAGATTTTGTCTCACCATAGCCAGGGTGTCCCGAATTACCCCTGACTGGTTTGCATAGAAGCAGCATGTTTCTCCCAGAGCAACACAAAGACCACCTTTTTTCATGAACGGTAGGTCTAGGCCTCTCTGGTTCTGTAAAGCCACTTCTGCTAAGGAGTCTACCTGTCTTTCTAGCTTTGTTACTGAGGATTCTAGATATCCTAAGTCGTGATCGACCTGTTGGGAAAGTCTTTTGTAGTTGTTATCATTTATTATTATGGCTGCTGTTCCAACTGCTGTGGACTCCGCTATTCCCAAGCCAACCAGCAATGGGATGAGGATTGGGGCTTCCCCTTTGGGTTGGGGTGACCCATAACCTGTTTGTATGTGTTGTCTTCCTTCCTCTCCACTATAGAAATATACTTGTGGTAGTATGTATACCAGGATGCACAGTTCCGGCTGGGTTTGGAAAGATAGGCTGGCACACTTACACACAGAGTTAGGCCTGAGGTGCAAGTGAACCATGTAGATGGGGGAGCTCTAAAAATTTTTTGTGAATCAGAGTGGGAGGGGGTATAGCGCATAAGTCAAGCCCTGCAATACTGGGATTTTTTTAGGGGGAAATTTGTTGATATTAGGCAGAGCCCTTGTCCTTATATATCTCACAGAGTTATCTTTTGGCCCCATTTACACTGTATAAAGCTCAGGGTAAGATTAACAGTCATGACTTGTGTATATAAATCCCCCAGGGAGGCATTTAACCCAATTCCAATGCAGTAGGGTGGTCTTGGGTTCAGACAGAGCTAGCAATTGGCTGCCAGACTAGGATTTGTCTGATTTGTGATCAGAAGGACACTCTCAAGCATTGGAAGCCACTGGCTGGCGTGGTCGAGATCTTTATGAGTTTGGAGGCCCCTTGTGTCTCTTGTGGTGATCTCAGCTGGTGATTGGGGCTGTGATGTCATAGCGGTTTTTTCTTGTGATGGCCATGGCTGGGATCATTGTATAGGTCCTATCATCTCTATGTCAACCAGTCGTGGAGCCAGAATCTCGCTGATAGGTCCTATCGGGCTAGGGGGCTTTGGTGGGGGGACATATCGTTGTATGGTAAAGGACATTCCAGGGTCTTGTCCTGAGATATATAATTGGAATCCCCAGCTTTTGCCTGTGTCCCATGGACTAGTCACAAAGTTCCATAACTGTGGCTCAAGGACTAAAGGATTGCATGAGCCGGCTCTCTTGCATGGGGCTGGAGTTTTTCCTCAGGTTATTTTTAAGAAGGGGTCATGGTTTGCCCAAGACGCCACTGTTTCACAGCCCCAGGAGGCACAGTAGTATTGTCCATCCCCATGGCATCCAGGGTTACCTGTTGCCAGGCAAGCATAGAACTGCCATGCGTGAAAGTGGGTCTCCCCCTGTGGAGATCCGCAATGCGGCTGGTTATAAAAATATCTCTCTATGTCCTTATTAGTAAGTATCATGCCTCCTCCCCTACACCCTAATGTTAAGGTGCCCCCTGGGTGGCCCCAATGTCTTTGCCATAGATTTAGCCTGCTACCCAGCTGACAGAAATCTATATTAAATTGGGGTTTTTGTATAGTGGGTGGTAGAGTCTGAATTATCTTACCGGTGGTTTGATCTTTTAGTTCCCATTGCCATGGGACTGCTATTTGAGGGGGATGGGCTTGCAGCCTAGGAGGGGTTTGGGATAGAAGCAGAGGGCTAGGGTAAAAAATAAGAGAGTCTTATTTTGATTAGATCTTGGTGTTTGGAATTCTCTCAGCCCCAGACCATGTAAGACCAATACAGAGGGATGCTGTTTCTTCACTCTGCCATGTTTTGTCCCTGGGGGCCCATTTGAGTCTGGATACATGATACCACGAGGCATGTCCCAGTAATTTGGTGGCAGTGGGAGTAGTGAAGATTACACCATGAGGCCCCACCCAGTGAGGCTGGAGGGACCGGGGCTGGAGTTCCTGGAGGAGGACCTCCTCACCCGGCTGGAGGGCAGCGGTCACCTGTGGCACAGATGGGGTGTTTACCTGAGGGAGGGTAAGGTCTGCGTGTTCCTGCAGGAGGTGTCTGAGGAGTGAGAGATAAGGCAGGTAGGAGGCTAATGGTGGGGGGTTGGTAGGAAGGGAGTTGTTGATTAAGAAAGGCCTACCATACATCAACTCAAACGAACTAAGACCAGCCAGTCCCTGAGGGGCTGCTCGTATCTGGGTAAGGGCTATGGGTAGTAGAGAGAGCCAGAAGGTCTTTATCTCTAAGGAGAGTTTTGTTAGTTGGTCCTTCAGGAGACCGTTTGCCCCTTCTACCTTACCTGATGACTGGGGGTGGTAGAGACTATGTAATTTCCAGGTGATATTGAGAGTCTCTGCCACTAGTTGGGGGACCTTGGAGATGAATTCTGGACCATTGTCTGATTGGATGGAGGCTAGGAGGCCAAACCAGGGCCTCCACCAGTTCCACAAAGGAGTGGTCAAGTATGACAGAGGAACTGACAGAGTGGAGAAGAGTGGCTGGATTTAGTGGTGGTGAAGGCCAAAGAGATAGTTGTGGGTGTTCTATAAACAGGAGTTGGAATTCCTGTATTCTTGAGGGACTTAGTAAGGTTAATGATTTATGGCTCAGGAGGTCCTGGAGACGATGAGGAGAATAGATAGACTGTGATGGATTGTTGGAGGGTGAGTTTTAAGGCCTCCTTGGATAGGCATGCTGCCGCTGCCAGTGCTCGGAGGCAAGGTTGCCATCCTTGGGCAGTGGAGTCTAACTAGATATAAAGGCAACTGGTCAGTATGAGGGCCCTACTGGTTGGACTAGAACTCCAGTTGCCACTCCAGCTTTTTCTTCAGTGAACAGGATGACAGGCTTGTGAGGATTGGGTAGCATGAGGTGGCGGGAAGTGAGGAGGGCACTCTGCAAATCTTCAAAAGCATGAGCTACTGTTGGGAGGGAAGTGAGGGGCCCAGTGGGGTCTCTTTGGCTGCAGCATATAGTGGTTTAGCAAGTATAGCAAAGTTGGGGACCCAATGTCTGAAGAAACCCACCAGTCCAAGGAACGACAAGATCTCAGCACCTGAGGTGGGGTGCTGGAGTTCCCTGAAGCAGGTGGTGCAATCCACCATGAGGGCCTTGGAGGTGGGGGTTAGGGCCACTCCTAGGTAGGTGACTTGTGGGGTGGAAAGTTGAGCTTTGGAGGGGGAGACCCCATTGTGCCAGGAAGTTAAGGAGGGAGGCCATGTCCTGGAGGGAGATTTTTTTTGAAGGGCTGCACAGGAGGAGATCATCTATATACTGGAGGAGGGTGCTGCACCCAGAGTCATAGAGGGATAGGTCTCTGGCTAATGCCTGGCCAAAAAGGTGAGGGCTATCGTGGAATCCCTGGGGCAGAACCATCCAGGTTAACTGCTGGGTTTGGTGGGTGTCTGGATCCTCCAAAGTAAAGGCAAAAAGCAGCTGGGAATTGGGATGTAGGGGGATGGTTAAGAAGGCATCTTTAAGGTCTAGGACTGTGAAATGAGTGGTAGTGGAGGGTATCTGAGATAAAAGAGTATATGGATTAGGGACCACTGGATGTAGTGGCACTATGGCGGAGTTGATTATCCATAGATTTTGTACCAGTCAATAAGCACCAGATGGTTTTCTGACTGGCAGGATAGGAATATTGCAAGGGGAATTGGTGGGAACCAGGACACCCTGGGTGTGAAACCAACTGACAATGGGCTGAAGATCCTTACAGTGGGTGTGTGAAATAGGAAACTGAGGCCAAGAAGGGAAGCAGGAGGGGTCCTTCAGATGAATGAGGACTGGGGTGTGGTGGCTGGCCACTACTGGAGTGGAAGTGTCCCAGACTACTGGGTCTACCTTCTCAGGGGAAATGGGGAAGTTGGACGAGGGCTCAGGGGAGTAGACAGCCTGGGTGAGGGCAAGGATCAGAGTTGAAGGGACTCGGTGTGAGGGGAGACAGATAGATGCCCCAAGCTTATATAGAAGGTCGCTTCCCAGCAACAGGACTGGACACGATGGAATGACTAGGAATGAATGAGTGAAGGGGCAGCTTTTGAAGAGGCAGGACATTGGGCCTGTTTCCAGAGATTTAGAGGGTGTCCCAGAGATGCCCACAACCGAGACCTGGGAATGATGTAAAGGCCCGTGGAAGGAGGGTAAAACAGAATAGGTAGCCCCCGTGTCCACCAAAAGGGAGATGGACTTATCCACTACCCATAGTGTAGCTCTGGGCTCGGCTAGGGTGATTGGGGTGCTCGAGGCCAGGCAGCTTCAGTCGTCCAGGAGACCTAGGAGTTCTGAAGAGGGGCCCATTGGAGGAGTCGGCCCCCTGTGGAACTCTGCCACTGGAGGATGGCTTGTCTCAAGGAGGCACTCTGACTTCCAGTGACCCTCCTGTCTGCAGACAGGGCAAGGTCCAGTTGGGGGCCTGGGGTTGGGGCATTGTTTTTCCCAGTGGCCATCCTGGCCACCCTTGAAGCAGGCTTTTGGAGGCATGCAGGTCTTGGATTGTTTCCTAAGGCAGGGGCCCTGGGGCCCCTTTTGTGCTGGCCACAGGGCAGCGACCAGGGCTTGGGTTTGAAGGGCCACTTTCTGTTTTAGCCTCTGGGCCCGAATGGCCTTGGCTTCCTCCTCTTGGGCATTATAAACTTTAAAGGCCATATTTACCAGGTCTTGGAGTGGAGTCTGGGGGCCCTCTTCTGCCTTTTTTAGTTTATGCTGGATGTCCAGGGCTGACTGGGTGATAAAGTGGGTAGCCAGGACCATGGACCCCTATGGTGAGGAAGGATCTAAATGAGTGTAAGGGTAAGACCCTCTATTAAGCAATTAAGGAAAGAGGCTGGGTTTTCATTAGGCTCTTGAGTGACCTCCCTCAGTTTGTCATAGTTAACAATTTTTTGGGCTGACTTATCCATACCTGCAATAAGACAGCGAGCAGGCCATCTGATCCCTCCTAGTCCTACCTGTGGCATTATCCTGATAGTTCCATTGTTGGTCTTTGGCAGGCACTGCTGTGGCCCTGACCGGTAAAGATTGGTTGGAGTTATGTACCTGGTCGACGTAGTCTCGAGCTGCTGAGGTGACACGATTGTGCTCCTTGGGGGTGAGAGTGGAGGTTAAAATTACGTGGAGGTCATGCAATGTTAGTTCATATGCTTGAGTGAGGTACCAATACTCCTTAGTATAGGCAGTGGATTGGTAGAGTATGAGCCCAGGCGTTTTTCTATCTGAGACAGGTCTCCCAGGGAGAAGGGGACAGGTACTCGAATCAATCCCTCAGCACCAGCTACTTCCTGAAGGAGGGCTAGTAATTGGGCCCGGAATCTAGTGACCGGAGGGCTGTCCCAGTCAGGAGGTGGCTTGGGGCTATAAGATGGCAGTGGGGTGGGAGTAGAAAGTGATGTAGGAGAAGGACAAGATAGCAGTGGGGTGGGGGTATGAGGTGATGTAGGAGAAGGACAAGATGGTGGTGCCGATGGAAGAGGGGGCTACAATTTGTGGGTGGCGGAAGTAAGGCCAGAAATAGAGGAGTTAGATGTGACGTCAGTAGGACCGGAGGCAGGTGTCCGTGGCGGGAACAGAGGCAGGTGGGGGAGCAGGTGGGGGAAGGGAATTGGCCAAACTTGGGGGGACTGAAGTCAAAGAAAAAGGAGGAATTAAAGATGGCAGTTTGGGGGGGAACTGGATAGGGGTGGGGTGAGATGGGAGGTGACACAGGGGTAGGCACAGAAGAGACCTGAACGGAAGAGCCCTGGGCACTGGAGGGTGAATAGGGAGGGGGATGAGAAGGGGCAGACAGTTGAGGGGGAGGAGATGGGAGAGACAGAGAAGGAGGGGTGGGGGCTG
Organism: Smutsia gigantea; assembly: GCA_032199065.1. Lineage (NCBI taxonomy): Eukaryota > Metazoa > Chordata > Mammalia > Pholidota > Manidae > Smutsia > Smutsia gigantea. The sequence goes on from JAVSCE010019566.1 coordinate 129,291, forward strand.
GAGGGGGGAGGCCAAGGTCCTCTGGGGGATCTGCAAAGGAAGATTCCAGCACAGTAGGAGGTTGGTAGCCTCTATTGGGGGACCTGGCCAGGATGACCTGGACCAAGGAACACTTGACACAGAGGGCTAGGTGGGAGCGTAATGCCCAAAAGGCCTGGACATAGGGAACCTCGGACGATTTCCCAGTCCGGTGACAATAGTTGCTTAGATCTGTGAGGAGGCCAAAATCAAGTTCCCTTGGGAGGCCAGCGAGACCTGTTATCCAGAGGATATTGGGGCCAGGCCCTGGATCAAAGGAAGATCAGCTTCCGTTTACAGATATCCTCAGATAAACCCAGAGTAGTGAGATGGGAAATAAGACATTTCAGGTTTTGAGTGCTGGCTTCCCATGACTATCTCCTCTGTCCCCAGGTCCCTAAACGAGTAGGTCCAGTGTTCCAGATCTACTCCGGTTAGGGATGGAAAAAAACAGGTTTGGTGGTCTGGAGATAGGGACATCTCCGCTATACTGGAACCAAATAGGCACAGGCCAGAGGGTTGCCTGGATGCGGCCACGATTTTGGACCGAGCACTCCATGGAGGGTAGGTGGAGGGAGCAGGGAAGATGAGGGACTCACCAAGTTGCCTGAGGCCCTGGGATCAGGTCCTGTTCCGGAGAGAGGTCCAGGGTCAGGAGAGGAACAGGGAGCCCGCTGGGGCTCCACCCCATCCTCCCAGGTTTTGGCACCAAAATGTAAGGTAGACAAAACCAGGCCAGGCAAGTGGCAACAAAGGAGCCAAAAAATTTTGTTATATTAGCACAATTCCGGGTAAGATTCATCGGTCTGCAGATCCGCAGGCCAGGGAAGTCACACCCAGCAGGAGGGGCAACAGGCTTATCAAGGGGTCTGGGAGAGCTCTGAGGGTATGGACAGAACTAATTGGCAGGTGTGGGTGTCATGATCACTGATGATTGGTCATGCTGGGTTGCTGGGGAGAGAGTGCTGTGAGGCATGTTCTAGGTGGGACCTGCAGCTAGGGACCTTCTGTTGAATCATTTGAGTGACATTTGCCATTCTCTTCCTTATTGGGCCCAAGTCGGGTTCCTCCAATGAGGCCCGTCCCTTCCTCCGACACCTCTGGTCTTACACTAGGCTGTAACTCCCATGATTGCTGGCAGCAGTTGATAGGACCCAGCTTGTAAATGGTGGTTTAACTCACATACTCACATTTCTCTCTAGCCATATCTGGGCAGAGTGTAGATATGGAGTGTAACCCACATTTCTTTGGTCATAGGGTCTCCAGCCTGATGATTATTAAGGCAAATTCACAGGACACAAAACAAGCTTAGAAAAGGGTTTATTTGTGTCCCAAACAATTGGGTCAGCTTGTGATTTAATAAGCTGTACTGCCATAGAGGGCAGGGCCTCTTTAGGGGGTATGACTTGGGGAATGTGGGAGGGTTCTGAGGGAAGTGAGGGAATGTTTAAGGATGCCCCCCTGTGGTGGAGAATATCCCTTCCCAGAAGGAATGTGGGGCAGTGTGGGATTACCAAAAAGGAGTGAGGAAATGTAATATGGACCAAGGAACAATATAAAGGTGGGGTGTAGGCTGGTGTTTCTATTAAGCCTTTCATTCCAACAACCAAGATACAGGAAGGGAGCAAAGATCCAGAGTATTCAGTAAGCACAGAGGGGCTGGTTCCCATGTCAACTAGAAAGGAAACATGACTTCCAACCACCACCATTGTTACCTGTAGATCCGTTGGTGTCATTGTGGAGGGGGCCTTGGGATCTGGGCCACATCAGTCACTGAAGGCAAGGCTATGAGGGCCACCAGGTCCTCTCTAGATGTGTCTGGTTGCCTGGAGGGGAGAGAACTCAAAGGGAGGGTCTGACTTCCCTACAGGGCAATCTACTTTTCAGTGACCCCACTGTCTACAGTTAGGACACAGCTTTGTGGGAGGCCTGGGATTACTGAAAGCTCTTGCCCAGTGGCCCTGTCTGCCACAGTAAAAACAGTTGCTAGGTGGGTGTGGGGTGGATCCTTTTGCAGGCTTATCAGCGGGAGGTTGAACTAGGTAGGCCAGAATCTGATATTTGGCATTAGCCTCTTTTTCTTTCTGAGTTTTTTTTGTTCCTTATCCTTGTTGTTGAAATTTTTAAATGGAAGGCCTACAAGCTCTTTCTGGGGTGTTTGGAGTCCATTTTCTAATTTTGGAGCTTTTTATGAATGTCTGGGTAATACTGGGAAATGAAGTGGAGGTGTAGGAGAATAAAGCCCTCACGGGAGTTAGGGCTGGTGTTTGTGTATTTGATCATGGCCTCTGAAAGGCAGTTCATAAAGAGGGCTGGGTTTTCATCTGCCCCCTGGGTAATTTCCCTGAGGCGCTCATTGTTGAATTTATTAGGGTTTTCTGAGAAGGACCCCATCTTTTGTTCAGTATGCTCCAGATCATTAACTGAAAAAGAGACACAAACACAAATGGGCCATTCAATGCCTGCTACCTCACAGAGGGGTAGGATAGGGCGAGAAGGGGTCTGGGAAGGTATTGGGTGGGAAGTGAGAGTGCAAGAGCGTGTTTGAGGTTGGGGTGGGGGGAGGGGGACTTTGGAGAGGGGGTTGGTTAGAAGAGGCACACGTACTGGCAGATACCAGAGAGGAAGAGGGGGACGGGTCTTCAGAAGAAAAGAGGCAGACGCACAGGCGGAAAAGAGGAGGGGGAAGGGTGTTCAAGGGCAGCCGACAGTGGGAGGGATTTGGACTTTGCTGAGGCTGTTGGTAGGAGGAGGACGATAAGGTGGAGGGTCATGAGCTAGGCTGAGCTCATCAACAGAGAAGGGAAGAGGGGAGTATAGGCACAATGTTGTCAGGGTAGGGGTAGGGGATTTTTTTGTTTGGGAGAAGAAATTTAGAGGGTTTTTGTTCAGCTCTCAACTGAGCTCTTAGAGTCTGCAAAAGGCATAGAGTATGCAAAAGGCAAAAAGGGAGTGTTTTGACCAGACAAGCCTCTGGGAGCCTCATCCAGGGACAATAGGAAGTTAAAGTCCCTGGGGAGACTACCAACTAGTTAGGAAAGATCATCTTCATTTGCTTGGGCTGAGGCAGGCAGCTGTGAGAAAAAATAATAAGAAAAAAAACTGCTGTGCTGAGAAAGAGGTTTTGGCCCTAGGAGGCTGCAGGCTAGGCCACAGACATAGGTTCTCAGTGGGAGGTCAGAGTTAAGTGGAGAACAAAGGGAGGTTGCTCAGGGAGGGGGAAGGCTTGGATTTAGGGAGGCTCTGACCATTTGCCAGTCCTCTGGAGGAAGTTATTAAAATCTCAGAGAATTTGGAAGTAGAAATTGCCCTCAGCTGGCAGGTGTGACCCATTGTCGAGTTTATATTGTGGCTACATGGAAGTAGAGTAAAAGAACAAATTTTGGTTTAATGTCTCCTTTTAATCCCAATTGGGAAAGATTATGTAGAAGACAGCTGATAGGGATGTCTCTCGATGTCGTTTAGGGAGAATTGCCCATTGTGGGAAGGTGAGAAAGGGTGGCCAGGGTTTGGGAAGCAGGTCACTGGGACGTCTCCCTGCGATCGGTTTCCTGATGGGAGTCCATAGGCTTCCGGACCCAAACGAGATTTTCCTGCACCCTGAAAGGAAGCGACCCCCAGTCAGAGTTCAGGAAGTCCCCCAACTGTGTTCTCAACTGGAGAACAGAGAAGGGAAAGGATGAAAGAAAAAGGGGACCAGTACAACTTTCTCTTGGCACCAGGAGAAAGCTGATGAGAGGCCAAATTCTTACCCTTCTGGGTATTGCAGCCAGTGGTGGATGTGTAGATTGAGGTCTGGCAAGATGGTGCCTGGACTGGAGTTCATGAGGGGTACTGGGTGATGGAAGGAAGGTGTGAGAGCAAGAGAAACTCCATTTTAAAAAGGCCATCTTAAGAAAAAAGCCCGTTACTGGAAAAACCACCCATTGTTTGTTCCAGTAACCCTCACCCCAGATAGTTCCCTAGCAACGACCTCAAGGTCCAGACACTCAAGGTCCACGCTCTCCTGTCCCTTAAAGATAAAAATACCTTACATGATACATCAGCTGGCAGCTGGGTGCCAGCCAGACTTAACCCATGGAAAATGTCCAAGTTAGAGACCCCTTTCCCTGCACCTTGTAATGCTTAAAAACCTTGCCTACCCTGAGCTCAGGGCTCTCACTTTGGAACCGCTGTGTCCATGACAGGTGTGAGCCCGAGCTGGAGATTGAAATAAATGACCCTTTTGTGATTGAATCAGAATCGGCTCCTTGGTGATCCCTCAGGGACTCACGAATTGGGCACAACAAAGGGCAATGGGGTGAGACACAGGAGGCTCTCAGGATCTAGTCTTTAGAGGTAGATGAGCTGTCGCTGCCCACTGCTTCCTAGGCTGCAAAAGAGCCCCTGCCCTTGGCTCCTGCTCCAGCGTTTCAGCACCATGTGAAAGGAAAGAATGGACCCTAACTCCACAGTCCAAGCAGGTTTACTGCTAAACCTGAAAGGGACCTCTCTGTTCTGGTGAGGAGAACAAAGGAAAGGGGTCTCTAATAGGCCCAGTGGCTTTTTATGGCCATGTTTTTTGGTGGGCTTTTTGAGGGGAGGGGTCAGGGGAAAGGAGGGCTTATGGCTTGCTGATGTGTCTGTCCTCTGGAGAATGCTTGTAGCCTAGGTAAGATGACACCTGGATCTTTCTGAGATTGTGGGTGGGTTTATTCAAAAGATGGTACTCAGGTCCAGATTCCATCAGTTCTTTAGTCATTTAAAATGTTGAATTCTGCTAGATGAAATGCACTTAAGAAACTGAAAAACATTGTTGCTCTTCTCCAGAGAGCTCTTAGATTTCCTCAGGAGACACTAGTCCACATTCACTTGTACTTGTTACTTCTCAGTAAAGCAAACCTCTGGCTATCATTCATTTGGAATAATTAACTTTTCACTAACTTTTTAATATCTTCTGGCTTGAATCACTCTCTAAGCTCATTATTTTTTTTTCCTTTTGATCTCAACCCTCAGTGTTTTAAAAAATAAAATAATCAACTTCTCATGAGAGGTTGCACCATGGGAAAAGCAGTGGCTTTCTTAGAACTGCATTGAAACCTATTGTCTTCTCATTTTACACTATAAATATAAGCGCCTTTGTTGCCAGACGACTGCGTCTGGGAGCTTCCTCACTGTGCATGAGGTGAAACCTCAACTTTGATGGGGGAGTGTTCTTCACGGTGAACAACAAGAATTCTCAAATAGATCAGATGAGTATGGGTATGGAAGGAATTCATTAGAAGAGAGTAGAAATGAATGGGGCCACTGAGAAAAGGAAAGTGAGGAGGGAAAGATATAAAGCTTGCTGAACATTATCTTGGGATAGGACAGATTCCCTTGCCAACTCTTAAAGCTAGGGCCACTTGGAGTCCTGGGTGCACTTGGATCTGTGCTGCATGGGGGCTAGTCCCTCTCACCCTGGGACGTAGGGAGCCACAGAGCACGGGATGGAGTGAGATTATGTTCTGAGAACTTCCCAAAGAAAGGAGATTTTCAGGCAGGTCCTGCAGCTGCAGTTCTTTCTGGGTCCCCCAGGTGATGGTTACTTGCAGGCCCAAATCTGAGCTCTCAGCAGCCCCTCCCTACTATTCAGGAGTAAATCACAGACTATGTGAAGACTTAGAAACAGAATGAAATAGCAAAGAAACAAAGACCCTCACCGCTGGAAAAGCACAGAGAGACAAAACTCAATTAAGTTGAGCAGTGAGAAATCTTAATTTAAAGTTATACACTTAAAGAAAGAAAAAGTGTGAGAGTCCTCAGAGAGGAGGCACACTGAAAGACTGAGATTTCTGTCTTTTAAGCATTTTTCAAAGGGCCACAGGGTATAAACTTGTCTCAAAATGCTCATCTCCAGTGAGAGACATTAGGTCTCTTCTATTATCAGTTCTCCAGGTAATTCTGCAAAATTAACTTAACACAAGAAATTTGTCAGTTCCTCTTTAGGGTAGCAGCTTTCCTCTGGGAACATATCAATCAAGACTGCCCTCCCTGCCCCCAAAGTGGGCTGAGTTATTGTCTATTTGCTAAAAAATATGTTAGAAATCTTACTTCCTAACTTCCTGGTTTTTAAAGTGGAATCTTAGCTTTAAGATGGGATCCTTCCTGATCTTAGCATACTGTTTATATCTCAGCTTTTTTGGAAAATTAATCATGATGCTTGTCTCCTTTTACTACCCTCCATCACTTTGTTCTTTATCAATTTAGGTGACAGAACCTGAAGTCTTAGGATCCATGCATTTACAATTGGTATTGAATTATGATTTGTAAATGAGAATCATACCTAACACGTTTATCATGCTAGCAACCATGTTTTAACTCAGTGCTGTTGCAAGGGTTAAAGGGGCTATAACAGACAGGTGACTGTCATACATAAATTCAATCACAATTTAGCTTGGTTAATAAAGAGGTCTGTAAAGACTGCTGGTTATCTTTTTCTGCTTATGGTGTGTATCAAATATCTGATTCTAATAGGCACTACCATGATCATCCCCAACCTGGTCTAGGCATCTGTATAGAGTTGTCTTTGGCGAAGTTATTTAACACAAAATATTATGCATAAAAATGGATACATTTTTTAAAAACACATGGATGCATAAACTATACTATTATAAGAAATTACTCACTCTACCTATATATAATGATCATAAATGATATATACTAGGTTTGGATGTAAGTCTCTACTTTTCCTTACTAAGAAAATAGTGAGAAATCTGAACCAGTTAGACTGAGGGCATATTCATCAAAAATACTTCATATTTTATGTGAGAAACAAAATAGTTTCAAGGCAAAATAAATGTGGCATTCTTTGTAAAACATACATTAAAAATTATAGTAGTTTCCAGTACCCCCAAAAGGCAGATGTGAATTATTGATCCCCAAGATGTTATGCTATATAGTGTATCCTTGAGACCTATTTAATCTTAGGGCAAAAGCATCAATCATACACACTGAAAGATGAAATTAAATGTATATATAATAGTACATATACAAATATCTACATACATGTTTGGTAGAAGGCCAGCATCATTAGGAGGAAACTATAGTTCTGCTTTGGTAAGAGTGTTTATTTGTTTCTCTTATTCATGAATAGTGTTGAATTCTACCAGTGTGATAGAATTCTATGAGTGTCAAATTTTTTACATCTATTGGAATTATTACATTATTTTTACCCTTTATTTCTGTGAGGAATAGACTATTCACAGAAAAATGTCTTGACAAAATGCAACATCCATTCCTGGTTTCCTTTATATTTATCTTTCTTGGGGTTTGCTGACCATCTTGAATTCTATAAGCTGATCTCCCAAAAATTGAAGTGTTTTCCTTTTCTTTAAATATTTTTCTGCCCCAGTATTCCTCTACTTTCTTTGGACAGTCCAGTTGTAATACTGTTTGATATTGTTCCACAGGTTAATTTCACTTTTTGTTTTTTTGAATAATTTCTATTAATGTCTTCACATCTATTAACAATTTATTCTACCATCTCCAATCTGCTCTTAAACCCATTTAGGGATTTTTCATTTACATTATTGAACTGTCCAGTTAAACTTTGGCATATTTTGTTTCCACTTCTTTTCTTCCTTTGTCTTCACTCATTATTTTCTGCCTTAAGTTAAAAAACAAACATTTGTTTCTACTTTAAACATTTAAAATAGCTTCTTTAACATCTTTGCTAAATCCAACAAAATGCTTGATTATCACTAATATGCTTTAGAGATTGGCTGCCCATCCCCTCAAGAGCCAGGTACTTTTACAGGGGTAATTCTGCTTAGTCCCCAGATGCCTGACCATGCATAGAAATGGTGCAATCACTCTGTGAACTGGGCCCCTTATGACCACCCTAGGAGAAGTCTAATAGAGCATGATCTTTTCTCCACAGGTACTAAGGTTGCTTTTTCTGGGATCTGCTAGACAGATTTGACCTATTTGTATCCAACAATAAATGACCATTAGGGCATTGGTGAATCCTTTTCTATTCAGACTCTAATAGTCTCTATCAGGAGTCATGAGAACCTTTTTCTTTCAAGTCCCCTCTTTAGCTAGGGATCTTAGTAGATTTATGGGGCTTGTATGGGGCATTACAACTATGCTTATTTAGTTAAATGTTAACTGTGAGTCTAAGTAGAGGAAAACTCTTTTGGGAAATGCATAATGGGCTGTAAATGTCATCTTTAGAGTAGAAAATTAGTCACATACATTTTACCACCTCTTTGATCTGTGCATCAATGTTAACTTGACTACTCAAGACATTTGGGAAAGTGTAAGTCCAATGTGTTAAAAACAGATTCTTCCTGAAAGCAAAAGTGTTCTTATTTACAAAATACAATCACCAAATCATCTTAAGTAACAGCATTTATGGTCCCTAATGCTGAAATATATTTTATTTTTCATGAGTAGGTCTACAGAATCTTTATAAGCCATTCATTAAAAATAATGAATGCAAGTTCGTATTGATATTACCACACTTTCTTACAAAACTATAGCTTAGGAAAAACAGTATTGTTTATAGTAGCCTCCTGATCCTTTGTATTTGTGCATATCATGTGTAATGTCTCCCCTTTCATTTCTGATCTCATTGATTTGAGTCTTCTCTCTGGTTTTCTTGGAGTAGCTAAAGGTTTGCAATTTTGTTCAAAACAGCTCTTATTTTCACTGATATTTTCTATTGTCTTTAGTTCTATTTCATTTATTTCTGCTCTAATGTTTGTTTCTTCCTTCCTTCTGCTAATTTGGGCTTAGTTTATTCTTCTACTTTTACTTCCTTGAAGTGTAAAGTAGTGTTTACTTTCCTCTTAGAATTGCTTTTGTAGCATCCCAGTGAGATTTAGTATGGTGTGTCTCTATTTCATTTGTTTTAAGAATTTTTGAAATTTCCTTTTTGATTTCTTCTTTTACCACTGATTGCTCAGGTAAAAGCATATGATTTCAATGTTCTTACATTTTTTAAGACTTGTTTTATGACGTAACAGGTGATCTATTCTGGAGAAGGTTCTGTATGATAAATTTACAATAGTTTGTGTATTTATCTTTTTTTTGCTATTATTAATATAGAATTACATGAGCAACATTATGGTTACTAGACTCCCCCTATTATCAAGTCCCCACCACATACCCCCATTGCAGTCACTGTCCATCAGCGTAGAGGGATGTTAAGACTGTGCTCTTTTTAAATGCAGCTAACAGTGTATATATTTCTTCAAAGAATGGAAACACTTTGTATAGTATAAAAGCAGATTGTACAAAGGGAACTGATAATGTTTGCATAGATACATATGTAAGCACACAAATATTTTATGATTACAGTTAAGTTGCTATGATGGCTTGGTCAAAGGTAACTTAGGTAGTCGGTGAGGTAATTTAACTAGGTGAAACCCTCCCAAAGAAAATCATATTTGAAGTGAAGTTTTAAAACTATAAAAAAGAAACCCATAAGAAGAGTCCAGGAGAGCGATTTTTATCAGAATATACAGTGCCAAGGTGCAGAAAGGCTAGAAATGACTTGTATGTAAGGTACAAAAGGGCAGGTGTTTTCAAGTGAGGATGTAAGTAAACAGTGGCTGAAAACTATAAATGTACTGTACTTTTAGAACTATATATTTGGGTAAAAATAAACATCTCTGGGATACCAGAACCTATTGTTTGGTAAATTTAAATATATTTCTGCATATTGAACATTAAATTCTATATTTTCATTAAAAATTTTCCATGTTATATATCATATGTTTATGGAATCATATCTTAAAAAATGAAAGTAGCTGTTCCCCAAACTCAGTATGTCTTTGAACCTTAGAGGCTGTTTTAATAATAGAAGAGAGGAACATAATATTGTGACTTTTAAGATATCAAAATATTTTCCTCACTTTCTTATTTTTTTATTTTTTTGTTTTTATTATTATTATTTTTAGCCCTCCCCATGCCCTCCCAACATTGTCGGGGTTTTTAGCCTTCCCCGAGCCCCCTCCGAACCTGCAGAGAGAACGGGAAGGGGGAGACACGCCCCAGCAAGGCAGGACTGGGAAGGGTGAGTGCCGACTGTCCGCCCGATCACCAGCCTCCGGCCCCTAGGCCTGAACCGGAGACAAACAGCTGCGACAGGGAGCTCAGTCAAAGCAGGAACTCATTTATTGCGAAAACAGCAGAGTATATGTAACATTCATGGGCCAATCAGCATAAACCTCAAGCAGTCACAAGCTCTTCACGCAGGAAGGCACATAATGCAAGCAAACGGTGTCCATGAGCTGATCACGTTAGTGGAAGACTCACGCCACCAATAGGGAGATACGCAGAACACAGGTAGACTAACTGTTATAGCCCGCCATTATGCCTGGGCACCACCCCATGCTTATCCGGCAAAAGCCATCCTGGAAATGTATTTAAAGGCTACTTCTTAGATTAGAAGGCCCTACATTTCCCCCTTTTTTGTTTTACGTACCAGAGATGCATGTGCATGTATTTATGGAAGGTGTTAGAATAATAAATAGCTGGGCTTGGTCTGTGGCATTCACAGACAATGTCTCTCTCTCAGCTGGGGGGGTGAGGTTCTATGCCTCACCTCAGTTGGCCCCCACGTTGCTCACCTGAGGTCCCTTGCAACTGTGCCTGTCTTAGGTCATCCCTCCGGTGAGGAATCTTACCCGTCTCTGGCTAACCAGCCATCTCCTGGGACTCAACAGGGAGATAAAATATAAAAGAGAGGACAGCCAGCAGCTGTATTTTTTTGATAGAATCACAATATACATGACAATTTACTTGTAGTAAATGCAGACGGGGAGTCAGCACATGATTTTACAGAGTTGTACAGAAATACAAATGCATAACGGCATTAGTCGGGCAATTATAGGACATATTTGACAAACAAGGAAATCTATTTTGACAGTTTAGGCATTTGTAAAAAAAACTCATTAACACGGCAAAACCTTTAGAGCAGAACTCTATATGGTTATGGGACTACAGTTTCTTGATAGTCAAGGCCATTCTCATATGGTTCCCATGCAGGATTGCGCAGGGACTGGTATTGCTGCTTAAGCACCATGAGATGTACAGCATTCATCCTGTTTTTTATGAACTCAGACAGCTTATTAACAATACAAGGACCTGGATGGATCAGCAGGAGAAGTCTATGGGCAACCCTTCAGTCTATTGTGAGGTTTTCGTGTTTCAAGTCTACCAGGAGGTTCTGGAGAATTTACTCAATAACAGTAGCAAGCAGGGTAATGAGGAGGAGGCCGGTCACCAGCAAGCAGAACGTCCACTAGGGGCGGTGCAGCAGGCACATTACCTAGGGGAGAGAAAACACAGGGAACCCCTCAAGAGTGGATGGCACTCTTGGGTTGTCTTTATTAGATAGAGGTTTGGCTTGTTCTGGGGTTTTGGTCATCATTCACCTGCGGGCAAAATTTCAAATTGTGCGCAGGGACCCAGATCGAGTTTGGGTTCCCTATAGGGAATATGCACCCAAACCTTCTGCCTAAACTTATGAGGGGATCTGGTCCACGCCATTGCCCTGTTAATGGATCTTAGTATAAGGCATTTGATTAGTCCAATGTCTTTGAAAAGCTGTTAGGGGCTGATTTTTTGAAAAATTTAAAATAAGTGTGAGTAGTGCCATTCTTAATTGGTCATGGGGGCTTGTTCCCCCTTTTTGTTTTTGTAACATGGTTTTAAGGGTCTTATTATGTCTCTTGACAATTGCTTGGCCTTGGGGATTGTAAGGGATCCCTGTGGTGTGGCTTATGTGCCATCTGAGAAAGAAGTTCTGTGGAGCCTTACTAGTGAAGCACAGACCATTATCGGTCTTCACTTGGTGAGGAGTCCCTAAAATAGCAAAGCATTGCAAGAAGTGGCTTTGTGCATGTTTGGCTGTTTCTCCCGAGTGAGCTGTAGCCCAACAGGCATGGAAAAAGGTGTCGACAGAGACAAAAATAAATTTTAATTTTCCAAAGGCAGCATAGTGAGTAACATCAGTTTGCCAAAGGCAATTTGGTTTGAGGCCTCTCAGGTTGACTCCAGGGGATTGGAGGGGTGGGACTTGCAAAAACGGCAGGCAAGATTTGCAGGTTCTGACAATCTTTTAAAAATCCTTGATATGGATGAAAGGAAACCTGTGATGTAAACCTCTCTAATTAAGATGAGTTAGATCATGAATATCTTGTGCTTGTTGTAGGAGCTCCAGTGGTGCAATCGGTCAGCGCGTGGCACTCACTCAGCAGCACACGCAGAGCAACGCCAAACCCGCGAACTCGAGCCTCAACCGGAGCATGCCCACCTCTGACTCTTGGATGGGGATCATGCCCCCAAAAGGGCAGAGGGAGAGGGCAGACATTAAAGCCTCTGTCAGGGAGGCGGCCCGCTCCTGCAAGGCACTTACCAGGGCCTGTGACTGGTGGGCTTGGGTCCCAACATCTTTAGTAGCAACAATCCATTTCTCTATGGATCGCTCTTTTAATCCAGCACAGGCTAATTTATGATCTGAGGTCATCCCTTCGCAGACTAGCATTTTAAATTGGTCCCGCAAAGGGCCCGGGGGGAATTTGCACTGTAAACTTTTTTCAACCCTGTCTACAAAGGAGGGGAGATCCTCATTAGCCCTCTGGATAATTACGGAGATTGGTGGCTCTGAAGGGCCTTCCCCTAACTTTTTCCAAGCCGCTAGCCCCAGGGCCCTCACTTGCTCCTGATAAGGGGTGGGAATGGCTGCGTGTTGGAGCCCAGTAGCAAACTGATCATTAGTCCCAGAGAGCATCCCAAATGTTATAGGGATGGGAGGATTGGCAGATTGGTTTCTCTCTGCCTGAACATGGCATTCTTTCTTAAAGAAGGCGCACCACTTGAGAAACATGGGACCAGGGAGAACTGCCTTGGTTAAACTTTTCCAATCTTGAGTGGTACAGGGTTGCTGTGCTAGTCCCTGGAGGACGGCTTTGGCCCAAGGAGAATTAGGCCCATTCTCAGAGACTGCATTTTTAAGTTCCTTGAGGTCTTGGTGCTCCCAGGGATACCACGCAGTGGGCCGAATTCCGCCGGGGTTATCTTTTACAGGAAAAGCCTGGTAATGGAAGGTGGAGGGTCAGGATCTAAAGGCCCCCACACTGGTGGCTTGGGTGGGTCCACGCTAGCCCAAGGGCCAGAGTCAGGTCTGGGTAATGAGGGATAACTTTTCTTAGGTCGCTTAAAACGTTCTTCCGCAAAGCATTCCCATTCCCTTTCCGGAGATGGGGGTGGTGCCTCCTTTAAAGGTGATTTATGACTCACCTCTGGGGGTCGTTTTTCAGCTCCCAGACTGGGTGGGGCCACTAGGCAGGACGGTGAGGGTCGGGGACCACCAAAGCATGCCTTAAGGGCTGACAAGGTGGGGTAGACTCCCAAAGGGGGATCTTGCCCTTGATTTATTTCCACTTTTCGGACCAGTTGCTCCACACGGTCCCAAGTGGACCAATTAAAAAGGTCACCAACAGGGAGCCAGGGTGCCACCCTTACAAGGGTGGTCCAAACTCTCTCAGATTGAGGGTCTAATAGTTCTAACCCTCGGCTCTTAAGCATAAGTCTCAGCGCTTTAAGTGCAGGCTCATCATCTTTTAGAAGTTGCCGGCCCAATTTTTTCGGGTGGGTACTCACCAGAGACACGCTTGGCCTGATCCACCGACACTTTCAGTTTTCATCCATCATTTTGGGCCCCACGTTGGGCGCCAAATGTCGGGGTTTTTAGCATTCCCCAAGCCCCCTCTGAACCTGCGGAGAGAACAGGAAGGGGGAGACACGCCCCAGCAAGGCAGGACCAGGAAGGGTGAGTGCCGACTGTCCACCCGATCACCAGCCTCCGACCCCTAGGCCTAAACCAGAGACAAACAGATGCGACAGGGAGCTCAGTCAAAGCAGGAACTCATTTATTGCGAAAACAGCAGAGTATATGTAACATTCATGGGCCAGTCAGCATAAAGCTCAAGCAGTCACAAGCTCTTCACGCAGAAAGGCACATAATGCAAGCAAACGGTGTCCATGAGCAGATCAAGTTAGTGGAAGACTCACGCCACCAATACGGAGATACGCAGAACACAGGTAGACTAACTGTTATAGCCCGCCATTATGCCTGGGCACCACCCCACACTTATCCGGCAAAAGCCATCCTGGAAATGTATTTAAAGGCTACTTCTTAGATTAGAAGGCCCTACACAACATTACATCTGCTAATCGTAATGCCCCTTTTTCCCTCTTATCCCTCCCTTCCCACCTATCTTCCCCAGCCCCCGTCCCTTTGCTATTAGTCCATTCTTGTGTTCTGTGAGTCTGCTGCTGTTTTCTTCCTTCAGCTTTTTTCTTTGTTCTTATACTGCACATATGAGTGAAATCATTTGATACCTGTCTTTTTTGGCTTGGCTTATTTCACTGAGCATAATACCCTCTAGCTCCATCCATGTTGCTGCAAATGGTAGGATTTGTTTTCTTTTAATGGCTGAATGATATTCCACTGTGTATATGTGCCACCTCTTCTTTATCCATTCATCTACTAATGGACACTTCCATTTCTTGGCTATTATAAATAGTGCTGTGATAAACATAGGGTGCATATGTCTTTTTCAAACTGGGCTCCTGAACTCTTAGGATAAATTCCTAGGAGTGGAATTCCTGGATCAAACGGTATTTCTATTTTGAGTTTTTTGAGGAACCTCCATACTGCTTTCCACAATAGTTGAACTAATTTGGAGTCCCACCAGCAGTGTAGGAGGGTTCCCTTTTCTCCACATCGTTGCCAACATTTGTTGTTGTTTGTGTTTTGGATGTTGGCCATCCTCACTGGTGTGAGGTGATATCTCATTGTGGTTTTAATCTGCATTTCTCTGATGATTAGCGATGTGAAGCATCTTTTCATGTACCTGTTGGCCATCTGAATTTCTTCTTTAGAGAAGTGTCTATTCATATCCTCTGCCCATATCTTGATTGGATTATTTGCTTTTTGTTTGTTAAGGTGCGTGATTTCTTTATATATTTTGGATGTCAACCCCTTATCGGATACGTCATTTATGAATATATTTTCCCATACAGTAGGACGTCTTTTTGTTCTACTGATGGTGTCCTTTGCTGTACAGAAGCTTTTCAACTTGGTATAGTCCCACTTGTTCATTTTTGCTTTTGTTTCCCTTGCCCGGGGAGATATGTTCATAAAGAAGTCACTCATGTGTATGTCCAAGAAATTTTTGCCTATGTTTTTTCTAAGAGTTTTATGGTTTCATGACTTATATTCAGGTCTTTGATCCACCTTGAGTTTACCTTTGTGTATGTGGCTAGACAGTACTCCAGTTTCATTCTCTTACATGTAGCTGTCCAGTTTTTCCAACACGAGCTGCTGAAGAGGCTGTCATCTCCCCATTGTATATCCAAGGCTCCTTTATCAAATATTAATTGACTGAATATGTTTGGGTTAATGTTTGGATTTTCTATTCTGTTCCACTGGTCTGTGGGTCTGTTTTTGTGCCAATACCAAATTGTCTTGATTACTGTGGCTTTGTAGTAGAGCTTAAAGTCAGGGACCATAATTCCCCCTGTTTTATTTCTCCTCAGGATTGCTTTGGCTATTTGTGGTCTTTTGTGGTTCCATATGAATTTGAGAATTATTTGTTCCAGTTCATTGAAGAAAGCTGTTGGTAGTTTGATAGGGATTTCGTTGAATCTGTATATTGCTTTAGGTAGTATAGCCATTTTGACAATATTTATTCTTCCTAGTCAAGAGCATGGAATGCATTTCCATTTGTTAGTGTCCTCTTTAATTTCTCTTAGGAATGTTGTGTAGTTTTCAGAGTACAGGTCTTTCATTTCCTTTGTTAGGTTTATTCCTAGGTATTTTATTCTTTTTGATGTGATTGTGAATGGAATTGTTTTTCTGATTTCTCTTTCTGTTAGTTCATTGTTAGTGTATAGGAAAGCAACAGGTTTCTGTGTGTTAATTTTGTATCCTGCAAATTTGCTGAATTCAGATATTACTTCTAGTAGTTTTGAAATGTAATCTTTAGGGTTTTTTATTTACAGTATCATGTCATCTGCAAATAATGACAATTTGTCTTCTTCTTTCCAATCTGGATGCCTTGTATGTCTTTGTTTTGTCTGCTTGCTGTGGCTAGGACCTCCAGTACTATGTTGAATAACAGTGGAGAGAGTGGGCATGCCTGTCTTGTTCCCCATCTTACATGAAAAGCTTTCAGCTTCTCGCTGTTAAGTATGATGTTAGCTGTGGGTTTGTCATGTATGGACTTTATGATGTTGAGGTACTTGCCGTCTATACCCATTTTCTTGAGAATTTTAATCATGAATGGATGCTGAATTTTGTTGAATGCTTTTTCAGCATCTGTGGAGATGATCATGTGGTTTTTGTTCTTCTTTTTGTTGATGTGGTGGATGATGTTGTTGGATTTTCAAATATTGTACCATCCTTGCATCCCTGGGATGAATCCCAATTGATCATGGTATATGACCCTCTTGATGAATTTTTGAATTCAGTTTGCTAATATTTTGTTGAGTATTTTTGCATCTACATTCATGAGGGATATTGTACTGTAATTTTCTTTTTTGGTGAAGTCTTTGCACGGTTTTGATATTAGAGTGGTGCTGGCTTCATAGAATGAGTTTGGAAGTATTCCCTCCTCTTCTATTTTTTGGAAAACTTTAAGGACAGTCGGTGTTATTTCTTCTCTATATGTCTGGTAGAATTCAGAGGTGAATCCATCTGGTCCAAGTTTTTGTTCTTGGGTAGTTTTTTGATACTGATTCAATTTCGTTGCTGGTGATTGGTCTCTTTAGTTTTTCTGTTTCTTGCTTGGTCAGTCTTGGAAGGTTGTATTTTTCTAAGAAGTTGTCCATTTCTTCTATGTTTACCAGCTTGTTAGCATATAGATTCTCATAATATTCTCTTATAATTCTTTGTATTTCTGTGGTGTCTGTCATTATTTTTCGTTTCTCATTTCTGATTCTGTTTATATGTGTAGATTCTCTTTTTCTCTTAATAAGTCTGTCTAAGGGTTTATCTATTTTGTTTATTTTTTCAAAGAACCAGCTCTTGGTTTTATTGATTTTTTTCTATTGTTTTATTCTTCTCAATTTTATTTATTTCTTCTCTTATCTTTATTATGTCCCTCCTTCTCGTGACTTTGGGCCTCATTTCTTCTCTTTCCAGTTTCAGTAAATGAGTCTTTAGACTATTCATTTGGAAATGTTCTTCCTTCTTTAAATAGGCCTGGAATGCAATATACTTTCCTCTTAGAACTGCCTTTGCTGCGTCCCACAGAAGTTGTGGTTTGTGTTGTTGTTGTCATTAGTCTCCATATATTCTTTGATTTCTGTTTTGATTTGGTCGTTAACCCATTGATTAATTAGGAGAGTGTTGTTAAGTCTCCATGTATTTGTGAGCCTTTTTGATTTCTTTCTAAAATTTATTTCTACTTTTATACCTTGGTGATCTGAGAAGTTGGTTGGTAGGATTTCAATATTTTTGAAATTACTGAGGTTCTTTTTGTGGCCTAGTATGTGGTCTATTCTGGAAAATGTTCCATGTGCACTTGAGAAGAATGTGTATCCTGTTGCTTTTGGGTGCAGAGTTCTGTAGATGTCTGTTAGGTCCATCTGTTCTAGTGTGTTGTTCAGTGCGTCTTTGTCTTTACTTATTCTCTGTCTGGTTGATCTGTCCTTTGGAGTGAATGGTGTGTTGAAGGCTTCTAAAATGAATGCATTGCTGTCTATTTCCTTCTTTAATTCTGTTAGTATTTGTTTCACATATGCTGGCACTCCTGTGTTGGGTGCATATATATTTATAATGGTTATATCCTCTTGTTGGTCTGACCCCTTTATCATTATGTAATGTCCTTCTTTAGCTCTTGCTAGTTTCTTCATTTTGAAGTCTATTTTGTCTGATACATGTACTGCAACACCTGCTTTTTTCTCCTTGTTGTTTGCATGAAATATCTTTTTCCATCCCTTCACTTTCAGTCTGTGTATGTCTTTTTGGTATAAAGTGAGTCTTTTGAAGGCAGCATATAGATGGGTCTCGTTTTTTTATCCATTCATTGACTCTATTTCTTTTGACTGGTTCATTCTGTCCATTTACATTTAGGGTGATTATGGAAAGGTACATACTTATTGGCATTGCAGGCTTCAGATTCATGGTTAGCAAAAGTTCATTTTTAACTTCCCTACTGTCTGAAAGTCTAAGAATTCACTTAATATGCTATTAAAAACACAACCTAAATGTTCTTTTTTTGTTTGTTTATTTCCTTCCTCCTTTCTCTTTCTACTCCATTCTTTATATATTAGGTATCATATTCTGTACTGTTTGTCTATCCCTTGGTTGACTTTGGGAATAGTTAATTTAATTTTGCATTTGCTTAGTAATTAGCTATTCTATATTCTTTACTGTGGTTTTATTACCGCTGGTGACAGGTATTAAACCAACCGTAGGAACACTTCCATCTATAGCAGTCCCTCCAAAATACACTGTAGAGATAGTTTGTGTGAGGCAAATTCTCTCAGCTTTTGCTTATCTTGGAATTGTTTAATCCCTCCTTCAAATTTAAATGATAATCTTCCTGGATTAAGTAATCTTGGTTCAAATCCCTTCTGCTTCATTGAATTAAATACATCATACCACTCCCCTCTTGCCTGTAAGGTTTCTGCTGAGAATTCTGATGATATCCTGATGGGTTTTTCTTTGTATGTGATCTTATTTCTCTCTCTGGCTGTTTTTAATAGAGTGTCCTTATCCTTGATCTTTGCCATTTTAATTACTATTTGTCTTGCTGTTGTCTTCCTTGGGTCCCTTGTGTTGGGAGATCTGTGCACCTCCATGGCCTGAGAGACTATCTCCTTCTCCAGATTGGGGAAGTTTTCAGCAATCACCTCCTCAAAAACACTTTCTATCCCTTTTTCTCTCTCTTATTCTTCCTGTACTCCTGTAATGCAAATATTGTTCCATTTGGATGGTCACAAAATTCTCTCAATATTCTTTCATTCTTAGAGATCCTTTTTTTTCTCAGTGCCTCAGCTTCTTTGTATTCCTCTTCTCTAGTTTCTATTTCATTTATTGTCTCCTCCACCATATCCAACCTGCTTTTAATACCATCCATTGTGTTCTTCAATGATTGGATCTCCAACTGGAATTCATTCCTGAGTTCCTGAATATCTCTCCGTACCTCCATGAGCATGTTAATGATTTTTATTTTGAACTCCCTTTCAGGGAGAGTCATAAGGTCCATATCATTTAAATCTTTCTCAGGAGTTGTGTTCATAATTTTACTCTGGACCAGGTTCCTTTGGTGTTTCATATTTGTGTATGGCACCCTCTAGTGCCCAGAAGCTCTACTCTCTGGAGCTGCTTAGCCCCTGAAGCAATGCAGGGGTTGTAGGGGAGTGGTATTGGTGCCTCCTGGGAGGAGAGGGCTGTTTCCTGGTTCCTGGCTGCTATGCCTGTCTCCACTGCCTGAACCAGTGGGCTGAGCACACAGGTATAAAGTTCTGTGCTTTGCGTTTTTAGTTGCTGTAGACATATCTTCCCTCTGGCTGGCCTAACACTGTTATGTCCAGATTTCAGTATCCTCAGGGACCAGAGACCACCAGGGAGACCGAGTCACATATACAAGGGCAAAGGGCATTTATTACGGGCTTAAACTCGGACTCCCAGCATTTTCACCCTGGTAGTGGAGGTGAGCTGAGAGCCCCGGACAAAGATGGGCAGGATTTTTATGGGAGTCGGGAAGGGGGGTTTACAGGAAACTGGGACATAGACACAGCTATCCAATCATAGTTACACAACATTATTGACGACAATTCCAGCCATACATATCATTTGGAGCATCCGTTACTTTTGGTGGGATCCAATCACACTATTTAAGGTATCTTTGAAATTAACCAATTACAGAGCAAACTTAGGGTCTTGTCTGATGACTAAGAGGTTACCTTTTTCCTTTTTGCAACAGGGTCTTATCTATATCTCCTGCCTGCAGACCCCATCCTCAAGAATGTAGGTAGTCTTTTGGCTTCTCCTGATTGTATGGCAGGAGGGTGGTTACATGCTTTGGGCAATATGTAACTACCTGATAGTTTCAGGGAAACTGAAACTTAGGCCTTCTAGTTTCTGAGGCTCCTCAAAGCCTGTCATGGCATTAATTTGGTTCTTTCAACACCAGGGAAGGATTTCCTGGTTTGCAAGTCCCGGTGGGGCTGGCCAGGAGAAAGGTGCACTAGTCTGCCTGTCACAGAAGGGGTTCTTGGAGCTGTGTAGGCAGCCAGGGAGCTGGAGCACCTGAAGATCGTGAAAGCTCCCAAACTGCTGGGCAGAGTGCACCCGGACAATTTTGTCTGCCTGTCCTTTCTCCTGAACAGTAAGCTCCATGCAATCCTTGCCCCTTTAGCAGCCCTCTTGCTAAGGGCTTCTTTGTTAGGAAGTCTCTCAGACTGCCCGCCTTTCTTTTGTCTCCGAGCAGCTGGGTATGGATCCCTGCTTTCACAAGCAGCTGGAGTCTTAGTCTCTCCAGGAATTCTGCCTGTCTTAGCTTTCCAACCCCCTAATTACGAGAGTATCATGCAAGCACCATGAAATGTAGGTTTGTGCTCCCAGAGCAGATCTCCAGAGTTAGGTATTCAGGGTCCCACATCTCCACTTGCTCCCTGCTCCATTCCTGTTCTTCCTGCCAGTGAGCTGGGGTGGGGGAAGGGCTTGGATCCCACAGGACCACAGCTCTAGTATGTTACCCTTTTCTGTGAGGGCTGCTCTTGTCTCCAGGTGTATGCAGTTTTTTGCCATCCTCTTTCCCATTGCCCTTTCAAGAGTAGTTGTAGTAGCTTTATTTTCATATTATATGATGTTTTAGGAGGAAGCCTCTGTCTCACCTCTCACGCCGCCATCTTTCCTCACTTTCTTTTATTTTTTTTACTTTTGTAAAAATTAAGTGTTCTGTTACCATGGAAGTATTTGGATTTTTGCTTAATATAGCATTCAGTAGTTATTATCAAAGTACAATATTATGTCATGCTTTTAAGAAGCAAATTATTATACCAAAATATTAATCCTAAAGCAATATTATTCATCAAAATATATGCTAACATAAGGAAATACTTCAAACTCATGTTTTGTCTTCTTACTTTTCTCAACCAGCTGTATACTGAGCAAGAATTATGCAATTATATTTCCTATAAAGTTAGATATCAAAGAGAACATTCATGTATAAAGTTGTGTAATCTAAAAAAATAGTATATATTTCCAGAAAAACGTTCTCTATTATTTAATTTGTTGGGATTTTTAGCCTTCCCGGAGCCCCCTCTGAACCTGCGGAGAGAACGGGAAGGGGGAGACACGCCCCGGCAAGGCAGGACTGGGAAGGGTGAGTGCAGACTGTCCGCCCGATCACCAGCCTCCGGCCCCTAGGCCTAAACCAGAGACAAACAGACGTGACAGGGAGCTCAGTCAAAGCAGGAACCTGTTTATTGTGGAAACGGCAGAGTATATATAACATTCATGGGCCAATCAGCATAAAGCTCAAGCAGTCACAAGCTCTTCACGCAGGAAGGCACATAATGCAAGCAAACGGTGTCCACGAGCTTATCACATTCGTAGAAGGCTCACGCCACCAATAGGTAGATACCCGGAACACAGGTAGACTAACGTCATAGCCCACCAAAATGCCTGGGCACCACCCCATGCTCATCCGGTGAGAGCCATCTTGGCAATGCATTTAAAAGCTACTTATTAGATTAGAAGGCCCTACATAATTAAATTAAAATGAACAACATGTACATTTGAAAATGGAAATGAAGCAACAGACTGAAGAGAAATTCTAGGAAATGATAAGATTGAAGATGTAGTCATGGTTGAATAACATGGAAATAAAAAAAGTCTTGGCCCTGAGAGGATAGCAGGCTGACTGGTTAATTTATATGTACGTTGCCATCTCTCAGGATGATTGCAGGCCTCCTTGGAATGAATATAATGACTTAACCTCCAGATTGTAAAATTTGAAGTTTATCATGACTCATTACTAGGATTGAAAAGGAGGTATAGAAGATTAAATAGATGGTGAGCTGTAACATTCTAAAAAAATTTCCACTAAAACCTTTAAAACTATTAGGTAAACAATGAAATCATAGCTCTATTTTATCAAGCAGAATTCCCTGTGAAATTTACATTAATTGTGTGGTTAAAACAATTTTAAAATCTTAGGTTATAAATGTAGTTTGAAGAAGCCTGACATTGGTAGTACACCAAAATGCCTCACAGTAGAATACTAGAATATCCTGGGTTAAAGCATCTTAATGTTGGACCATAAATTATTTCCACAAATAATTTTCAAAGGAAAGTGATCAACTCACAGTTAAGAAAATGAAACAAAATAATCAAATAGAGATGGAAAAAATGTACCATGAGCAAAAAGTAACAGATAAAATGGATATCAGAAACAGACTAGCAAAGACTTCCCGGTCAGAAATATCATATACCTAAATGTTAGACATAAAACAAATTTGCTTACTCTATCATGTTTCCAAAAATAAAAGGAAAATTGGAAACTGAAAGAAACAATAAAAAATTCCAATAGATTTAAGAAATAATCACATAAAACTTGGTGAATGTGAAATAAAATAATTGATAAAGTTTAAAGGATGAGTCCAAAAGTGGATTAGAATAGAGGAGGAGCCCAAATGTAAACTGGAACACTGGTGAAAATAATCCTTAGAATATCTGAGGAAAAGAGAGAGGTAAAATGAAAAAGAGGTTATGATAAGTAAAATAAATGAGCAGACCCAATATTATACTTACCTAATCAGAATTTCAGAATAAGAAGGAACATAAAAATGGGTAAAAACACTATTTTAAGAAATAAAAACTGATGACATTCTGTAATCATTTATAATCAGTAATCCACATGTTGAAAATGTCCAAGAAAGCTCAAGCAGGGTAAATAAGAAGATTTTTCCAAGATGGAAATGTAATAAAAATATTTTAAGACAAACACAATAGAGTTTTCATTAGCAAATTTTCAATAAAATTAATTTTAAGGGTTATGCTTCAAGTAAAAGAAAAGAGTTCCTTTGTAGAGAGTCTGGCATCCAAGAATGATTTTTACCATAAAAAAGTAACATATATGAGAGGAGGGAGCAAATGAATTTCTAAATTCCAAGAATTTTCTAGAATGTGCAGAAAGACATTAATTAATTTTAGATTATGATATAAAACTCATGATACAACATATATAAGATCTATATTAATCATTTAAAGAGATTAAGAACATGTCACTTTCAAAAAAATTAAATAACTGAAATGAATTTCTAAAAATTAAAAAGGAAAAGAAAAATTGAATATAGAAAAATTCATAATTTCAAAATAAAAGCAGATAAAATATACATATACATATACATATTGTTGCATAATAAATTCATTTTACATTTATATACAAACATTACACATAAAAACACACACACACATACACATATAAATATAGTAGGTGTTCTAGAAAAAAACTTCCAAAACTGTTTGAAGGATCAAACTAGACATTACTAAACACTGTGAACCCCCAAAAACTAAATAAACAAAATTCACACTTAGGCAAAACAATATATTTTCAGGGGAAAGATAAAAGATTAGCATTATTCAGAAAATGAAGTTTCACCAATGAGCAGCAGTTAATCTGACACCTGAGTTTTCTACAGAAACAAGTGAAATTAGAAAAAAGAGTAGTACCATCTTTGTGGGAAATGAAATAAGTTCCCACTGGAATTCCAAATCCAACAAAATATTCCAAAAAAACTAATGTAAAATAATAATTTTAGAATATCAAAAATAAGAGAATTCACCAGTAGAAGGCAGACATAAGGCAGAGAGTTTCATTTTGTTCTCAAAAATACTTTATGCTCTTTCAAATTATTAGTTATCCTCCAAAGTTTTCACTTATGTAGGTTGTAAAAATATTTGTTGTCTTATCATTAAAACTAAAAAATATTAATATTTATTTATATATATGAAAAAAATTAATGAATCCATTACATTATAATAATACTATACTTTTATGAAAAATATATATGTCAAAATGAAACAATTCATTGAGAAGATTTGCATTTTATACATTTTGGTAAATATGGCTAATTCCTAGAATATCCTATTTGCTTCTCCATCCCATCTGATTCAAGTTTTAATTGAAGTAGGTGAAGAAAATTTATTCTCACATAGGTAGGTAGGAGAAAGAAAGTATTTTAATAGTATTTTTGGACATTTGTGGGTATATTTCTTTGACAAACAGCAAACGTTGACAAGTGATAGTTTCTTGCAAGTTATTTAACATGTGGAATCTGAGAGCATATTACTGAACTTCTCATAATCAATTTCATTAAAATTCACTGCTCTATCTTGTGCACTGAATAGACAGTTTACCGATGTATGATGTTGTCATCTTTAAAAACTGGACTTTAGAAAATATTGGTTCATTGAATTGACGTGCCAAATGTTGACAACTTTTATTTTATAATGTAGGAATATTACTTATATAAAAACATAAAAATGTCAAGTCAAAAATTTTTTAAAAACTATTTGGCTGTGAAATATGTAATGACAAAAGAAAATTATGTACCAAAAAACATGAACAGAAGATGGAAAACAATGTAAAAACTTGGCAAGCAAAAAATCTTTGTATATATGATTTTTGAGTCAATAACAAGAAAAAACATGTGCAAAAGGTTTATACACAGCCACTTCACAAAAAAAGAAATATAATCAGTCCACATGTCTATGATGCAATCTTCACTCTAATTAATAATGAAAAAAATGAAACAAAACAAAGAAGCATTGCCTTTATCAAATAAATATGAAGAAAATACAAAAATTGCCACAAAAATTCAACACTGAATTTCACATACATATGGGATTTTTAACAAAAAAGAGGAAATATTTGATTTAGAAAAGGCAAAATTGTATGAGCAAAAACTCTTACTTATATTTAAGGAAAGTAGAATGATAGGTTTTATTTGTTGCAATTTCTTTTCTTGATCTGTACATTTCATCTTACTTTCCAACCTTTCTCTAATAACAATTATTATTTTTTAATAACAAAACCAAGTACAGTGACTTCCTAAAAAAGTTTAACTTCCAATGGATTGCTTTAGGTGAAAATGACTTTATTACATATTACAAGTCAAATGGTGAGGTTAAAGAGGAATTATTCTGTAATTTTTAAATTTCTACCAGTAATGTATACAACAAATATTTTCTTTTGTTATTTCATATGTGCTGCTGCTCTCCCCATACCATTCTTCAGTAGTATGACAACTGTTAAAATTTGATGAATCATTGATCATATCACTGCAAAATATGAACAGGTGTGAATCTATGAAATGGAACTATTAGCGAATCACTCATGCTTTGTAAAAGGAGTAACATATTCAAGGAACATTTTGTGTGAGTTTCGTTTGATGTCATTTAAATTTTGAAAGTTCAAAATTTCCAAAGAAAAGTCAATGCTTACATTATTTCCCTATAATCAATGTATAAATAAAGCAAGAATTATATACTTAAAATCATGTTTTATTTATTATTAAGTTAACCTAAACTAACATTTTTTGGAGATAACTTTTATAATGGTATTTGACAATAAAATACCTCCTAATTAAAGTTATTGCAATATTATGAAAAGCAAAAATATGTGTGGAAGAAATTTGATCTTTTCATGGCAATAAAACTGGTATTCACCATTTTATTCTACCAAAGATGTCATGTTTTCTCATTTAATCTCCTCGTCACATTGTTCTTTCACTTATGATAAATAATTAAAAGAAACATTTATAACATAATCTCTCCCTATTCAGATGTAACATTAGTGAACTTGAGACTAAATAAAAATGGACAATATAAATGAAATAGTTTTAAATTTATTGAATTATAGCAAATTGTGAAAAAGAAACCTCTCCATTCATAAAATTATTCTGCTTTTTCACTTTCATAATGGTTCTATGGAAAGAATAATTTCACATTTGCAAGATTTCAATTGGATACTTTCAAAAGTGAGTGAGATACTTGGAGAAATTTGAAAATGGACTGCAAATTACATAGTATTAGTGTATGAATATTGAATTTTTCAGATGTCACTGTAGTTTTGTGCTTAATGCAGGAGGAAGTTCTTTGTCTTAGGAAATGTGTATTGATGTATTGGAGGATGAAGTATCCTAGTAACTTGATGCCTGAATTTGCTTTTCTATTCAGCAAAAAATATATGTCTGTATATTCTTTCTCTGTGTGAAGAGAGTATGAGAGAGGGCAAGAAAAAGAGAAGGAAAGAACAAGCAAATATTAACCACTGTGAACAAAAGTGAAAGGCTAAGTCTTGGTGAATGATGTAGGTGAAAAGTATATAGTGTTAATTATATTTTTCCACTTTTGTTAGAATTACAAAATTGAAAAAAAGGAAAAATATTAATGGATAAAGAGGTCTTAAACATTCAACTGTAAATGTTTTAAGGAATATATAGGCTACATTTCTTCTAGGGTGTGTCATATTCCTTAAATGATTTAGGAAAATAGCAACTCTACAATCAATTTTTAACACAGGCATTTATTTAAAACTTTTATTATAATGCCATTATAATATTTTCACCACCAGTGGATTAATTCTCCTACATCAAACATTATTTAAATGTGAACCATAAACCTGCAGCATCTCCTTTCCTGAGACCTTGTTAGAAACATAAATTCTTAAGAACTAACTTCAGACCTACTGAATCAGAAATTCTGGAAGTGGAGCCCAGCAATCTGTGTTTTAACAGGCCATTTATATGATTCTGTTTATATTAAAGTGTGCATACTTCTGTCTTAAATTATTGAGTTAGTTTTAGACATTTGTATATTCATTCAGGCAGCCATTCTTACTCATTTTCTTTTATTTAGCAAATATTGAAGAAGACTTTTCTATTTTCAAAATAAATGTTGAATAAACAGAGATGGACAAGGCAAAATCCTTTAATTTAATGATTTCTCAGAGGAGAATTCACCTAATGACTCTCAACAAATTTATGTGCTAGGTCCCCAAAAGTTATATGTGAACATGGGAGATGTGGGTTCCATTTAGGATATATTCTCAAAGCCCATGATCATTGAGTGGACTCAGGAGAAACATATGAGAGCTCTGTACTCTGGATTTCTCCAACCATAGTTAGTGCTATTAGTAGAAGTACATATTAGGAAGAAATTGGGACTTAATAGTGATAAGATTTTAGTTCAACTAGTATGACCAATCAAGAGAGCTTTATTGGTTTGGGAAGTAGGCATAATGACAAATTTAACTGGGCAAAGAGGAAAAAAGTAAGATGATAAGGGAGAAGGGGATGGGTAGCAGGCAATATAAAGTATTGGTTAATCAATTTATTGCATATTCTAGAGAGTTAAATGGTCGCTGAAAGTAGAGCATCACTGGTGGTAAGCATCCAAAACAGGTGATCATGGCTGAAAAGTGGAAAACTTTAACTTAAGATGTTGGAGTTATTCCAGGTGTGAAGAATGAAATACCTAGCATATAGCCATGGAGGTGAATAGGCTAGAAATCACTATCAAGCGAGGAAAAGCAGTTCAAGTAACTGAGAAGCTAGGTTACTGGTTACATGGAACATTGAGAGGAATAGTTACTGTGAATTTGTACATGATTTTTGTATATGATCTTGATACTGAAAATTAAAATGCTGATGAAAGAAATCAAAGAATATCTAAACAAATGGAGATACATACATTTTGTCATACGTATATCTAAGCATTTATTTTTTCTTGCCATTGTAAATGATAGTCTTTCTTATGTTTTGATTTCAAATTGTTCATTGCTAGTATACAAAAACAATGTTTTTCTACACTGACTGCAATTCTGCAAACTTTCTGAACTGACTTATTACTTTTGTAGCTTTCTGTGGATTCTTCAGAATATTCTTTGTAAATAATGCCATATGTATTCAGACAGTATCATTTCTTTAAATTCCTTGCCTTCTGTCATCACATTGGCCCTCCAGTGTATTGTTCAATATGAGTTTAGATTGTGGATGTTCATGATACTCAGTTGCTCGATGTTAAGTAAAATGTTGGTCTAGGTTTATCATGTATGACTATTTTCAACTTAAGAATGTTTCCTTCTATTGCTATTTGCTAATTTTTCTTAAAATCAGGAATTGATGTTGAAGTCTGGCTCATAGTTTTTCTGCATTCTTTGAGATAATACTATGGTTCCTCTTCTTGATCCATTCATGTAGTGATTTACACTCGATTTTCAAGTGTTTGTTCAACCTTGCATTCATATGATAGATTCCGCTTTTTCATGATTTGTTTTATCATTTTAAGTATTACTGGATTCAATCTGTTAAAATTTTATTGAAAAAGTTTACCTCTATCTTTTGTGAGTGATACTGATCTGCAGTTTTTTTTAAATTTTTTTCTAGTTTTAGCATTAGGAAGCCCTGGCCTCAAAAAATGAGTCACCAAGTGTTTTGTTTATATTACTGGAAAGTTTGTATAGAAATGGTATTCATCAGATGCTTGGTGTAATTTGCCAATAAAGTCACCTGAGCCTAAAGTTTTCTTTGTTGAAGTTTTAAAACTATAAATTTATATCTTAATAGCTATAGTGTAAGTCACACTATCTGTCCTTCTTGAATAAGCTCTGCTAGGTTTATGTCTTTAAAATTAGTATCATCAGCGTTGTCAGACTGACCATTAATGTCTAAGCTCTGAGGCCAAGTTAACCCTTCATTTTGTCCTTGACAATTTATTTATTCTCTTTTAATCTTATAGTCAGTCTGGCTAAAATTCATCAATTTTACTGATTTATCCATTGAATCCGCTTTTGGCTGCATTGACTTTCTCTGTTGTTCCTGTTTTCAAGTTCATTGATTGCTGCTTTCAGATTTACTTTTTCCTCCCTTCGAAATATATTTTAGTATGTTGTAGGAAAAAAGATGTAAATGCAACTTTACTTTCAATTTTTTTGCCATCTATTTAAAGATTTGTGGTAAGGATCTATCTTTATTCCCATAGTCTGGTAAGACTGCCTTTTTTTGAAAATAAGAACCCTCTTCAGTAGGCCAGATGCATAAACTACTTGACAGCTGTTGTATCCTTGCTTCAGCTTCCCAATCACTCTCTTAGATGGACTTACTGCTTTTTCTGTGCAAGAAGTGCTGGGTTTCGGTAAAGATGCCAATAATTTCATATGCAGTGACCTTGGCATGGAGTAACTTTTCCAAAATTGTGGAACAACAGCTGTGTGAAGCTTATTATTTATCTTCTTCACATACAATATGTTTACTTTTTTGTTTTTTCGGGTTTTTTACTTTTTTTTTCCTCTTGTCCTCGTAAATATAATTCAGCAATTTGGTTACCTTGAAGTTGCACATAATGGAAAATATCTAAGTGCTCATCATAATGAAGTATATTTAACTCATCAGGATTCTAACTGCAAGCATTTGCTTTGGAGAAATATTTAATCATTCACTGTATAATGGGTATAATAATCATAAAAGGCCCATATATGGTGTTTTCCTTGCATCCTTTTATATTGCCTTAGGAATATACAGCAGGTCTTTACAAATGTTTTATTTAAAGCTTGAACAACTTTTATATCAGGAAAATCACAAGCACTAATAAATGCCCTTACAAAATATTCATGTGGTCATCACTGAAAAATCACCTTCCCCAGAAAAAATGTAGCTGTCATATCTTTATAAGTACTCAGAAATGAAAGAATAAGGAAAAAACCCTAATACTTTCTTCTCAAAAAATATATTATGTAAGGCTTGCCATCACCAGTGATAAATGGTGCCTCTGTAAAATATACAATAGAAGGAAATAATGCTCATCATCAAACGTGATGCTGTGTGTAATCTAACAAATATATAATTCAAATACAATGAGAACTTAGATTGCATTTCCAAAATGGTGATTGGTGACAGTTGGATGATCTTATAGATTTTTGGCTTTTTTATTGGTCTATTTGACTTTCCCAAAATATTCCATTTCATTGTTTTCAGGATTTTTGTGAAATAATTGTATATATTGGGATAGTGAAAATTTGAGAAAGTACCCTTTTTACAAGTTTATTGAGAATTCTAGATTAAATTGAATCAAGATAACATTCAGCAAATAAACCATTTCCATTTTACAAATTTGAAAAGTGCAGTAATATAGATTATTATTTCTGTTATGCCACTGCCTACCACAATGATTATGATTTAATAGACACTAAATAAATTCATACTTTTAATAATAGAATACAATAAATGCAGATACAAATATTTGTCCCTATGTCCCAGGTCTTTGTGTCTGCCATTTTTATTTTTATTATTGATATTTTTGAACTATCATTCTTATTTTGTTTATATGTGGCAGCATACATTCTTAATAATTATATAGATGAAAAATTCAAACAGTGGAATGTTTTCTTAGGAAAAATAAAGCATAAGAATGAAAAGGACATAAAGTCATTTAGAATTAAAGAAGAAAGATCTTAACCTACGTAGCTACCCATGTACCTGGTTACTATATAATTCTTACAGTGCAGTGTGGATGCACATTGTGCATGCTCTGGAGGCACGTGACCTGATTTTTCATTCTCCAACAAATCCATTAGTTATCCTACATCTTGATTGTCTTAGCTACAAAATGATGCTTGTAGGACTAAGTAACAATGCTTATTGTCTAGGACAATTGTATGTATTAAAGTATTAAAGTAAATTTTTAATTATTTAAAAAAATTTAATTTTAATTAGTAAATTAAAATTTTAATTAAAAATTAAAGTATTGCCTGTCAAATGTTGGTTTCAGTACACTGAAAATATCAAGAGTAGTTCTTTTGTTCCTCAGGATGTAACTCAAGCAAGTGTGCACTTAGAGTTCTGTGTTCAACAGTTCTGGAATGCATTCTCTTTTGTGTGTAGTTACGAGGTTATATAGTAAGGTTCTATTGTTTTTATTTGCATTAAAATGTAGCCTGTGTTTTTTTTAGCTTTAAGTCCTGATTATTACAAAAGTATACACGTAGAAGTCATTTCTATCTCTATCCTTCCAAACTGTTTCCATTACCCACTATAGAAAACCATTTCATTAGTATTCGGCTTATGTTTCTTACATTAAGAGAATACACAATACATATGCATACACATCCCACATATATATACACACCCCATGTACATATATACACATACATTTACATTTTTATATAAAAGCTATAATATATACAATACTCTTTTGTACTTTGACTTTTTCATACACAGTCATAGAATAAGTAATTTCATGTGTATTTTTTCATATGTGTGGAGACATATACCAGAAGTAGGGTAGCTCTGTTTAAGCACAAATATACATATAAGTTTGTGGCAAATTCTCTTTCATAGGTGCAACATCTGGAAGTCCCACAAGCAATGTGTGGATAGGTTCATTTAAATACAGACTTGCCATCAGTCTGTGTTGTCAAGCTTCTGAATATTTGCCTGTATTAGAATTCAAGTTTGCTTTATTTTCACTCAAATCTCAGCTCAGGCAATTTCCTTTTTCTCAGTATTCTAACAATGGATGTGTTGTTTCTTCCATAAAGTTTCACTGGGAGTTTGGCCTCAGTCCCAATATCCTGAATAAATCCGAGACTCTACTCTCCCCAATGTGGCCATTGAAACCTAAGCTTCTTGTTTATTATACAAGGCACCCATAGCTTTAGCAGAAACTTAACCACTTGTCTCTAGCTGTTGCTTATATTTTTGTTCTTCTTGTCTACTGCATATTTCCTCCACAGTCCTGTGAATTTAACCATGTATGTTATGTAATTTTTAAAACAAATTCTATCAATCACTTTTATGTGTGTTGAATCAAAGTTCTTTTCAATAGTTAGCCATATTGCAATTAGATGTTAATCAGGTTCTGAAGATTATGACAGGAGAACTTAACCTCTTTTGCTTATTTGAAAATTTTCTGTTTTACTTGGTTTAGTTTATCTGGCATTGGGTGAATGTCTATTAGAAGTGCATTCTACTATATTTACTCCCAATTCTACTCTTGGTTCTTTTTTTTCTTTTTTTGTAATGATTTTTATGTTACTTTAAAAAAATATTTATCAATAATCATTAGCAATTCATTATTTATTTTATTTTATTTTTTACTAGAGGGCATGAGGGTAGCTTAGGGTTGGGGCAAGTGGAGAGCTGGGTCAGAGCCAGAAAATACAGAGCGTCATGGAGACGACAGTGCAATATAGTGGAAGGGCTAGGGAGTTTATTTATTTATTTATTTATTTATTTATTTATTTATTTATTTATTATTTAACATACTGTATTTTTCTTTTTTTTATTAAGGTATCATTAATAAATAATTTTATGAAGGTTTCACATGAGCAGCATTGTGATTACAACATTCACCAATATTATCAAGTCCCCCACATACACCCCATTGCAGTCACTGTCCATCAGTGTAGTAAGATGCTATAGAGTCACTACTGGTCTTCTCTGTGCTGTACTGCCTTCCCTGTGTCGCCCCCCCACTGTACATTATGTGTGCTAATTGTAATACCTATTTTTTTCACCCTTCTCCCTCCCTCCCTATCCACCCTCCCAGTTCCTTTCCCTTTGGAAACTGTTAGTCCATTCTTGGGTTCTGTGAGTCTGCTGCTGTTTTTTTCCTTCAGTTTTTGCTTTATTCTTATACTCCACAGATGAGTGAAATAATTTGGTACTTGTCTTTCTCTGCCCGGCGTATTTCACTGAGCATAATACCCTCTAGCTCCATCCGTATTGTTGCAAATGGTAGTATTTGTTTTCTTCTTATGGCTGAATAATATTCCACTGTGTATATGTACCACATCTTCTTCATCCATTCATCTACCACTATTTATTTTTTAACATTTTAATAAGATATTAACTGCTAATAAAATTATGTTCTGAATTCTTGCAGGGCATTACTAAAATCTGATTGTTTTGAGTTATTTAATAATTGTTTGATAATAATCTGATTTTTCCAGATATCAGTGAAGAGTTCAAAAATACAAGTAATTTTTACAAATTTCCACTAACTTCTATAAATTATACATTTTATGAATAAAACAAGTACCTATTCTCATGCACTAAGGAAATTTTTAGTTAGATCGGGAGTTATACTCTTAGTCTAAAAAAAGAAAAGTTTCTAGGAAGCATACAAATATGAGGCCAAATGCACTCCGCCTTATAAGAAAGTTTCATCTGTTCATCTGCTCATATTCTAGTGCCCCTGTGGTGTAACATAGTGCCTGGCACATAAAAAATGCCAGCACATCAAATATTTAGTGAATGGACTACTATACTAGCATGATTTTTCGTCTTTCTCAAGTAACATTCAGTAATTCAGTGAAAGTAGTCAGTGTGATCACCCACAGTTGAAGACTGACAATGCAATAATGATACAACAAGGAAATCAGGTAAGTTTTATATTGTATTATTGAAATGGCTGAAAACATTATTTAGGAGAATACATTCTGAACTAACATATGGAAAACATCAACAATATTAGCAAAGGAATAGACAATATATAATGACAAATGTATTCAAAAAGAATAATTAATAAAGAGAAAAATAACAATTGTTTCATGGGATCTATTTTTTTTTCTTATATGACACACATTTTATTTGTAGGTAAAGATGTCAAATGCTTCCTCAGTCCTTACCCAGGTAGTTAGGTCAACTGTATATCATCATATATAACATCTTAGAAAAAGTACGTCCAATTTTCAGTATTTCCTCTTGAAATAGTCCTCCACAGGATTGTGGAATATCATATTCTTATATTTTTCTTCTCCCTCTTCATCTTCTTTTGCTATCCTGTAACAACTTACTTTGCTTTTCCCTACTGTTACATGTTTTTACTACCAGCTCTTGCCTTTTTCTTAGCCATTTACCCCTCCCACAGGGACTTCATCCATACTTTATTTTCAATTACCATTTAGAAATACAGTTCAGAGCTCTAATTGAAGGACCAAGTGCATTTTTCCCATAGGATGTCTCATAGACAATCAATGTGTCAGAAACTGAATTCGTCTTCAGGGCTCCTTTTGTTTCCTATCCCGACACTCTTAGCACTAAAAATGCACCCACCCCCAGTGTTCTTGGTGCGTAGAACCACCCTTTTCCAGTTGCACAAGCTGGAATCATAGACATCTTCCCTGACTCAACCATTTCTCTTATTCCCATATTCCTGTCAAATCCTGACATTCAACATGCAAATACAAGTCAAATTAATCCACTTGATGTCATCAGTCACTAATTCCTGACAAGTACAAAATGTCTTCTTATATATTGAATATTTTTTATAAGTCATTTTTCAAACTGGGGCACTTTTGAACATGAAAAGGCTGATATGAGTAGTTACACAAAGATAACTGACATAAATTAGTACCTTACTTTCCCTGATAAGCCAGCAATTCTTGTCCACTTAAAGTTCTTAACTTACCAACACTTGCTTTATACCCCCAGCCATTCTCCTCACTGCAGAAAGAGTTAACTTTTAAAATGCAAACTCTTCAATAGCCTCTTTGCATCACTCTTAGGATTAGTATTAGAATTGTTCACGTGGTCTGTAAAGACTTTCATAATCTGACTCCTGCCTACGTCTTCAAATGTATCCCATGCGCCTCTCCATTCTGCTCACTGTGCTCCCGCCATTGGACTTTTCTTTCATTTACTCAAATGAGTGCACACACTTGCAATTCAGGATTTTCTATGAGTTGTGGCCTCTGAATGGTATAATCCTCCCCTCACACCTTGCATAAAGATAGTATCTACTCTTCATTCAAAGTTTAGTTGAAATACAACTTTCTCAGGCAAGTCTTCCACTATAACCCAACTCAGAACTCATGTCTAAGAATTCTCACAGTGGCCTTAACTTCTTTTTAACCTTTCTGGCATATGCCACCTATTTATGAAATTTCTTAATTTGAGCTCCTTGCTCTGTCAGCCACAGGCAAGAAGGAATGCTGAATGTATCATTCATCTTTTTATCTTTAGTGATTTAAGTTTGTTGCAAAAAGCAGGCTGCTAAAAGGTTGAAAGAAGCTACTGTCCTCATACTATTCTTTTTTCTTTAAGTGTGATTTAGGGTAATATGTAAGGATCCATCCGGATAAGGGTGGGAAAAGATAGCAGTGATTTTATGTTTAGGTCTGCAGTTTTAGTATCAAATTTCCATCAGTTGGCATTTTAACAAAATTACTGTCTCAAAATGGACTCTTAATTGGCAAACATCATAGATTATGTTCTTTGTTTCCTACAGTACTGGCAACTATTTCTTTTCTAAAGAATTTTTCCCAAATGCTGCCATCTCTTGCTCTTCTACTCCAATGACAGCTCCTTCTCTGACTTTTCTTCCTCCTTCCTTCTTTTGTCTGTTTAAATATTCATGGAGTTCATTCCTCATTTGAACAATAATCGTGTGCTTATGTTTGCTTACCCTTGTTCAAGTTATCAATCCATTCATTCATTCAAGTAGTATTTCTTAAGCATTTCCTAATGCCAACACTTGCCTATGAACTGAATTCACCAGTGAACAAGGCAAATAAAATCTCTGCTCTTCTGACACTTACTAGAGATACAATAGTGAATAAGTCATTCAAGATTCCTGCCGTTATAAGACTTGTATTTTAGTTAGCGAGGAGGAAAGATGAGATAGGGAGAGAAGATAAATTAATAATAAAGCAAATAATAGTATTTTTGAAAGAAATATTAAGTATTATTAAGATAATAGTGTGTCTTGGGTGTTATTTCAAATACTGTAGTCAGGAAAAGTCTCTCTTAACAGATGCAATCTAGGCTGAGACTTAATTGATGAAAATGTTGGTGATAAAGTATCAGGACAAATGAACCTGTCAAGTAGATGGAAATAGCCAGTGCAGAGGCACTTAGGAAGGAATGCAGTTGGGCTTGCTTAAGTACCAAAAATACCAGTTGTGATAAAAATTAGTGAGGAAAGAACTATTAATGGGAGACTCACCATCTAACTTTGTTCCTGCTCTTTACTCTTTCATAGATTGCAGCCAGTACTTGCACTGGACAGTTAAAAGTTGCATCTCAACTCGGATACAATAAACAAATACTTTCATATTTTTATGTTATCATATCATTCTAATACAGAGAGTAGAGTGCCTGCAAAGTCTGTTTAAACTGATGGCCCTAATGCTAGTACTTCCCCTCAGTGTATAATTCACATGATGCCTTTAGATTCAATATTATGTAGAAATATAGGTTCATTTTTCATTTGAACTTGTGGGTTCTATTATTTAGCTCAATAATAGTTCTTTTTTTCCTCCAACTATCACCATATTTTTTTCCCTGCTTTTGGCTTATGCCTATGTTACTTAGATTTCATTTTGCTTAATTTTACTCATTTATAAAGACACTGTTAAGACAAACTTACTATTGCATTTCATTCACTTTGTATTACATAGAGATAAAATAGTAAAAAAAAACTACATTTTATAAATGCTAATTTATAAACCAGCCAATTCTAAAGGTCTATACCTTCTCAACTCTTCACAGACCTACTAACAATTTGTATCTCTGATGGTGTAACGGTAGTGCCTTCAGTCCAAGTGTAAGTAGAAATTGCAGGTTTGGAATTGAGGACTAGATTGGATTAGAAATATTTGAGAGTCATTTCCTAGGAGATAATGACTGACACAAAGGAAGTGGATAATATTGCTAAGGGGGAGAACATTGGGTGTGTTCTAAGGACCAAAACCAAATTTCCTTCCCCAGCTTTAACCTCTGAAGGATTCATCCTTGAAAAATCTTCATTCTGTCATTGTCATACATGTTGTCAGTGTAAATAATGAGTTGTCTCGCCCGCCCTACCTGTCATCCCAGCTTCATGGATGGGTTCTAAGGCTTGGAAAATAAAACAAAGCATATTTTTTATGAGAATTGTAGTGCTCGTGGCAGCTTGCTACTTGAGCTGCTCTTTGTGACCCTTATCACTGTCAGTAAACATCGAGATTGCTGTAGTAAGAGTTAGAGGAGTGCCTATCATACTCATTTCTCAGTTTTTCTTTTATATTACTTCCAACTTTATTTAAACACCACCTTCCTTAACCATTGCCTCCACAATCTTCTATCATAAATTATAGCTAAGTATATTTGAAACTAAATTAAACATCTTACATTTTTATCAATACAAGTCCCTCTTGAATTTTTGGATTCTATGATTGCCCTACTATTGCATTAAGCAACTATTAAAAAAAAAAGATCCCTATCTCTTAGCTATCTCCTATTTTTAACCAGCTACACAGTCCTAAAATACCTAGCCTGTATTGCATTTCAGATCTACCCCCAGTCTCATGGTATCATCTTGATGTTGGACCTGCTGACTGTTCTTGCCTTTCCACATCTCCATCTTCATGCATCACATGGTGAGATGTATTAGCTTGAAACAGTTCCAAACATGTTTCTTTGATCATAAAATGGATCACCAACCACCAGTTATTTCAGTCAACATTTCTAACCTTAGAATAATGACTTTCTATAGTGTGGTCCCATCCTACATTTGGTCTCATCTTTTACTGCTTACATACACATGGCACTCTAAACAATTATACTATTTATGTATCTCAACACTTTTTGCACTTATGCATCACATTTTAGGTTCATTTTTAAAAAGGCATTTCTTCCAAATATGTGCTTGCATAAATAATCTTCCTACTTAATGACCTAATGAATATTACCACTTTTCCACGGATCTTGTGTTACTCCTCATGAAAATCTTTTCTTTAATTTTTTACTTTGATATGTTGAACAGCCATGGTATATTTCACTTCTTTTAAATTTTCATCATCAAGACACTGGATTTTAGTATAATTTATGCTTATCCACGGATTTGTCTTACCATTCTTCTATATTTTTTAATTTTCCAATATTAAAATAGTTTTTTACTTTTTCCTTTCATCTGCAGTAGTTAGCATATTTGTATGCACCATGTTTTTAGTGAATTTATTCTAATCTAAGTTAAATATATGACTCCAGGTCTTTAACAGCATATGCTTTCATGAAAAATGGTGGACTGTATTGCCCAATAGGAATATTTTTATTGTCACATATATTTCTTAACTAATCTTGAGCTTCGATCTATCTTCTATAATGTTTATTTTTACGGTGCATGTGGGTAAACAAACTCAGTTCAAATATGAATACATGGCTGTAACTCAATGGTTTATGAATCCATTTCTTTTTTACATTGTATGTCTTATCTTTATTAGCTTCTTGTCATATTTATAGCCAATAAAAACTCTATAGCCCCTGTGAAATGGGATGTATGCCTTCATCAATGATTTGGAAGTATTTCTAGTTTCCAAAGTACATTGTTCAGAATGTTTTACAAGTACAGTTTAACATATGAATGTTTTTAGCATTTCAGGTAATTTCTCAATGTTTTTATCTTTCTAAAGATTAAAAAATGAAAAAATGATTCTTTAAACACTGAATTCATGACAAATTGAATTTTTATTTGGTAACTTATTATGTACTTAATCTAAAATTGTATGTAATTTAGACTATGATAATGATTTAACAATTCCTCCTTACACAAGTTCTTGTTATCATGACTGTTTAAACTATATGATCTGTTTATTAGGCCACTGAAAACAAGTGATTTACAAAAAACTTAACTGCTTTAGAGTTGAAGGAGTAATAACTTAATTATTAAAAGGTACAGTTTTATATAAATAAATGGGATATTTCTGTATGGCTTAGCCAACTCCAGAGATTTTTAAATAATTGAGTTATAAAGGACTTTATACAGTGTAATTGACTTATACTTTTAAAAAAGCAGTTACAACCTGGAAAATCCTAAGGAGGGGGTTGGGGGAAGATACAGCTGTATTAAAATCTATGGCGACCATATCCTCTCTTATGAAAGTACATAGTAGAGCAATTTGTGTAACTGTGAATTAACTGAAGATGTGACTGAAGCGACAGTTGTAAATATTCTCTTTTATAGTGTAATCTATTGTCCATCAGATACTATACTTTAGAAGGAGTTTTGGGAGGAACAATTAAATAATTATATCAGAAGACATTCTGTAGCCTGCATATTAAATTCCAGAGAGACCAAAGTGTCTTCAAAGTATTTTCAGTCTGTTATTATTTTATTAGTTCCTGAACTAGTAAAACATGCAAAATAAAATAACTATAAAATATTGAAGCTACATTCAGTATATTTAAGACTAAAGAAAATATGGTGTTTATTTTGTTTCTATTTCTCCCATATTTTAAATACAATGAGATTCATAACTAGTGTAATTTTAGTTTTATAATAACTTAAGGATTAGAAAACTAGAAATTTTCATATTCCATTTTATAGAAGAAAGCTTTATTTTTCAATAGAATTGAAAATAGTCCTCAAATCTCTGCTATTCTACTCCTGGCATTTTCTTCTAGATATAGAGAAAAATGGGTCAGATATTTTGCAAAGTGAAAAATGTAGATCTTTGACAAAATATACAACTTGATAAAATCTGAGTGCTTCTTTTGTGCCAAGCCAAAGTCTAGTGTTTTACTGTACTTAATCTTTAAAACATTCTAATCAGTTAGATTAAATTATTAACTACAGTTTATAGATAAAATAAGAAACAGAAAGGATTACCAACCTAGAATTTCATAGTTACTAAATTTCAGAATTAGGATTTGAGTCAGTCAGTCTTTCATCAAAGACATTTAATCACATCATCACACTCCCTATTATACATGAAAAGGGACTTACTTTTTTTGGACAAACAGCAAGAATTCTCTTCTGAGGAGGAGCCATCTGTAAAATAAGAAATCTGGTACGAGATTTATAAGCAGAGGGAATAATAATACATGCAATATCTAAGGCAAAAATGAGCAAGGTATTTTCTAGAAAAAAAAAGTGATGTCTGTGGCTGGAACACAAAACAGTGTTTTGTATTTTTTCTAATGAGCAATAATTTACCCTTAAGAGACAGGATATAAATTTCTCTTTAAAATGCTTGCTTTTTCTGTGTTTCAGTTACAAAATTTGTAACATGAGTAAAAAATGGTAATCCTTTCATAGGGTTTCTATCAGGTTAGGTGAGTTAATACTATAACAAACGGAATATAATACATATCGAATACTCAATAAATATCAGCAACTATTTTTACTTTCTAATCTGCATAAGGTTCTGAGTAGATGCTGTTCTATTTTAATTAGAAAAATAGGTATCTATTTCCATAAAATTAAAAGGAAAATAAATCTCAGCAAAATAAAACAAGAAGTGTATACTCCAAACAGTAGCATATGAAGAGATTAAAAAATGCATAACTTGGCTGATTTAAGAAATAATTGTGGAAAGTGAAATGAAAGTAAATGCTAAATTTAATTTAATAAGAAAATGTCTGACTACAATCAAAGAAAAGATTAAAGGTAGAGTTAATTAAATCAAATATAAATATGTAAACATAGATCAAACATGAACACAAAGCGTATGTCAACTGATTAAGTGAAAGCATATCAAAATGCAATTTTAACTATAACTTGAAATGCAAACTTGTCAATAATACATCATTCTGTTAGAAATTAATCTCTGTTTAAAAAATTAAGCAAACATATACATTGAAAGCAATATTAATTTATATTCTATAAATCAATAAATTTTATCTTAGTTAATAAAAACTTCACAATGTTAAAAATTGCCAAAAGCAAAATTAAAGGTCATCCTGGACACTTAGAAAAATATTACATTGGGACAAAAATGTTTTTCTGTCAAGTATTGAGTATATAGATTGATATTTATATATTATACATGAAATATTTTGTCCAGGTTATGTGCTTATTTCTACTCCAAGATTTTAACCTAAGTATGAAATATTTTATGTTATTTTTCACAGAAGCAAAGTTTTTCAAGTACTTTATAAAATATGAAGAAGAAATCTCATTAATGAAGTTGTCTCCTATAAAGTTACTCTTCTTATTTGAATAGCTGTGCTTAAAAGAAGAAATGTATAAAATGCGCCTTTGAAAGGAAATAAAAAGGCAAATCCAAGTACCCTTAATGGGAATTCTCTTTTAGGTAATTTTATGAAATCCCGGTTGGGCTACTCTATTTTTTAAAATTGAACTATAGTTAATACATGCTACTATATTGGTTTCAAGTATACAACAAAGTGGTTCATTATTAAATCTTCACCCCAGCTAGTACAGCTACTATCTGTTAACAAAGAAAGATGTTACAGAACCATTGTCTGTATTCTCCATGCTGTACTACCATCCCGTCACCAACTTATTGCTCATGCTTGTGTTCAAGAGATTTTTGCTAATCTTTTCTTCTAAGAGTTTCATGATTTCATGTCTTATATTTAGGTCTTTAATCCATTTTGAGTTTACTCTTGTGTATGGTGTTAGACAGTAATACAGTTTTCTTTTCTGCATACCTGTCCCATTTTCCCAATACATTTATTGAAGAGACCATTTATTCCCAATTGTATATTCATGGCTTCTTTATTATATATTAATTGATGTGGGTTTCTTCACTTATCTTTGGGTCTGTCTTATGCTAGTACCATACTGTTTTTATTACTGTATATTTGTTGTATTGAAACCAAAGCACATAATACATCCAACTTTCTTCTTTTTTTCTCAAGATCACTTTATCTGTTTGTGGTCTTTTATGGTTCCATACGAATTTTTGGATTATTTGCTCTAGTTCA
The DNA here is from genome assembly GCA_032199065.1 of Smutsia gigantea. Taxonomy (NCBI): domain Eukaryota; kingdom Metazoa; phylum Chordata; class Mammalia; order Pholidota; family Manidae; genus Smutsia; species Smutsia gigantea. Next base: position 171,018 of record JAVSCE010019566.1, read on the forward strand.
CTGAAAAAAAAATGTCATTGGTATTTTGATAGGGATTGCACTGAATCTGTAAATTGCTTTGGGCAGGATGGCCATTTTGACAATATTAATTCTTCCTATCCATGAACATGAGATAGATTTCCATCCATTTGTGTGTTCTTTAATTTCTTTCATGAGTGTTTTATGGTTTTCAGAGCCCAGGTCTTTCACTTCCTTGGTTAAGTATATTCTTGGATATTTTATTCTTTTTGATGCAATTGTAAATGGAATGGTTTTCCTGATTTCCTTGTTAATATATAGGAATGCTATAGATTTCTGTGTATTAATTTTGTATCCTGCAATTTTGCTGAATCCAGTGTTTAGTTCTAATACTTTTGTGGTGGAGTCTTTAGAGTTTTCTACGTATAATATCATATCATCTGCAATAGTGACAGTTTTCTTCTTCCTTATCAGTTTGATGCTTTTCATCTATTTATCTAATCTGACTGCCATGGTAGGACTTTCAGTACTATGTTGAAGAAAAGTTTTGAAAGTAGATATCCTTGTCTTGTTTCTGATCTTAGAGAAAAATCTTTCAGCTTTTCCCCATTGAGTATTATGTTAATTGTGTGATTGTTGTATATGGGCTTTATTATGTTGAGGTATGTTCCCACTACCCATTTTGTTGAGAGTTTTTAATTATGAATAGATGTTGAATTTTGTCAAATGCTTTTTTAGCACCCATTGAGATGATCATGTGGTTTTTATCCTTCCTTTTGTTAATGTGATGTATGACATTGATTGATTTGTGAATATTGTAACATCCTTGCATCCCTGGTATTAATCCCACTTGGTCGTGATGGATGATCATTTTCATGTGTTGTTTTTGAATTTGCTTTGCTAATATTTTTCTGAGGATTCTTGCATCTATGTTCATCAGGCATATTGGTCTATAGTTTTTCTTTATTAATAGTGTCTTTGTATGTTTTTCATATTAGAGTGATGCCGGCCTCATAGAATGAGTTTGGAAGTATTCCCTTCTCTACTTTTTGGAATACTTTAAGGATGGGCATTAGCTCTTCTTTAAAATATTTGCTAGTATTCAGCTGTGAAGTCATCTTGTTCTGGACTTTAGTTTGTTGGGAGTTTTTTCATTACCAGTTCAATTTCATTGCTGGTAATTGGTCTGTTCAGATTTTCTGTTTTTTCCTAGGTCAATCTTGAAAGGTTGTACTTTTCTAGGGATTTGTCTATTTCTTCTAGGTTGTCCAATTTATTGGCATAGAATTTTTCATAGAATTCTCTAATAATCTTTGTATTTCTGTGGTTTCCACTCTGACTCTTCCTTTTTCATTTCTAATTTTGTTCATTGTCCTCTTTTTTCTTGATAGAGTCTGGCTAAGGGTTTGTCTATTTTGTTTACCTTCTCAAATAACCAGGTCTTGGTTTCATTGATTTTTTTTCTATGTTTTATTTTTCTCTATATTATTTATTTCTCCTCTGATCTTTATTATGTCCCTCTTTCTACTAACGTTGGGTTTCACTTAGTCTTCTTTTTCTAGTTTCCTTAGTTGAGAGTTTAGACAGTTTATTTGGGATTGTTCTTGTTTTGTGAGGTTGGCCTACATTGCTATGTACTTTCTTCTTAGAACTGCTTTTATGGCATCCCACATATTTTGAACTGTTTTATTTTTGTCTTCATTTGGCTCCATGTATTGCTTGATTTCTTATTTGATTTGTTCATTGATCCATTGATTATTTAGAAGCATGTTGTTTAGCCTTCATGTATTTGTGGAGTTTTTTTGTTTTCTTTGCGTTATTCATTTCTAGTTGTATACCATTGTGGTCTGAAAAGATGCTTGATAAAACTTCAATCGTTTTTAATATATCGAGGCTCTTTCTGTGTCCTAATATGTGATTTATTCTAGAGAACATCCCATGTCCACTTGATAAAAATGTGTATTCTGCTTTTGGGTGGAACGTTTGTATGTATCTGATCTGTCCACTGATATAACTGGGTGTTAAAGTCCATTAATATGATTGTGTTGCTCTTTATTTCACCATTTAGTTCTGTTAGTATTTGTTTTACGTATTTAGGTGCTCCTATGTTGTATGTATAAATGTTTATAATGTTTATATGCTCTTTTTGGACTGATCCCTTAACATTAGGTAATGTCCTTCTTTGTCTCTTGTTACTTTCTTTGTTTTGAAGTCTATTTTGTCTGATATTAGCACTGCTACTCCTGCTTTTTTCTTCCTAATATCCACATGAAATATCTTCTTCCACCCCTTCACTTTCAGTCTATGTATATTTTCAGGTCTGAAATGAATTAGAAGTGTGTTTCTGAAGGAACTCAAAAGGTCAAAGTAAGGGAGGGCTATAGGAAAATTTGATATAAAGTAAATTTTTAATCATAAGGAATACAATGACATGATCACAAGCAGGATGGTTTGATGAAAATCTGGCCAAGAAACACAGTATAAGACAAGAATGACAGCACATAATTCCTGGGTGCATTCTGGCTGTTGGAATTCCATCTTTCCTACACATCAATGAATTAACTAGGATATAAAATACTTTCTCAGGATTACTCTTTGTATTTCACCTCCTGTGCTGAGATTCCTGATTCCTTATCTTGAAATTCCATGTGATCGATTAAGATCAACTTCTTTGGATTAATAACTTGGCCTCCTTCTATGTTCTGGCTCTAAATTTTTCAGTAATTTGGGCATTCCCTACAGTTATTCTATTTTGGCCTTCATATTGCAAGTTTTCAGGGACCACACTTATTCTTACATCTTTTGTAATATTAGGAGAATTTTCCTTCCCTTCCTGCCTTGCTTCTTCCCTTCCTCATTCTTCTCTTCCTTTTATCCTTACTTCCATAAAAATTATTTATTATCTGCATTTCAGAAAAAGTTTTAAAATACAGCAATAAACACAATGGACAAAGATAATTTATTCAAAGTGCTAAATATAATTGGAGAGTAACAGACAATAAAACTAAAAATTAATATGAGACATGTCAAATTGTAATAAATTCTAAAAGAAAAGCAAGTCACATGAATAGAGGTTTTTTAAAACAAAGATATTGGATCATTTGTAGTTGAACTGTGCCATCTCCAAATAGCCAAAATAAACTTCTTGTAATATCTAAAAAGTTGATGTAGTATTAAAAATCAAAATTCCATTTTTCTTAAATACAAAATTATCAGTTCAGATACAATTATATTAATCAAACATATTCCTGAAGAGTTAATTAAAGAAATGAAATGAAATTTCTTTCCACTTAGTTGAAGATGTAATGCTGATTAAGATGATGTTTTTAATCTCCAATCATATTTCTCCAACTCTCAAATCCATGGTTTTAATTCATCAGTAATACTTTTATATATCAAAGAAAGTTGTCTATTTGTAATTTGAAGATAAATAGATTTGTGATTAGTCCATTTATAACCTGAAAGATTTTTTTTCTGCATAGCTCATACTGAGTTCAACTTTGATGAAAATAAATTGCAATGTGTAATAGTAATTAAAAAAAAATAATATGTGTTATTCAACTTTTCAAATTGCAAAATAAAAAATATACTTTAGTAACAAATAATCTTAAATTTTGGAAAATTAAAATCATTGTTTAATGTCTTCCATTACATTATTAGAATCCTTGATGAGACTGACAATTTCTTTTCCTTTTTTCTATTCAGACTTACCAGATAATAGACATTTAAAAAAACAGCATGTTAATAATCAAATGATTAAATGAATAAAAATAAATTGTCCTAAAATGAGAAAACATAGTGGGTAAGTTGGGGTTTCTATGGCCAGGATCCTCACTGAACTTAAACCACCTGATGATGTAACTGGCCTGTTGCTAGGCTACCGCTTCCACACCTTTAGGCAATAAGCTATTATTGTGCTATATAGAGAGCTTGGCCCAGTGCTCGGTGTGGAGGCAGAGAAGCTGGTGCTGGACCTACTGCCAGGAGAACAAGCTGGGTAATAAACCTTTTCACCCCAAAGAACGTTCTGCTGTCAATTTCTTTGGTCGCTTTGAATCCATAGCAAATTTGCCCGGGGCTAAAACCCATTGGCAAGACAATTGGTGAAAGTTGGCAGGGGTCATTGTTGACCAAGGAAAAAGACAAGCTGCCCTTATGGGAGAAGTGCTTCAGCGGGCTGCCCCTGTGAATGGGGAAACAGTGGATCGTCCCCCAGTGGGTATGTTGTCTGAGGTGGCTTGCCTCCTAGAGGACTGGGCCGCACCTCAGGACTGGAGGCAAGGGGAGGTGACACCTGAGGCTATAGGGGAGGCCTTGGTATAGTAAGTAAATCCTTTGAGAAGCAGAGTGCCCGTGAGGCAGCGGGGACTGTTGGTTGGCTGCTTCTCACAGTATTAAAAAAGTCTACAGAGGAGACCCAAGAAACAGTGGCACAAGAATGCGAGTTGCAAACTTCTTTGGATTCCCTGAGGAGAAAAATGGCATTGATGCGAGAGGAGGTGGCACGAGAATGCAAGCTGCACACTTCTGTGGATTCCCTGAAGAAAGAAATGGCACTGATACAAGAGCAGCGGCAGCAAGGTGCCATTGGGGACCAGATGGCAGTGCTGCCAGGTGTTCTGAAGGAGGAAGAGGCCGTCAAGGAAAAAGAAAAATTCCTGAGGGAAGCACAGGCAGAGGTGGTATGAGAACATCAGCTGTGAAGCATCGAGCTGAAGGAAAAAGACCTTCTGAAGACTGAGGTAGCATTGCTACGAGGTACAGTAGAAAAGGTAAAGGTTGTAGCAGAGGAGGCACTTGGGGGAGGGGAGAGAAAGGTGCCATCAACCCCAGAAATGGAGAAGCTGGAGAAAGATGATGGAGTGATGCCAGAGGCACTGGTGCCTCCTGTATTGAAAGCATGCCCAGTGGTTGTAAAGAAAATAAAGACCCAGCAGCTGAAAGTTTCCCAATGAGAGGAGCAGCCCCCTCCCCAGGTTATGGAGCACTCCATGGTCCTCCCCTATACTCAGGCTGAGCTGGTGGATTTGGGCTCCCGGTTTAGGCAGAAGCCCTCGGAGTCAATATCAGCTTGGCTCCTGCGTCTGTGGGACTTAGGGGTGAATGGAATTGTTCTGTCGGGGTCAGAGATGGGAAAGCTGTCTTCCCTGACAGTGCAGCCTGCCTTGAGGCAGCGATTACAAAATGCACATCAGATCCCAGGGAGTCACTCCCTCCTTGATTGGCTCATGGCTGCACTTCGTACTGTGTGGCCCAATCGGGTGATCTACCATCCTCTCCTGTTAGATGGCAGACATATGCTGAACTCCAACAGGTGCTATGAGAGCTAGGCATGAGAAATGCCATCTATAGTCCAGAGAATTATGGCCCAGATGAAGAGATTTTTCACTACTGGTAGATGAGAAATATTGTACTTCAAACGGCTCCTACATCCCTCTTTGTGTCTCTAGTGTCCATTCTTTCCCCTCACTTAGGGCATCCCATAAGTGAGGTGACACATACAGTAGCAGACTTAGGAGAGGCTGGAGCAATGAGAATTCAGAAATAAAGAAGACCTGTTACTCACAAGAAGAATTTACAGGGCCCCATGAAAGTTACGAGGACCCAGATGTGGGTTGATTTAATATGGGCAGGAGCAGATGGAAGGAAATTCGATGGGAAGTCAAATATGATCTTACTAGGGCTATGGCAACAGCTGAAAGAAGAGCAGCAGTTCCAGCCATTAATACTAAAGAAACAGACGTCATAGACAGAGCCATGAGTTCGGCCTGTGTGTTTGCAAGACTTCCTGCTGGAAAGCGAGCCAACCTCACTTGAGCCCACATAGGAAGGTGATTGGGGAACACGGTTTGACTGAGGGGAAGGTCAAGGTATCTGCCCTGAGGGGCCACGTGGGTGACCGAAGACCACATGTTGAAATAGCTATCCATTGGTCCCCAGTGAACATACAATGTGTCCTGGCTCTGGTGGACACTGGGGCTGAATGTTCACTGATTCATGGTAACCCTGAGCAGTTCTCTGGGACCCCCACTATCATAGATGGATATGGGGGGAAGGCTATCAAAGTGAAAAAAGCCCAAATCCCTTTGGGAATAGGGCGTCTACCCCCAAAAGAGTATACTGTCTATATATCTCCTATCCCTGAGTATATTTTGGTGATTGATATTCAGCAGGGTCTATGGTTGCAGACCACTGCAGGTGAGTTCAGACTGAGGGTATGTGTGGTGAAGGCAGTTCTGAGGGAACATGCTAGGCACCCACCCATAGCTTTGCCTGTGCCTCAGCAAGTGACTAATACCAAACAATACAAACTGCCTGGGGGACATAAAGAGATTGGAGAAACTCTCCAGGAGATGGAAAAGGTGGGTATTATAAAGCCTACCCATAGTCCATTCAATTCCCCAATGTGGCCAGTGAAAAATCCAGATGGCTCCTGGCATATGACTGTGAATTACAGAGAACTGAATAAGGTCATACCCCCTATGCATGCTGCTGTCTCCTCTATTGCAGGCTTGATGGATACTCTCAGCCATGAACTACGAACATATCATTATGTGGTAGATCTTGCTAATGCCTTCTTTCCCATTAACATTGAGCAAGAAAGTCAGGAACAGTTTGTCTTCACGTGGGAAGGACAGCAATGGACTTTTACCATCCTTACATTGAGATACCTCCACAGCCCCACCGTCTGTCATGGACTTGTCTCCATGGGAGAAACTGCCAACGGTGCAGCTGTACCATTATATTGATGATGTCATGCTCACGTCCGATTCTCTCTCAGATTTAGAAGGTTCAGCACCTAGACTGCTGCAACATTTACAGGAGAAAGGATGGGCTGTGAACAGCACCAAGGTTCAGGGACCTTGTTTGTCTGTCAAATTCTTGGGGGTCATCTGGTCAGGCAAGACCCAGTGACACCAGAAGCAGTTATAGATAAAGTCCTGGCCTTTCCTATCCCCACAACTGTAGCATTGCTACAGGAGTTTTTGTCTAGGCTACTGGAGAGTGTTTATCCCACACTTGGCATAAATTCTGAAGCCCTTATGCCAGTTGGTACAAAAGGGCATGAGATGGGACTGGGATGAGACATGTGCATCTGCCTATACTGCAGCAAAACGGGCAGTCCAGGCCGTGCAGGCCTTGAGTGTGATAGACCCATCAAGGCCCTTTGAGCGGGACTCACTGAAGACGTTTATGTCACTGAAGACATTTATGGCTGGGGTCTCTGGCAGTGGCTTGAACGAACTTGCCAACCCATTAGATTCTGGTCACAACTCTGGAAAGGGGCAGAGGTATGATACACTTTGAGAGAAAAACAACTGGCTGCTCTGTATCATGCCTTGCTGGCTACAGAACCCATCACCGGAATGGTCTAGGTAAAGGTAATAACCACTTATCCCATCTTAGGGTGGGTATGAGACTGGACCCAAAAGTCAAGGAGTGGCATGGCACAAACACCCACACTAGCCAAGTGGGGTGCTTACCTAAAGCAGTGTAGTGCCCTCTCTAGTAGCTCCTTGAGTGAAGAACTCCAATGCATGTTGGTGCCGGTGACATATACTAGTGAAAAGCAGGAAGAACTTGCTTTTGAACCATTAGTAGCAGAGAGTCCCTATCGGGAGGGAAGAGCCCCTATACCCAAAGATGCATGGTACACAGAGGGCTCCAGCCATGGGCAGCCCCCAAAATGGAGGGCCATAGCTTTCCATCCTAAGACTGAGACAATATGGATGGAAGATTGTGAGGGGAAGAGCAGCCAATGGGCAGAGTTGCAGGCCATGTGGCTTGTGATCAGCGAGGAGTCCTCCCCCATAGTTGTATGCACTGACAGCTGGGTTCTCTATCGGGGCTTAACCCTGTGGTACCAACCTGGTACCATCCCAACTGGCTGGTTGATCACCGACCCTTTGGGGACAAGAATTGTGGGAAGACTTATGGGCCTGTGGTCAGACTAAAATAATTATATCATATCATGTGACAGGTCATTTGCCACTGGCATCACCAGGAAATGATGAAGCAGATAAATTGGCCCAGATACTTTGGTTAGAAGGAAAGCCTGCCTCTGATGTAGCCCAATGGCTACCTCATCGTTTGTTGCATGCCGGGCAAAAGACAATGTGGGCGGTTGCCTGTCGGTGGGGTTGCCTTTGACCTTCGAAGAAGTTAGTAGAGCCCGGCAGGAGTGTGTCGTGTGTTCCAAAAGGGACTTACACTGAGTTCCACAGCAACACAGGACAATAGCTAAGGGGCCTATACCTCTCCTTAGCTGGCAGATAGACTATATTGGGCCTCTACCTGTGTCAGAAGGATATCGGTATGCAATGAACTGTGTGGACACAGCTACTGGACTTCTGGTTGCTTTTCCTACCTGTTGTGCAGACCAGCAGATGACAAAAAGTGGCCTGGAGTGTCTCTTTGCTGCCTATGGCCAACCAAGTAATTGAGATTGATCAGGGCACCCATTTTACTGGACATACACTGCAAGAATGGGTGTGACAGCTGGGAATCAAGTGGATGTTTCATGTGCCATACAATTCTACCACAGCAGGCATGATAGAGAGGCACAATGGCTTGTTAAAATCTGGGCTAAAGTCAGAAAACAGTAGTCTGTGGGGATGGTCAGTCTGCTTATGGACCGTGCTACGACGTTTGAATGAGAGACCCCGAAAGGGAGCCCTGAGCCCCGTAGACATGTTAACACATATGGCTGCCTTCCCTATACAACTGCAAGTACAAACCAAGGAAGAATCATTCAAGCTGAGACTCGGCCACCAGAATAACATCTTGCTGCCAGCAGCAACTGCACTGAATCCCGGAGACTCCATTGAGTGGACATGGCCTTGGACCTTTTGACACATGGACCAACGATGGCTGGCTCTCCTGGCACCTTGGGGACAAGGCCTGGAAGCTGGCCTCCTGTGTATTCCTGGAATAACCGCAGAATGGCCGCCAAAGGTCACAGTAGTATATCCTGAACAGCCAGAAGGTAGGAGCATCTTACCGGGGAGTTTTATCATTATGGCCAGTGCATGCACCTCCAGTAGCACTATATATAGACCCTTCAGTAACCCCCACGGGGAGAGGAGTAAAATTATGGTATACTAGACCTGGAAGGGACCCCCTTCCTGCTACAGTCCTATCACAGGACCACTCTCTTTCATGCATCCTACCTGATGGACAAGATTTGCCTATGTTGGTGGCATTGAAACATGTATCTTATCGCCCCTAAAGTCTTTGAGTATTGGGAACTTCCTCTGGCTTTATGATTATTATAATTTTGTTATTAGGAACCTCCTCTGGCTTAGGATTATTATAATTTTTGTTACCTGTGTCTTAATTTTTTATTATCTCTAAGTTGTTGTTATCCTCTGTTGCTATTGTGGAATCTGGTTAGAGTGCTCCAGCTTTCTCACACAGGGACCATTGCGGAAGATAGAAATTGTGTAGATTGTAAGGCAAGAATCCTGGAGGGGTGGAGTGTGTGGACGTTGGGGTTCCTATGGCCAGGATCCTCACTGAACTTAAACCACCTTATGATGTAACTGGCTTCTTGCTAGGTTACCGCTTCCACACCTTTAGGCAATATGCTATTATTGTGTTATACAGAGAGCTTGGCCCAGTGCTCGGCACAGAGGCAGAGATGCTGGTGCTCGACCTACCAATGGGAGAACAAGCCGGGTAATAAACCCGTTCACCCCAAAGAAAGTTCTGCTGTCAATTTCTTTGGTCACATTGAATCCATAGCAAAGTTGCCCAGGACTAAAACCCATTGGCAAGACAGATAAGAACTGAGAAAAGGGTAAGAATGAATGACAGTTGATAATAGTTAATGTATATCTTAAAAGCTGTTTAGAAATTACAATCTTAGTACAATTGCAGTAATGGGTAATACATTTCAGAATACTTTATTTTTCCCAAGAGTCAAAACATAGGTAATTAACAGTTTTCTAATCAGCATGGAAGGTAGAACATTCCCACTTCAAGGAAAGTATGTGAGAATTAAGTAGGCACAGATTCTAAAATACTTTCCTTCTAAAATACTTTTGAATCTTTACTTTGCTGTTTGGGATTGGATGACAAGATTCAGATGATGCCATTTGTTAGTCATTGAAAACTATTGGGGAAGATAAGCTAGAGAGTTTTTCTCATTTCTTTGTGAAAAATGTATTGATCAGTGTTCAAAGCCAACAAATGAATTGGGGAACTGAAATGAAAGAATTAGTATTTAGTAAGTGTGGCTGTGTTATGGGCAAATGACGTATGTGTAATTGAGAACCATAGTTGCATGTCTATAATTATGGCACAAGATATTTTACTCCAGTTATATTAAGTCTTAGTTTTATTTTGTATTATTTTTGGTTGATTTTTCAAATATGTAGGTGTGTATTTCATAGTGAACATGATTACTATCTACAAATAAGTATAATTAGATATCAATATTTTTTGCTTTGTCTTTTACTTGCAGCTTCTATATAAAATGGTTTTATATGAACATTTAAAAAATTGACGTGCCTGACGCACCCAGGAGTGAGCAGACCAAGCCCCCTGCACTGCTCACACTGCCCTGACAAACATCGTGGGTGAGCAGCATAGCCTCCCTGTGCTGCTATGCAACCCTGCCAGGGGCAAAGGGTGTATGCCGCCCACACAGGGGATGCCTCTTGAGTTCCAGGCTCAAGTCTGCAGCAGGGATTGTGTTTCTGGATCCCACATTCTGAAATGATCAGAGAAGGAGCTGCTCAAGAGACAATTAAAAACTATGGTAAGCTTAAATGATACGTTCATCAACTACACAGAGACGCTCCTTCAAGACACGGAGAGACAGGCGTTTCTTCAAATACAAAAAAAAAAGAACCACAGAGAGTCAAGAAAAATAAGGAAATAGGACATATTTCAAATGAAAAAACAAGATAAAACCCCCTAAAAAAGCTTTAACATAAATGCAGATAAGTAATTTACTTGATAAAGAGTTCAAAGTAATGGTCATAAAGAAAATAAAGCTTACAAAATAAATGAGAATGTCTGCTTTCATATATAATGTAGCTGCTATTGTTCTTGTAATAAAGACTAGGATAATGAAAACATATATAAAATCATGTTTTTAAAGTCTTTGGAAAGCTGTGATGCAAAAAATGCCATAGAAGCAAGACTCCATCTCTGATAGATTAGTGTAGCAGTGATCTCTAATTTGGTCACTCTTACCTTTATGCAAGCCACCTTACTTTTAAGGAATCCCAGTAAGACAGATTCATGAGTTTTCAGCAGAAATAACAGAAGCCACAAACCAATAAAATGTCATTTTAAAGTGCTTTTATTAAATAACTGCCAACTTAGAAATCTATATTTAGAAATTCTTTAAAACACAAGTTGAAATAAACATATTATCAGATGAATAGATGTTCATTAACAGTTACATCTGTTCTAAAGCAGTTTTGAAGAAAATCTTTCAAATTCAAGTCAAATTTTTTATAGAAGACACAGAAATCCTAGAGGAAATGAGCCATGGTCAGGTCAAGAAGTGATGTATATTATTTAAATGAATTTTGACTTAATGCTACCACTACATATTATTAATAATGATAATGTTCTCTGAAGTTACAATACATGACAATGTTGTTTTAAAAACTAGGGAAGAGGAAAGTGGAACTAATGTATGTGTATGGTGTTGCAGTGTGTGGGAGCAGTAAAATAAGTATATATTAAGAAATAAGAAAGGTTGAATTTCAGTGATCTCCTCATTCATCTCAAAATCCTTGGAAAGTGCTGGAAATAATGTTAAAAAGCAGATATAAAAGAAATAAAAAAGGACATACAATAAAGACAATTTTACAAGCCCAAGTATTGGATCTTTAAGAAAATTTAAAAATGCTAAACATAGAAAGACTGTTCAATAAAAAGAAAGGCACATAATACTAATAATGAATATAAAAAGGTTCATCACTATCAATCCTACAGATATTAAAAATATAATGAAATTGGAAATTCAGATGAACTATTTTCTTAGAAATCGTGATTCATTACAAGTGACACAAAAAATGATAGAGAATATTTGCACAGCCTGCAGTTTTTAAAATTGACTTAATTAAGAACTGTCTCACAAAGTTAACTCTAATAACATCAGATTGCTCTATTTGCTAATTCTAAACATTTAAAGAAGGAATATTACCAATATTCCACTGAGAGTTCCAGAGAGAAGTCAATAAAAGATCACTTATCAACTCAATTTATGAGCCCAGAATAACTTCAACGTCAAAATCTGTGAAGAAAATTGAGAGAAAGGAAAAAAAATAGCTGAATTAATATTTGAAAAATAATGTACTCCACATTAGCAGACAAAGGGGGAAAAACAGTAAAAACTTATCTCAATTTATAGGAAAAAAATAGAAAAGTTTATACCCATTGATATTAAAAATTCTAAATAAAATGAAATACCATTTCTTTAATCTTATAATTAGTATCTCAACAAAAATAAAAGAAAGAAAACAGCTTTTGTACAATACCATATTTAATGGTGAAATACTGAATGCTTTTACTCTGAGTTTGGAAACAAAAAATAAAAATACAAAAACAAAGTTAAGTAAATTTCTTTTTAACATGTAGTATGTATCTTGCCAGTGGAAAAATATATATTATAAGGAAGTAAATTATATAAAGATTGGAACAGGATATATTATATGTGCCATCACAGGTAACATGACTTTGGAAGATGAAAATCCAAAAGGAATATAGAATTAGAATCAGTAAGTATAACAAGATCACGGGATACAAATACATATACACATTAATTGTATTTCTATAAACCATGAACCATCAAGAATAACACAATAAGATTGAAAAACATCAAAATTATACCATTCTCACCATAGATATGAAAACCTCCACTTTAAATATTCAAACTATTGCAGAGATTAATTTTCCTAAACAAATAGAGACTCTATCATAGAATGGAAGATGATATTGTTTAAATATCAATCTTTTCCAATCTTACCTAGAAATTCAGTGCAGTATCAGTTAAAATTCGAGGGTCATAGAAATAGCCTTTCTTCCAAGATTTGCTTTTTTATTGTCCTGTAAGTGTGAGCTAGAAAAGAACAGCTCAGAAGAATTGTTTTTATCTGATTTTTTCACCAGTTTCTTAGTTGGGGATTCAAAGGTATAAACTTTTCTTCTTCATCTTCCTTTTTGTCACTCACTAAAAATGCTGTATCATCATCACTCAAATATGACTCCAGAAGCTTCCTTCCTTCCTTCCTTCCTTCCTTCCTTCCTTCCTTCCTTCCTTCCTCCTTCCTTCCTTCCACCCTTCTTTCCTTCCTTCCTTCCCCTTCCATCCTTCCTTCCTTCCTTCCTTCCATCCTTCTTTCCTTCCTTCCTTCTTTCCTCCCTTCCTTCCATCCTTCCATCCTTCCTTCCTTCCTTTCTTCCATCCTTCTTTCCTTCCTTCCCCTTCCATCCTTCCTTCCTTCCTTTCTTCCATCCTTCTTTCCTTCCTTCCCCTTCCATCCTTCCTTCCTTCCTCTCTTTTGTTCTCTTTCTCTATTTATCTCTCTCTCTCTCTCTTTCCTTCCTTCCTTCCCTCCCTCCTTCCTTCACTCCCTTCCTTCTTGTTGATGGTGGAGACTGATAAGCTAATTCTAAAATTTATACAAAATTGCAAAGGACACAGAAAAGCCAAGTTAATCCTGAAGAAAACAATCAAAGCTGAAAGATTATTAGTGCTAGATATCAAGCCTTACTGTGAATTCACAATAATGAAAGGAGTATGGCATTTGTGTAAGGATAGAAATATAGGTTAATGGAAACAACAGCAAATTTAGTCACTTATGTTACAACAAAAATGATACAGCAAAATGTTAACAAAATAATGTCCTTTGAATAATTGGTGCTTCATAGATTGAAAAAAAAAGAACTTTGGGACTTACCTGATAGCTCACACACACTTTAACTTGAGAGGAATCATTGGACTAACCCAAAAAGTTGGATTTTCAATTTAGACTAATACAAATTAAGGATCTTACCGGTATGCAGATTTACTAATAATTTCAAGGAAAGAAGCCATCAAGAGGCACAGAATAAAGCAATCAGGAGGCATTGAAAATGTATGGACAAGTCTGCATATTGAGGTTAACTCTCCAGGTCTTTCCTTCTTAGATCAGAAATATGGCCCAGAGTAAATGAGATCAAAGTATGATACTTAGATTACCTCATATTGGGGAACATTTAGTTTATGGGAACATTTAGTTTATGAAACTTCTCCATTTTATACCACGGAGTATATGACATTTTCCAAGTTCTGGCTCATAAACCTATATATTCTGTATTAATTACTGAGACCAATCTATAACCAGGGGCACCTAATGACATTCCAAGGAAGTGGCCCCTCCTCTATCATATATCATTATTTCATTTGTGTAAAGGATAGTGTTATAGACTGAATGTTTATGTTCCTTCAAAATTCATATGTTGAATTCTAATATCACACTGTGATGGTATTTGTTGGTGACCTTTGGGAGGTGATTAGGTCATAAGGGTGGAGCCTCCATGAATGGGATTAGTGTGTTCATAAAAGAGACTCCAGAGAGCTTTCTTGCCCCTTCCATCATGTAAGGACATGAAAAGATGATTGTGTATGAACAAAGAACCAGGCTTTCACCAAACTGCGTCTGCTAGCACCTCAATCTTGGATTTGCCAACATCCAGAACTGTGAGAAATGAATGTTTGTTTTTTAAGCCATCCTGTCTATGATATTTTTGTTATAGCCATCCAAACAGACTAAGACAATTAGCCTGTTCAATGACAATTAGACAAAGTAATCTTGTTTCTTAGATCTTTGGGGGGGGGATATTCCCTTGGTAAGGCTAAAAATAATGGATCACTGTCCAACTACTTTAACTCCTTTTTCCTTCATCATAATCTCAAGGTAAATGATAAAACATTATGTTTACATAGGAGAATATTTTCTTAAATTTTGCTTAAGTGAATTTCTTAAAAATGACACTAAGAATGTAAAACATAAAAGTTTATTATATTAGACTTCATTAACATTAAGAACTTTGCTTCTTCAAAAAATACTTTGAAAGAGCAAATAGGCAAGATACTGTCTAGAAGAAATCTTCAATACATGTATACTCCAGTTATCTATCTAGGTAGAATTTTTTTTAATTGATAAGAAGAAAGTTTGACAATTAAATAATGGCTTAAGGATGTCAACAGCAACTTCCTACATCAATTATTGTACTTAGTGGTAAAATATTGAAAACCTTCTGGAGACAGAACACAATGCTCACTTTCACCACAGATTAGTATCCTGTGCAAAAGGTGTGAGAAAGAAAGCAAGAAAGAAAGTGAGAAAAAGAAAGAGAGAAAGCAAGGAGGGACGGAAGAGAGGAAAGAAGGAAGGAGGGAAGGAGGAAGAGAGAAATGAAGGAAAGGAGAAGTGAAGGATGAATTCAAAAGAGAGGTCTGGAAAGACAAAAAAGAAGGGTTGGAAAGAAAGAAACCTGACTGTTATAGAGGTCATGATTGTGTATTTTGGAAGTCCCAAAGAGTTGACAGAAGAAAAATTTTAATTTACAAGTAAAATTTGAAGATGACAAAAACAGCTACTATGATAATGATTATATTTCTTAATGTTAGCAACAAAAAGTACAAGACAAATTTGAAAAACATTATTATTTAAAATGGCACAAAAAGTCACTTAAGAATAAGCCTAGAAAACAATATACGCAGATGCTAAACAGAAAACCTTACAGAAATTTAAGTCCATACTGTTTGGGGGGAAGTACATATATTGCTCAAGAGTCTATAATAGAACAGAATCCATTCCATTGAGTTTTAAAGCAGAAAATGCTTTATTACAATGAATTAAAAAGCTAACAAGAATATTACTTGGAGAAAAGAAATTCCAGGTTAGGTTTCTGAGAATTTTTGCAAAGCCGTATTTTATGATCAGGACACTAATAGATGTGCTGTGTCTCCAACTATCAAGAAGACACTGGCTCCAAAAGTAAACACTGAACTAATCAGAAAGTTGATATAAAGAGACTTGAGATCAGACATCTACCATAAGCAGAAAGCTGTCACTTCTGCTAACTTCTGAACTTCTGTTTACACACACACGCAATGGAATATTCAGTCTTAAAAAAAGAAGGGCATCGCAAAATGATGAATCTGGAGGTCATTATGCTAAATGAAATAAGCCAGACACAGAAAGATAAATGCTTTATTGAAAAGTTGAACTGCTAGTAACAGAGTAGGATGGCAATTACAATAGGCTGGGGTGGGGCAGAGGGGTGGTATTGATCAAAAAGACCAAGCTGTCAGTTATGAGATGAAGTTGTGGAGACCTAATGTACAGCATGGTGAATATATTAACAATAATGTATTATATCCTTGAAATTTGCTAAGAGAGTAGATCTCAAATGCCCTCAGCACACAAAAAAGGTCACAATGTGAGGTGATGGATATGTTAATTAGCTTGGGTATGGTAATCATTTCATAATGTACACATTATATAACAACATCATAATGTATACCTTAAATGTGTATAATTTTTGTTTGTCATACCTCAATCAATCTGGAAAAAACCCAAAATAATAATTTCAATTCTATATAAATCAGCATCATTTTGGCAGTTGGAAATCCTGCTTTAATGCTTTAAATCATTAGTTCTCAAGTCGCAGTCGGAACAAGAATATATCGTCATTATTACTTAACATTGTTTTAGATGTATAACAACACATTTAGAAGGAAATTTGAGGTATAAAAATTACTAATATTATTATTTCTGATGTTATGATCTTTTACTTAAAAACAGTAAAATAAATCACTATGATTGCTAGATAAAAATAAAAAGATTTACATCTCAAAGGGCATAAAAAGAATTTACAGTTATGTTTTCTAAACTAAATGCCCTAAGAAAAATCAAGACAAACTGACTAGAGTCAGGAATTCAAAAGCCTACAGTCAAGCGGACGCCTGTCTGAAGTTTAGTCAAGCTGAGGGGAAAGTTAATGTCATCTTGGGTACTAATTTGGGAAAGAAACATTTTTTTCAGAGTGTTCAGTGAGTGTTCTAAAGAAATGTGGAATGGTTGCATAACTGTATGACAGTTTCAGAATCATTTTGCAGTGGCCGTCATCAGAAAGCCTCCATAATCCCAAAGCCCCTGCTAGCTATAAAACTATTCAGTGCCTACCATGATCCACATGTGCACTATGAATGCCTGCATCCAGCCTCTTGACACCCTAAAAATGTGTTCGGACACTGGGCCGAACAGTATCATAAAGTTCCTGGGGGAACAAAGCCTCTATGACTGGATTTGCCAGAAACAGAGTACAGATAGCAAAATCAACACTAATGCCACCACTACTTCACTAAACATTCCAAATCTTAAATAAATGTACCTGATTCTCTAAACCAAAATCAAAATATGCCTATAATAAAACATAGGAAATACAGATTTTAGCTTTCCTGACTCCATAATATTCAGGCACACTAGGAATGTTGAATCTAATTTAAATGAAAATCCAGTATACCCATTTCCCGAAAGTAGTCATTCCTCAAATCTGATAGAAGGGGAGAAACATTGTTTACAAAACATTAGTTCCATACCTATTTGTAGGACAGTTGCTAACTGAGAAAGTAGTTAAAGTGGAGAATACAAGCTATGTTATGTTCAAGGACATATTGTATTTCAGACCTGATATATAAACATCAGAATTAGTAGGGACTATGGCAAATCAGAGACACTAAAAATTAGGTTTACTTTTAGTAAATACCTATGCAGAATATAGGTTAGGAAACATATTTGGCCTGTAAACTACTAATTTGCAAACTCTTCAGAGGACACTCAAGTACTTGTCCTGAAACATAATGCTCTTGGTCCTAGTCCATGATCCACCACTATTAGGTTGTATCATTTAGCCCCGCTTCCACAGTTATTTCTTATGTAAAATTACCAGGCTTGAGCTCAGGAATTCTCACACTTTGCATGTGAGAAGGTGAGTAAAGGTGTTTCATAGCATATATGCACCCCAAAAAGCAATGATAAAGAGACAGCCCTAAAAGATTTGCATGTAATAAAAGAAAAGAATACAATGCTTGGTTATTTTTAGTCATTTTGCACTTTTTAAGACTAATTTAGTTTGGCATTGAAGGAAATTAGTGTCAAACTCTAAATCAGGCTTTAAAAGTTTAAATCCAACTTGACATCTGGACAGAATGTTAGTTTTAGCTGAAGGGTATATCTTGTCTTATCATTTTCATTTTGAATTTTCATTTGTAATATATCACATTCAAAAGATATTTGGGAAAAAATGGGTATTTGATATATTAATGTTATATAAAGGTGCCAAACTATTAACTTTTATAAATGTAACTGCATAAATTCCCTCTCTTTATTTTTTAACATATGCTGTTATGTATATCCTATTGACCACAGATTGAAATATAAAATAAAGTGATTCAGTTAAGCTGCCTCTTAGTTCAAATACACTATAAAATCATAAAGTTGTTTTGATTCATTATTTGTAAATAAAGTTGTGAATTCATTATTTAAATATTTAATTCAGATTTCCAGGTCTTTATGTAAGGTCTTAGACTTATGTGAAATACTGTCCTCCAAAGTATTCATTTAAAATTTTTCACAAATTTGTTCTGACTGACATGGGAATTCAGTGGATTGGTTTCCAAGCAATTTACTTTGTCCCCATTATGCTACCTTATTTTTTTCTATAAACTTAGCACCCCATAAAATGGAGACTTACTAAAAAGTGACTTAAAATCTCATTGTCAATGCCTGGAATATTTTTAGTAGGTGGGACAGCTCATGAACTTGAACCTCTCATTAAGTTAGTCCCAATCCTATATTCTGTGCTTTTTCAGTGCTTACCATAAGTTTAGAAAATTATTTGTGTAATCCTCTGTTAAATATTATCTGTTACACTGCTAGCTCTTGAAGAATAGAGCACATATTCTCACTATATTTCACTATATTTCACCATAGCACGTACTTACAGTTGAAAGAATACTTCAGACATTGCCTTTTTTCAGTAAGTATTTGTAGAAAGAATATAAGAATGGATGAATGATCGAATGTATGAGATTCCCTTTGCCTTTGTATTTAGAACTCAGCTTGGAAGTGTTGCTCTAAGTCTGGTAGACAACTTTCCAGGCAGGCAGATTTTGATACAAGAATGTACAGGACTTCACTTGGGGGAATTCAGAAGTTTTGTTTTGTATTTCAAATTGTAAAAGCAACAAAGTCCATATGGGTAAGGGTGAGCTCACTCAGTAAAGCACAGCTTGCCTGATTTATTACCTGATTTATTTAGGTCATTGGGCCCTTAATACCAGGTGCTTTAGTTGGTATTTTATTGACTCTCACAAATCTTTTCCCTCTTTATTCTTTTCAGAATAACATCCAGGGTCACAAAAGGAATCATTATGGGATGAACTTCTCTGAAATCCTATAGCCTACTGGCAATTTCTCTCAGGCTCTCAATTTGGATTTGGTTGGTTGATTAGATAACCATTGATCATGGTTATATATTTCAGAACTGCTGAATATAGGTTCAAACCCAGTGCTATAGTTGACTACGTCAATGAATAAAGAGAAATGGGGTCTGTATAGTACAAGAGTTATCTTCCTGAATTGGAAGGGAGAAAAAAATAATCAATGAAAGCATGGCAAACAGTGACTAAGCAGAAAGCGTAAACAGTCTGTGCAGGAAATACTGTGACCCCAGGAATCATGTTTGCTCAGAACTAGAGGAAAACAGCACTGAAAAGTAAAAATGCCTCACACTCTGTTAGGTTAACAACTGGCAGAAACTGGGATTTCAAAAAGAAATACCACAAATTTGAGGAAGAATGTGCTCAACACAAAGACTCTCTTGTCCCTTAGAAAAGTCTGTTTTTTTCTTAGAGGAATAAATGGAAGACCAGTAAGTAGTACTGGTCCTTAATATATTCGAGAGGGAATAGATGAGTATTTTAAACATTCATGTTACATTTGACAGATGTAAGAAGGTAAATAGGGGAAGAAAATGCAATAGAACAGAAATTCCAGTCAAGTTGTCCATTGCACAGAAACAGCGGTAAGCCTTTTTACCACAAAGAAGAGGTAAAAGGTATTCACACCTTGAAAAAGTAAAGGCTCACAGCTTGAAAAAAAAATGTAAAAGTATAAGATCTAGAGAGATTTGAGGAAGAACAGGTATTAGAGGATAAAGCCTAAAGATGCATTAAAAAATACCTCCAAGTTTAACAATCTCTTTGAAGACATTTTGTAATTCCAAGAAATGGAGAAAAAAGTGAGATTTGTTCCTGGGATATGAGAGAGAAAGTAGAGGAATTTTTTCCCTAACATTGAGAGTTCTCATTCAGTTCAGCACTGAAGTACAGAAAGACAGGAGTCAAAATAAAATAAAAGGGGAAAAGTTCCAGACAAGTGCTGCAGAGACAAGAGTCTGAGGGGGAACCCCATCCTTCCCAGGCAATGGGAAGACAGGACCCCAATTCATCACCTGATAGAAGAATTTTGTCGACTGAAATTTTTGCTCACACATTTTAGATTCTAATTCATGCATCAAAGAAACAACTATTTAGTGATTATGAGAGCAAGAATGCTTTTGTTATTTTTTTGTCTACATTTGTTTCTCTACTCTCTTCCCCCCCAAAATTAAACTTCTTTGATGGTCTGTGGCTGACAAATGTAGGTAATCATTTCTCAGATGGAAATGCCCATCTAAGAATCACTGCAGAGCTTTAAAAAAATACAAATGTCAAGTTTGAGTACTGACCTCAACCAGGCATATAAGTCTTAGTCTGCTCAGGCTGCTATATAATAAAATACCATTAACTAGATGGCTTATAAATGACAGAAATTTATTTCTCACAATTCTGGAGGCTGGAAGACCAGCATGGTTGCATAATGGTGAGAGCCCTCTTTCAGGTTGTAGACTCCTGGTCTCCTCCTTATTTCCTCACATGTTGGGAAGAGAGTAGCAGACCTCTCTGGGGTCACTTTTATGAAGTCACTAATCTCACTTATGAGGACTGGACTCCACCATCATGGCCTAATTACCTCTCAAAGGTCCCACTTCTTTACACCATCACAGAGGATGTCAAGAGGCTTTCAATATATGAATTTGAGGATGAACACAAACATTCAGGTCATAATATTCCAACCATATGGAATAAACTGTGCTGGGATAAGGTGTGTGCATGTGTGTATTTAAATAGCTACAAAAGTGATTTCTATGTGAATTTCTAATTTTATACCTTATATGTTTTTGTGTATTTCAATTTTGCATCTGAAATACTATTTTGTAAACAATTTGTGCCTAGATCATAAAAGGATATAGATATTAGCATTTGTTTCTAGATAACTGACTATAATCTTCTAAATATCCTCACAGATGTACTAGTGCTGAAATGCCCTGTGTATCTTATTGACCAGCTGGCACTTCAGAAAAGTAGTTATACATGACTGACGGAACTTAAACTAACCAACATGGCAGATACTAAATGAAGAGATGACCTGATTGCTATAGAGAAAGACTCAAGTAGCTACAACTGAGTAAAATAACCTAGGTTCTGTGTAGGCACATGAGTCCAGCATATGGAGGACTAAGTTAAAGAAATGATAGTGAAGGAAATATTTTTAGAAAGATGTTTAAAGGGAGAAGAAATTTCATTTAGGAGACTTTAATTCCTCTGTAGGAATAAGAGGTTTACTTAGAAATGGGTGTTAACGTTTACTTTCTGAACATTGTCTAATGACTGACAAAGCCTTATAGTAGAAGCTTTCATAATTGACCATTACTGGAGACCGGCCCTTGGTCTCGTTGCAAGAACGAATTCAAGAATGGACATAGAAAGCCACTGAGCATTAAGAGTTTATTTGGAAAATTAGATTTTAAAGAAAGGAGAGAGAACATGCCCAAAAGTTGGGGTGCGGGCAGACCCAGAGGGTCACACAGGGAACAATAGGGAGCCTTTTTTATATGAAGAGAGATGAATATTCACCAAATGAGATTATGTTTCAAAGGGAAAAGGTAGAATCTTTCCCGGAGTTTCAGCTTATTCCATCCTCAATTCAGACAGGGGAGTTTTGTTTTTTTTTACTATATTTAGTTCTTGGAAATGTCTTGGCCTGAGGAGGCATGATTTTTACTATGTTAATAAGGTGTATAATTTATTTGGAGGTGTAGTTAACCTCAACCTCTCATCCATGTTGGAACCAGCCAGTTTGGGCCAGTCTATTACCTATTCTCTCACTCTGCATCCCACAGGAACAGCTTGTACAGAATGTGTAGAACATAAGCAAGCATCCAACCAAAGTCCTCATCCCTCTCCCTGCTTATGTCTAGCTATCAACCTTCTCTAACACTTCCACGTAATAGACATGACACATTAACCAATGCTTTATATTCTTTTTAATAGTCACGGCAGTTGGGCTATTTGAGCTCATGCACACACACACACACACACACACACACACACACATCAAGAATCATTTGTCTTTTGACTACTTATGCTAATTTTGGCACATTATTTTATTTATGTGATTTAATTAAATAATATGCAAAATGATGCATGAGTGCAGGAAAGTAGATTTATTTTGTCTATATGCACTAATTTGAATACTTTAGAGAAACTCCCTAAAGGCAAATTATTAAAAAGAAATTGTCAAATTGGTTTTGACAGAAAACTTTAAAATATTCAGAGGTGAAGGAGGAGTGAAATATATAGAAGTATTTTTATATTCAGACCGATATTTCTGTTATTTGACATAATATTAAAATAGTTTCAGGTGTACAACATACTGATTGGACATTTATACACCTTACAAAATGCTCATCATGATTAAGTGTGGTTATCACCTGTCACTGGTTATTACAGTATTACTGGCTATATTCCCCATGCTGTACCTTTCATCCCCATGACTTAAAAGATTTTTAGTTAGACACATTATTATTGATTAATTAATTTTCTTTTGTCTGAATTAAAATATTTAAATTGCATGTTTACCATCTAAATTTCTCTCTGGATCAACATTTAATATCTTCCCTAATACCTTGATTTAATTTTTTTATAATTTCATAATATCAGTATTTAAAAATATAAAATTTCACATAGATGCCTCCAAATCCTCTCCAGAGTGCCTTCCTCTTCCATAGCACATTATCATTTTAGATGCTTATTCATGCTGTTAAAATTATTGGGAGCCCTGGTTTAAGGGGAACTTATATCCAAGTTCCTCATCCTGAGAAGTTCTGATGTCAAATAAGAACCCACAAAGATACCAGACTGGAGGGTTGGAACTTTTGTTTGCAGTAGTAGAAGCTATTCATTCCCTCAGATCATTCTGTATTCTGGTTTTCTGGCTTTTCATTCACTTTCTCCCTTTGTTGTTTGATAGGGGCATACTCTCTCACCTGGGAAATATACCAACTCCTATACTTGCAAGGCCAGATGAGAACCAGAAAATGTGAAACATGTATTTACCATTCAGACCAACATTTTTTTTATTCATGTGAACAAAGCAATAGTTCTGTTACTGCATTTACAGTGTTACAGATAAGATATAAACCATTAAAAAATGCACAAAAAGAGTTCACTTATCTTGTTTCTCATACATAGTCAAGACATTAAAAATCCACATTCAAATTTAGTTTACCCCATTTATACATGGTGAAAGAATGTAGAAATTTTTGAGGAAAATCCCTACTTTTGATCTTTTTTTTTTTTTACTCTAGGCTTAGAACACTCCCAAAGTATCTAATCAAAGTATCGAATGGTGAGTGCACAGTCACTGAGTTGCCTGGGAATTTGGAGTCACAGCTCTGACCTCACTTTCTTAGGACAGCCGGTATTAGTTACTGAACACCCATGGCTTCAATTGTGTTTGTAGCTCTGACTTTAGTCCTTTTGGGGGCAACTTTCTTCTTTCCCTCAGTGACAATAAGTACAGCATGGGGAGAGCTTTAATTATCAGTCTTACCCTACTAAGTTAAAAAAACCTGAATTATGATTTGATTACTTTTAAATAACTTACCCTTTACAAGTAACCCCATAGTTTTATTTTTCTTGATGTGTTTCAAAGTCATTCATGATTCGCGGTAAAGGCAACTGAAACCACATTTCTTTGGTTCAACACCACCCACAGCATTTTGGACACTGCAGTCAATTTAAATTCCCCAAGGGTGCACTCACATGTGCTGATGAGTCACTTGGACTATATCTCCCCCATCTGTCATTCCCTCCTCTTCTACTTCCAGCAGGCCTTGTTTCATGGAGCTGTTGAGTCTTTGTGGCTATGGAGATTTCCTCCACCATTCCAAAGGCAAATAGGGTGCCATGTATTTCATCCAATAAAGAGTCACCATATTTAACTGAAACAAATATGTTTCTTCCAAAATTATGAAGCAAATTTACTAAGCTGCTTAGTCTTGGGCTTTCAGTTGTTTGTAGAGACTTTAATAAAGATTTTCTTTTATTTGCATTGCTATGCTTCTAGGACAGCACCATGCTCTTGAAATCCTGGCAGGAATCCTAAAGGTCTAGTATAAGGGGGTAATGCATAACATGTGTCAGGCTTCCTCTTCCATAGTTGACTGATTCTTGCTCTAAGTCCATGCTCAACTTCCTCTTCCACTAGGAAGAGATTCTTATCAAGAGAGTTCGAATTCCCTAACAAACACTAGAATTAGTAGACTCACTATGAGAATTCTCTAGGGGAGCCTGGATATATCTGATTACAAGGTATGAAAATCTGAGTCTCTGTCCCTGGAACTCCTATTATACTCTCAAATCTGTTGTGAGACTACTAATTTTGTATCCTAATTTATACTGTTTTATCTCATCCTTCTCAAAATATAAAGATCTTACTTAAGCTAATTACTTAAACAGTATATTTATTTTGTAATATACAGAGTTGTAAAGGAAATTTCAGTTGAAATAAATCTTTATTGTAAGCCCCAAAAAGTAATCTTCTAAGAGAGTCAAAAGAATTTGTTGTCCTTTTGATGCTATGTTTAATTGCCATTAATTTTCATGGTGGTTATGTGTACATCTAAAAAGAACTTACCTCACACTTTTTATGTTGCTTGTTATTAGGTGAAAGAATTTCCAAGTTTTTATAGAGAGAGAAAACAAAGTACTATTCTTTAAAAGCTGCAAATCTCTTACATACAAATTGTACTCATTTTATATTTGGAACATATTCTGACGTCAGTGGGAATTGTATGACAGAAACTAGTGCAGGAGCTTCAAAATAAGTCCTGTTGTTATATTAATAGGGTGGCAAAATTGTCTTCCACAATGCTCTGATGATTTGAATTATATATAGATCTCTAAGTCATAAGCATTTAAAATCATCTTCTATTATAATTAATTGTTTCATTATTCACTTTTATTTTGTTTCAATATACTCCATAGTCCCATTAGATGAATATACTTTAGAAGTTATCATTTGGGGATTCAAGAGTGAATGAATAATGTTTGAAGGGTAAGAAACCTGGACAAGGATATTATCCTGTTTAAAATAATGTCTTACCACAATTTTACAGATATAATGGAAAGGGATCATGATTCTTGAACTCCCAATCCTCCGCCAAAGAAGAGAAAATTAGAAGTTCTTTAAGAGACCTTTAGAAAATAGGTTACATAAGATAAGCATTAATATGAATGTGGCTAAGAACATTTACATTATATTACAAAATATTGTCTGCCACAAAAGTAGTATATCTCCTTGACACATTTACGATTCTTATATATACCAGAAATATTTATATGCATGGTTAGTCTTATTCCTGGTCAAAATAGAACGCTTCAAATAGAGCGTAATCTTTATAGGCTCCAGGAAATCTTTATGTATCCCCTTACACCCAAAAACATAGGAGAAGGAAGGAAGAAAGGAAATATGGGCAAAAGGAAAAGAAATAAGGCAAACTGCCTCTAACACCTCAGCCATGTCCCCTCCCAAAGTCTTGACATTTTTTTAATAGAAAAAAGTCAACAAATTTTCATGTATAACTAAAATTAACTATAATTTATCACTATTCTCAGTGAGTTAAAACACTTTTGAAAATGACTGATCAGATTTAAAATTGAGAGCAAGTTCTGATTACGGTATGTGAGGTGTTGAGTAAGGAAAAACATCATGATTCAGTTTCCTGATGACTCAGAGGAGTCTGGTACCAGAGGAGAAAAGATTGATATTCAACAGCTGTAAATTCAAAACATATGTGCTCAGTTCACATAATGTCTAATAATTCCTGATAAAGAAGATATAGTTCTATAATACTAGCATGTTTGATTTTTAGTTTTTTTGCTAATTTTACTACTTTGATAGGGAACCTAGGTGTACTTGAATTTAGAATATCAGATCAATGAAACCTATTAGCAAAATATGTTTTCCCATTATATTTTGCACAAGATATTGGAAAGGTACATTTATTGCTGACTATCAATTACTATCATTAGAAAATGAATGAATAAATTCACTTTCTTTCAAACATATATTTTGATTGCAGTTTTATTTTTATTTGACTTTGTTAATATCAATATCACTGATATACAAATGACATCTGTAGTAAATTTTGAAATCTGTTATTTAGAAAATTTTCGTACACACAAAATTAATTCTAGACATATTAAAAAATTAGTAATGTTAAAATAATATTTAAATATGAATGGTAACACATAGGGATAACTCACAAGAAATATCATTAATCACAAATATTTTCCAGAAACCAAGAACATTATAAAAAATTGTTACTAAATGTACTAAATCCAGAAGGTGGCACTCTTGTACTGTACTACGCAATGTCTTTGGTATTTCAGTAAACATGCACACACATTCAACTGTATGTATTCATATTTACAATATAAACACATAGAACTGCATGCATTTATATAGTGACTGTTCACATGGCAACATTATAACACAATTTTTATATTTATCAATTTAATATTTTGCCAGATACATGAAGTTAATATATTTCAGTAATTAACTTCAAACATATTCTTATATATGCCAAGTGATAGTATTGTTGCAAAGTTAGTGCATGAATGCACTTTGTGAATTATTTTGTTTCACTAGTTACACAATAAAGTGTTAAAGCAAAACAATTTTGTTATAAGGAATTCATATTCAAAGGTAGTGCAATATTACATAAGAAATAGAGCCTGAGGATGAAAAACATAAAATAGCTACAGACAAACATATAGTTGGAAATATTAAGACTAAAAAAAACACTATTTCAGAATAAAGTGTAAAATTTAAATGAAATATGGAAAGTCATCCTACAGATGTGAAAACGTTTTATTTGTGACAAAGCAAAATCTCTTTTTTTCTAAGTTACACAGCTGAGTTCATTCACTCATTTATTGATTTTCTATTTTCTCTTTACTTATGTGGAGACAACATGATACAGTGGACAGAGCATGGGTTTTAACATTAAACCAAGCTTGATGCACACTCTTGTCTACCTTGGACTGAGAGGTGACCTTGAGCAAGTGACTTAACCTGCCTGAGAAACCTACAGAGAATAAGGGCAGTGTTACTTAGCTTACAGAGCTGCTGTGACAGAGTCATACTTAATAAAAGTTTCTTTTATATTTTCAAGTTTTGTTCTTAAGGTAGGGTTTACAATGCTAGGTAGGAAATTCAGAAACAAGTTTACATTCTTGCTTTTCTGTTGCTTTTTTAAACCTTATTATAATACAGGAGTCTTTTCTAAGTGCTTCATGTTTTATTTTTCCAAAGGAAACATGTAAATTCAAGTGCTTATTGTTACATTCTATTTTTTGAAACATGTGATTTTCACATAAAGTACCATTTTTCTTTCTTCCTGTGCAAAAATAAAAATTAGAATTGTGCCATTTTTCTTCTTGCCAAGTCACTAAAGAAATCTGACATAATTTACATTTGTATTCCTATTAAAAAGTATTTCAGATTGGGTTGACAATATGTTTTATGGCCTGATTACCTTCCTAGAAGCTTTATAGTTGCATCTGTGGTTTGTTTTTTAAAATACAAATGTATGCTCAAGCTGCTATAATTGAGTATAAGTGAGACATTTCAAAACCTGAATTAGATGTAAATCCCCCAGACTACAAAGTACTGTTATTGTTCTAGATGTCTCCTGCATAATTCCCAATCAAAAGGAACATTAAATTGTTCAGAACAAAAACCTGAGGAAATAAAGAATGGGAATGTCAAAAAGAACTGTGAGCCATAGGGATTCACAATGGTGAGATAACCTTCAAATTACATTTTCTGTATTTTTTCTAAGAGAAAAAAACGAAGTTAAATACAGTACCCTGTTCTGGTAAGGTGGCATAGGCGTTTTAAATGACTTTCAAATAAATTAAGTTGTGTTACATTGAAGTTAAATGCTAACTCTAACTTTTAGCAATTATTTCAAGCAGAATTGTATGAAAATTATATACATTTTATTAGGTAATTCTACATATATATGGATACATGTATATATATATATATAAAATGTATCCTATTATGAAGTAAGTCAAAAATCAGGATTGTGAAAAGTATTTGATAATATAGAAGAATACTTATGACAATTTTCAGCCATCATTACACAAATATCTCTTAAGCATACTCATGGGCCGGGCCCTCTACTAAGCTGTGGGTTTGATGTCTTCCACACAGCTGACACTCAAGAGTGTGAAGGACAAAACGAAGAATTTGCCCCCTAAGAAGTCCTTCCTTTCTTCATGTGGAACAAAAACTGTAATTTCATTTGAATACTGAACCTTTCAGTGGAATGATGTGGGTGGTTTTAATACTTTCATTTACAAATATTCTAATACCTGAACAACAGGCATATAATATCATTTGATAAATAGAAGAAAATAAACATAGGCCCGTGTGCACACATACACTGTACACATGTGCATGCACACACACACACACACACACACACACACATGCATACATAGACGACTGCTTTTACATCTGAAGCCACAGATGTCATCAGAGTTCAGATACCAAGTGAGGAAGGAAATAATCCTACATCAACTGTAGGATAGGCTATGTCATCAGAAGCCATAAAAACATCAAGGAAGCAGATACAAACCCAACCACAAATTTGCTCTAATAAATGTTAGTCTGAAGTTAACAAAAAACATTAAATCCAGTGACCCTGTAATTCATGCAGTCTGATTGCTATTTGAATCCTCCCTCTTCTTCATAACTTTCTCTCCTCTCCAAATAAACACTTGATATATTCTTTAATCTACTCTCATTTCCTTCTCTATTAAAATCCCTGATACATGAGGAACTAAAAAAATGTGGATTTCCGGTTTGAATGATTGCAATTCCACATCACCTCTTTCAATAAATGTTATACATGAACAGTTACTTGGCAGAGGATTTTAGTAAACACAATGGCACACAAATGAGCAGGAAACAGTGCTTATTTTATGTTAATATTTCTTAAAATTAATGTGCTTATGTCATAATATCCATTTACTGTGAGTGCTGCTTGTTAGGTTTATTTTTTCTTTAGACAGCGTAATCTTTGAACATTTTTTTCTGTTTTGAACTTGCCTACCATATTACTTACAGATTAACACACAAGTAACTCTTCAATCAATTTCCAATTCAGTTTTCAAAGTCATGTTTTAAAGCAGTTCCTCAGCTCTGCGTGTTAAAATGTCATACCCAAGCCCATCTGAATTAGAGATTAAAACAATATCAGAGGACCACAGGTTCAGAACATTACAACTGTACTTGGAAATTGCTTAGTATTTTTTTTCTTAAACATATTATTGAAATATAATTGACATGTAGAAAGCTATACATATTTAATGTATACAACTTGATAAGTTTGGGGTAAGTATACACCTGTGAAATCATCATCACCATCAAGGTCTTAGACATATCCATCACCTCCCAGTTTCCTTCTGCTCCCTCTATTATTTCTGTGTGTGTGTGTGTGTTTGTGTGTGTGTGTGTGAGGGAAGAACACTTAAGATTTATCCTCTTAGAAAAATTCAATTATATAATACAGTGTTCTTAGCTATAGGCACTAAGCTGTAGAGTAAGTCTCCAGCATTTATTTATTTTATATAAGTAAAACTTTTTACACCTTGAACATTACCTCCCTATTTGCCACTTTCCCCAGCTCCTGGGAAACACCATTCTACCTACCTCTCTGCTTCCATGTGTCTGACTATTTTAGATTTCATTTGTAAGTGAGATCAT
Organism: Smutsia gigantea; assembly: GCA_032199065.1. Lineage (NCBI taxonomy): Eukaryota > Metazoa > Chordata > Mammalia > Pholidota > Manidae > Smutsia > Smutsia gigantea. Next base: position 201,218 of record JAVSCE010019566.1, read on the forward strand.
ACAGTACTTGTTTTTCTGTGTTTTGCTTATTTCACTTAAAATAATATCCTCTAGACCCACCCATGTAGTCACAGATGGCAGGATTTCCTTGTTTTTTAAGAATGAGTAACAATTCCATTGAATCTATATACCACATTTTATCTGCTCATCCACTGACGGATATTTAGTTTTTTTCATATCTTGGCTTTTATGAAAAGTGTTGCAAGGAAATTGCTTAGATTTTTATTCAGACTTGATTTCTACTGCCTCTCAGATCTAGATAATGATTAATAATAGTATGCTCTTGAAATACTATTCATGTAATATTTTAAAAATGTCATCCTCTCACTAAGGAAATAAATGGCTCATAATTTCTCAATCAGATGGTGCTAACAATTGTATTGGTGCAATAAATGAGACTTTCCATTACTCTGATCTATTATTGTTATTGTTATTCATATACTGAGCAGCTGCTCTGGATGAGGCTCTGCTGGTACTGGTAATGCACATTCACGATCCTAATGGAAATTACCAGCTCATATTGACTGAGCAATTTGTATGTGTATAGCATTCCTTATTAATTTATCATTGTTTATAATTAATCCTGACAGCATCTCTATGAAATAGGCATTATTTATAAATATCTCCATTTTAGAGAACAGAAAGTTTATAGCGATCTGTCAAAGGTAAGAGAACCTGGCGATCCAGGATTAAATTAATTGATCTTTACCATAAAGCTAAATTATTAATTATTACGTACTACAGACAATGGGGAATGATAGGAAACTGAGTCACTGAGCTGAAGGACATTATAAATTATCTCATCCTATTTCTTTTACAAATGAAGAAAATGGAGCATAATGAATTTGTGACTTCTCTGTAGTCAGAAGCTGAGATGGCAGAATTGGAATACTACTCTGTATTTCATATTTAGCATGATTTTCTAATTAGCATTGTGCTAATTTGGAAGCAAGATCTATCCCTTTCCTTTCTATCAGGACATATCCACAACTTACCTGCTTAGTGTACCTTCAATGATTATTTTTGGAAAAAAAAATGATTCAGGAGATTTCTCCCTAAATCCTTAAGTCTCATATTTTTGAGACCTGAATACATTTATTTCTGTGACAATGAGTTCTTCATTTGTGTAAAATAAAAAAAAACTTGAATATGATGAGCTCTATTATTTTATACCCTTAAAATCCACGGCATATACTGCTATTTTTCATTCTCCTAATTGTACTTTTGGGTATTGTTGAACCTTCAGTTACCACTGAAAATAATATTTTACATCTGTACAACTAAAAGATTCATTGAAATTAACACATTTGTTCCTTTAAGTAATCTGCAGATGTACTTATTTTAAAGTTCCCTGTATAGGGGAGAAAGCAGAGTTTCAAGAGGTTACTTTCAACACTAGTCATCTAGTAAATGGTAAAACAGAAATTCAACCACAGTTTTGATTCAATGTCCATTAAATAGTCTGCTGAGTTCTGGTCTTTTAAATAAAGCAAGTTTTACTACCTATGTTGTGACTAAATGAGAAATCAGAGGCATGAGACATGAACAAAAATTGAAAAGAGCAGAATCTGCAATAAATATGGAAAAAGAAATTTAAAGTAAAATAACTGCTAATGGAAAGACTTGAAATTGCTCAGAAAAAATGGAAGTTAGCATTTCCTAATCAACCCTGCAATAGTTGGAAATTTGCCTTAAAAGGATGAGTGACTTCAGAATTTTGAAAGTTATCAGTGAAATTTAGTCATTAGATTGTTTTAGCGTTTTTCATTCAAGGTTATTAATTCACCTTCTAACCTAATTTTAATGCTTTCTCTTCATTTGTCAGTTATTAGCCTTTGTCCTAAGTTGGATTTTAATCACATTCACTTTCTTTGTCATTAGATGTCATATGCTAGGTCATGCTGTCACTTCAAAAATCAGGTGGTGAGACACCTGATGTACTTCATAAAATGTAGTGCTGATTTTGTGTGAAATTTTCCTTGCATTCTTACTTCAGTTCAAAATATTTTATAGGTTCTTTCTTGTTATAGCTTCTACATTTAGGATATAGAAATCAATATGTGTGTCTGGAAGCAAGAATGTATAGAGTATAATAATATTTTCACTGTCATAACGTCATTCTGTCAAGACAGTTTATTATGGTGAAAGTATTACTGTGGGAAAAAAACGTTTTTGTATTGCTATTCAGTACTGTTAGAAAGCCTTATGCTCTAAATAGCTGGTGATAAGACAATTTAATCTAAAGACAATATATACTCTCATAGTGGGTTTTTTTATGAAAGTTTTGACTATCAAGTTATGAGATCTCCTTTCATATGTATATGCATATTACAAATGCACATTTATAATACATTTAGGGATTTCCTTTAGGATTCTGTTGCATTTTATGGATGGATGGGTGGGTGGATGGACGTTTTCAGTAAAGTACATGAAAGTGTTGTAAAATGTAGCACAATTAGCATAAGAGTTGAAATGTATTCTCCTGTGTCACTAACCATTTGTGGTAGAAAACATACGGGAAAAAAGCACAGTGATGCTGTAAGACAGTAGTGCAGGCTCTCGAACCAGAATATCTGAATTCAATTTTAGACTTTTGGACTTGAATCAGAGTAAATTGGTTGAATTCCTTCTTTGTGTCTTAGTTTCCTCATATGCAAAATGGAGATTACTTTGCAGATAGGGGATATATTATGGAACTAATTCAAACATGAATTTTGGTCATTTGTAGATAAACTGCTTACAATAATTTCTGGCAAAAAATGTAATCACTCCATATATGTTAGCTTTGTTGTTATTGTTATTACATATTAATAGTTTTGTTTTTTTAATTCATTTTTCCTCACTGAAGGGCATGCGTAAATGATAAGCCAACCTGGGCTCTGAGTCTTGGAGCATTTTTCCTGATTTTGTCTCTGCCTCCTACCTTTTGCCTACCTTGGGGTGCTCTGGAAATGCGTCTCTAGCAACCTGCTTAGGTAAGTGGCACAGTTCCTGTTTCTCACAGTCTGTAAGAGGACTTTTGTACCAAAAGGAGCAAGGGCTTTTCAGATCTCACAATATGCCATTTATACATTTTAAATAAGAAAGCCTTGAAAGGAACATGATATGTGAACATTACAACTCAGTGTAGGCTGGTAAGTATTCACAGACACCAAAGGAGATATGAAGAAATAGTCTGCAGTCTATAACCTTCATTTCCCTTTTTTTGGAAGTTATTTTTTAGGATTAGTACTGTCTGTTGTTTCTCTTGAGGGGGAGATGGACTCTCCACAGAAGTCAGCCCTCTGTCCTGTACCTGAATATTGACACTCTAATGTCACTGATGAGCATTGTAAGAGTTGTTTTATTTTTTTTTTTGGCTCTGGGTCAGCTCTTCAAATGACCATGACTTTATTCTGAGCAGAAGTGCTGAAGAAAGCTTCATTACTGGTAGATAAAGTGCAGCGCCATCATTCATTTTTTAATTTAGGCTCTGCTTAGAGTGTTGGAGGTTGTAATCAATTACATTAACACATGATGCAATTTGACTCATTTGAGCAATTTCAATCAGGATTTCATCCTCATCATCGTGCTGAGACTGCTGGATTGAAAGTAAATAATGACCTTTGGATTGCAACAATGGATGTTGTCTTTCATGATTTTGTTGGACCTTTTGGCAGCATTTGATGCAGTTAATTGTGACATTTTATTGGCTGGTTTATTGATGTGGGGAGGATTTTCTTAAAAAAAACAGTTCAAAGTACTATCTCTTAGTGATCTATTCAAATGTCTGCTCAGGAAGGTCATTTGATCACTACAAGACTGAGAGTGATTTTTTGTTCTACTGTCCTCTTTTTATTTTCTACAAATTTACTTTCTTATGCATGAGTGTTTGGTAGTTTGTGACTTTATAGAATGCCTTAGACAGTTTTTAACATCTCAGGATGAAAAATTAGAGAAGTGTGTTTGTTCCCAAAATACCTTATGATGTTGGCCAATTGTTATGCTCCATTACTTAATTATTGAGGAACAACTCTAGCTTCTAATACTGTTACCTATAGGGGGAGTAAACTTACACAGCATATACACACACTTACAGAGATATAAACACAAAGATGTTTAAGCTAGGAAATATAAAACAAAGTAGACTTCTCTAAATCAAGCCATTTTCAGAGGAGTCCAAGAATAAACGTGACCCACCTAACAGTAAGGTAGTCTTTGACACTCAGATTTTACATACCTAAGGAGCCTAACTGCACTGATGTTAGAGTTTCAAATGTGCAGAAAGCAGCTGGAAACTACTCGATATCATTGTTTAGCTAACAGGTACAGCTAAAATACTTATGTCTTTGTATTTTGTAATTCTGACATGCTGGCAAATCATGACAAGCTGGAAATTTAAGTGAATGTTGGAAAATCACAAATTGTCAAATACAGAAGTATGGTTCTGGAATAAAATGGTTAGCAGTGGGCCTATAGATGATTCTTTCACTTCACTGGAGGAATGTCTGCAGGAAAGAAGCAAGGAATACAGCCTAGTCATCTCTTGCAGTCTGTAAGAAACCTTTTGCAAACACAGTAAGTATTTGCTAGAGGAAGAGCCCTTATTTTTGGAATGCAACTAGCAGGATGTACCTGTCTGAATTACTTAACATAAACATACTTAGCATGTATGGATTTACAAACATGGCTCTCTGGTAAAAGTACTGTATGCCACACAAATATCAGTATAAAATGGAGATAGCTCATAATTAAAAGGGCTCCCTTCATTTTTCTTTCTTTTTTTTTTTCTTGTAGTGTATTTGATGTAGCTGCAGACATTATTTAGAGACTTCATATGCTACTCTGGACCAGAACGGGCTCTCACACAGCAAAAAAAAGACATAACAGCTGCAGTGCATTCCTAGACTTCTCTCTGCTTTGCTCTTACATCATGATTATTTCTATGCTTGAATTTTTTCATAAACTTCAATCTCTGCTTGTGTGTCTGATTCAATGGTGCAGCTCGTTGTGTTAGTGTCCTTCCTTAGAGGATGTCTAAGAAATTATGTTTTTACTTATTCTGTACACCTTTTTCTGGAACTTAATGGAGTGCATATTCCATGAAATTCCATGGGAAAGAACATGAAATTAGATACTGAATGTGATTCAAGGAGAATTGTTTTAAATGAGTTTGGGATTTTAGGCTAATGAAGATCCTTAGGTGAGTTGGTTCTTTTAGTGATAGCAGCACTGGTATAAACCACTCTAGAAAATAGCATATTGTAATTTGTCTTTGGTAAGTAATTCTGGATATTTATCCAGCAATTTAATTTTCAGATCATATCTTTCCTTATATTTATTCTAAATAAATCTCTTTCTGACATCAATTTCTTTGTATTTGTCATTTATATTATCCTCTTGGTCAAACATGAACCACCTTACTCCCTAGTTTTCTGCCATTTAAATTCCCTAAACCTAAATATTGTTTAAGCCAACTTTCTCCCTTTCCAATCTTACTTCTGAATGTAATCAGACAAAAATCACATGACCATGATCAAAGGAACCTCAATTTTATACAGCAGTCCTTCTAGGTCCTTCAGTCATTGATAATCAAAGCCCTCACCTCACAGACCCCTTCTCACAAACCACACAATCTTTCCTCCTAAGTCACTAATAGGTTTAATGGAGGTGCAAACTCTATCACTATTTTACCCTTATTTCCCCCAAAATTGTCTGCATTATAATATGGCCTCCCCCTGGTCTATCCTGTGTACCTAATAAAGTACTTCCTTTCTCTAAATAGTACTAGTCCTTAGGAGTGGTCAACAGTGTTCATTAATCACCAGTCTCATATTTATGCTTTAGCACTTTGCCCATCATTCCACTTACATAAATCTCCTGGTAGCAAAGACATCTTAGTTTCCAGTTTCAATAGTTGATGATGTCGCTTGGTACTACCAGCTTCCCTTGGGTCATTTAATGTTTTTGATCATTCATCTTTCATCTTGCTTCTATGATAAAACTATTGGTCTTTCCTCTAACTTCTCTGTGTGCTTATTGTCAGTTTCCTTCTTGGATCCTCATCTCAGTTTAGCTCCTTGATCATTAGTACCTCTTGGATTCTATTATGACCTGCTGTCATTCTACTTTATTTATATTCTATGTTATTTTAAGCCTACTCATGGCTTAAGGTTTGTAACCCTTAAATCCCTCTTTCTTACTATTGCTTTGCTCCTGAAATGCAGTCCCAAATTTCTAATCATATGCTGTCTCCACTTTGACTTCCTTATTTTGCTCAAAACTTCACTCATCAGGTGTTGCCCTCAAAACCTACACGTGAAGATACCATCCATCATTCCACTCAGTTATATAAGCAGAAGCCCAGAAATAATCTAGAGAAAAGGTTCCCATTGCACTGAGCCTCAGATTGGTTCTAGATGTGCCTGGATATTGTTCATCTCTGTCCTATTGTCAGGTGATTATCTCTTGTCAAAGCTATGCTATTTACCTCAATGTGTTATAAAACATAATTATTTTGTTTGTATTTCATGATGTAAAAAAGGCCTATATCTTTTTTAAACCATTTCTGGTATCTTAAGAAATCATTAAATTTGGTCAAATCATGTCTGAAATATGTCTCAAAAATGCTTCCTATTTCCTATCACACAACCTCCCCTACCAATTCTTTTGCTAAGAACCTTTTCATGTCTACCCTGGATTATAGCCACCGCCATTTAATTAGCCAAACTCAGTTCAATCTTCATAGTGCTTCCAGAGAACTCTTTAAACCTAGCATTCCATTTCTTTATTTAAAAATATTCCAAATATTGTTATCAAAATTTTAAAGACCAAAACATTTGGCTAGATATAAAAAACCTTCAAGTTATAAAACCTGATTGTATCCGCAGCCTGACTCAGTAACTAAATGTTCTATCAATAGTTGGTTCATAACTCTTTTCAAGGATGACTTCACTTATTTTCCCAAACTGGAAGGGACATCATAGCATCATTGTATAATACCTGTTGCAATAGTATTCACTCGGCAATGTTTCTTTATATTTGCCCATGATCCAAATACACTGTAGTCCTCCCCAAAACTGTGAACCTACATGAATGAGTGAGTACATAAGCATTAAAATGAATTTTTATTTATAAATTAGTAAATTATATAAAAGTCTAAATATATAGACCATTTGTTTTAGAAAGTCGGTTCTTTTTTATCATTTGGCTATGCTATTAGCTGTATCAGTTTATTCTCCTACCAACCATGCCAGTGCATGCTCATTTCCCCTAACATCTGTCAACATTCATTTTCTATTTTGTTTGTTTTTGCTTTACAAACCACTATAGAAATGACCAGATTTCTAAGCAAACAGTAAAATAATTTGGAAAGTAGAATTTGAGAATAGAATTTGAACTTGGAAACTGGGGTGAGTTTTTGTTAGCAAGGAGTAAAATCATTAGGGCTCATATTAGAGAATCCATGTAGGAAGAGGGAGAACATGAGCATGGCACAGGAAAATGAATACTTTTGGAACAGAGATAAAGAAGAAAGGCATTTCAGGAGGAACAGGGTACAGAAACATATACAGAAACAAAAAAAAGAGACTTATTAGAAAAATTTAAAAGACAAGCTAGAGTATGTTTCGATTGTCTATTAAATAGAAGTAAAATTCATTATTTATAGTAACCTCTGTCACAAAGGGTCCAGTTTTTTTTCTTAATATGCATAATTAGTTCACTATTCCTACACCAATGTGTTAAAATCCTTCATCTTCCAATTCCAATCTACCTTATATTTAAAACCTTCCTCTTACTTAATTTTAGTTCCATAAAAGAGAATAATTTGTTTTCACATGATAATAAAATTAAATACTTTAAGGTTTATAGCTTATTTTTTTCTTGTTATTAAAAATAGCAAATGTTAATGATAGAAAATTAGGGAAACATAAACAATAAAAAAGAAAGCCATTGCATATAATTTCTTCACCCTAAATTATTCACTGCTAGCAATTAATGTATTTCTTTTAGGTCTTCCTAAATAATTTTTTAAATCAATAGACTAAATGTTTTGTAGTACATTTGAGCTTCTACTTAAGTTTTTGTTTAATTTTATAAGCAGCAAACTTTAGGTATAAAAATATGGTAGACAAAGGAAAATTCTATTGGCATTTGTGTGATAAATAAGGAAGTGATGGCGGCTCAGGGAGGAAGAAGGGTAATAAGTTCCTTATGAATCCTATGAGACTCAAGGAAGACAAGGGAAAGGGTAGGTTGGGGATTAAAGGTTTATTTTTCATGGCTCAGTCTCTCTTCACGCCGCCAGCACTCTGCTCCAAACCGTGGCTGCTGGACTCTTTCCCCACCAGCGTTTCCTGGCCCCTCCTGCTCCCTCTCTCTGGCTGCGGTGCACTTTGCTTCCCCCCTCCCTTTCCGGGAGGAATTCCGTGGGTGGGTCCCTGGTGACTTGAAGGTGCCTAACCAATTACATATCAGGAAAGGAGGGGAGGCGAGAATGGCTGCTGTTGTCCACCCCTCACCCAAGACCTGCCAATCCCATGAGCACCCTGCAGCCCTGCTATGGTAAACATCACAGTGCTGTGCAAACAGGCCCTTATATGCATACCACTAACAAGGCCGGGCAGGAATTCTGGTTGAACACTTCCATTGACCCCCACAGTGATGTAACTCACCTTCTTTTGAAAATTGTAAGAGAAGGCTGAAATAACCTTTTCAACCCCATAAAAGATTTGTCATTGTAAAGTTCTTAGTAATTAAAACTATCCTTATAAAACTATTAATACTTTCATATGTTCTACTTATATTCTAAAACTTTGAAAGAATTAGACCATACGAAATGCTAATAACGTTAAATAAAGTTTGAACTAGCACTTATTTAATGTCACTTCATTTTATTTTGAAATAAGAATATTAAGTCTAAGGGAATTCCTAAATTTATATCTATTTGAGATTTTCATATTCAAATGTTGATTAAATTAGCCTTGTCAAGAAAACAATTGTTAGGTTTAAAGACAAGAACTTATCACTAGCCTTTTGTCATTTTAACAAGTTAATTCTCTAAACACTTAAAGCATTTTTTTAAATCCCACTTGTTCATAGATAGCAAGAATATCTTATGTATAACTAAAGGATGCAGATGCTTTTAATTTATAATTAAAGAAAAAGGAAAGGGTACACTAATGTATGGAAAAGGTCTTATTTAGTTAATGCCAATTTTATGATCCAGATGAAATTTATCTTCTAATGATGCAATTATTTCTCTTCATTTACATTTAGAAAATAGAATAAAATTATTATTTTACTGAGGATTTAGCTACATATAATATTTGTAGTTAACATGATTATGATTTACTATGTTGGTTTTATAATGACTGAAGTTACTCAAGTATCCAATCATGTTTATAAAATTATTCTGGAAGCAAGTTCCAATTTAACTCCAAACAAGTGGCTGACACCTAGAATGAAATATCCTCTAATTAACACCTAGGACAGGTGAAATAATGCTAGTGAATATGACCAATAAGTTATCACATAACCTCCTATTGGCAGAAGATATTGAAAAAAAAGTAATTCACACTTCGACTATGAGAAATATAATAGTGCACTTTAAAAGAAATAGGTTTTGTTACAAAAAGTACCTATGTTTTCCTGAGAATATGTTTCTTTGGGACTGTATATCATAACATCATAAGTGTAATGACAGATTAAGAGTGTTCAAGTAAAAATATAAATAGGGCATATAATCACCTACGTTCAATTTCCCAAAAACCTTTACACAGTAATATGTTACTTCTGTTGTTTAAAATTAAGCATAAGTAATTTGTTTTTTATTTCAACATGCTCAATACTCTAAAAGAAACTTCAAAAAGCACCCTGCAGAAATACATGTGATCCTTTCAAAAGGATAGTGTCTTAAGTACTTTGATTTAAAAAAGCTTATTTAGGTAGAACATGTTTATAGTAAGGCCAAGATTAAAGTTTTTATTTAAATATGCTCAGTTAAAAGTTTAACTGTATTTTATAAATCACAAACTACATCTTTTTGTGCCTTGTTTCACAGGCAGAGAACTTAACATGTATCTGTTAATACACAGTCAATACCATAACACCAATTGCTTTAGCTGGTCTACAAATTCTATCTTCTGTATATAGTTCTTAAACGTATAGTGATAGGAAAATATCCTTAGTGAACTACATTCTACAGAAAATGTGTCCATTTTAATTGTGTTTCATGCATGACAAATCCAAAAGAACTAAAGAAATCCACTTTAATACATAAATATTTTTTCAAAACAAAAACAGTATACACGCAGAGTAGAAATGAAATTATTTGGAAGGTTAGGTATTAGAGCTAACTCATGAAATAGGAATTTCTATTTTCTTTTGAAAAATTATGATGATAGGATATTAAAATACAATTTGCCTACAAACACTGTTTCTTACTTAACCACATAGGTCAATAAAGTTCATGTTAATCTTATCTAAGGAAAATTATATATTTTATATATAAAATTTACACTTAAGAAATGATTTATACTTAAGAAATATGTTACATAATATATCTAAGTAAGCTGATAGTATATGTATTAGGAAATAGGCACACACATCTTTATTATTCACATCTATGGGGCTTTCTGCCATCACAAAATTCCCCAGAAGATGTCAATGCAAGGCTGTAAGAAATTACATTCCAAATGGAAAACTAAACTAAATTAATGAAAGTCTGTGGGAACATCAAGGATACAGTAATATCAGTACCACATGACATGGTCCCAGTGATGCCTGCAGGGAGACTGTTAGGACAAAACAATTTTTTAAAAAGTTAGTTTATATATTAAAAGATATATTGGCAAAAATTAAAAATCACCATATAACTGAAAAACACACTGTACATACACAAAGGTCTGTTAAAAAATTCATAAATAATTTTCCTTCTAAATATAGCAATGACATTAAAATTGTCAAAATAAGAGAATGACTGGGGAAGCTATATTTGAAAAGTAGGTGATTGAATATAATTTGTATTTCTGAAAATAAATATTATGACAATTTTAATTTTCTTTTGAGTGTGTATGCACACATACATATGCATTTATAAAAGAAATTGAGGCTTCATTTTACAACAAAGACATGCCACAATCTGGCAATTCATGCAACTGTGTAGTGACCTCACAGGACCATTTTTAGAGGTCCTGGTCCATGGAAAAGCTTCATATCTGTTTAATACTTGTTCTCCCCGGGCTCTTTAAAAATCTTTTCTAGATCATATGAACCTATTTGCCAAATCATAAATTAATTATGGCAGAAAGAATGGAAATCCAGAATATTTTTTGTATATAAAGAAACCATGCTGTAAATTTACTAGTCAGTGACAAGGTTAGAGCTAGAGAATAGCCTAAAATGTAAGCAAGAAAGAAAAAAAAATACTAGGAAGATATATACTTCTCTTAGCTACGCACTTTAATAAGAAAAAGCTCCAAATGTGCTTATAACTCTCTGAATAAAATCAAGAATAGATATATTGAAGGCAGCTAGTTGTAATAAAATTTCTCAACCAAAACTCCACTGTATGTTACATTTGAGAAATGTGGACATACAATGAGTTATTTACAGCCCTCTATAAATGGTTTAGTTTGCATGTTGTATTTGTATAACAAAAAATAATTTTTTCAGTGAAATAGAAAATTGTTACTTAATAATTCATATCTCAGGTTTCTGTTTAAGTGTGAGACTGAGTTTACATTTCTGAGTTAGAGATATTATATAACTGCCAAAATGTTCTCACATAGTGTAAAACATGTGATGAACATTTAAACATCCTTCTAGTAGCAGTTTATAGTAAATGTGATTAAGTATTGCTGAAACAAACATCAACAGAGGAGGACATTTGGTCAGTGCAGAAAGTGTAAATATTTTGATCGCTGTTAGCAACATTATAAAATCACAAAAATGAAGAATCTTACTAGGAAAAATAGCTGAGTTTACACTGGTGAAGTTTCTTCTGAAAATACATATTTCCAATCTCCCAATAATTTCATTGCTAATCAGGATTTTGGTTAATTGTTTAATTCTGTGGGTCTACTATGTATGCTCTACCATCAGAACTTCCAATATCTAGCACATTCTGAACAAGGCCAGTATTTTACTGAATGTACTATCAAATAGTCGTCCTTCTCAATTGTTAGAATCATTCAAAGACTTCACTTTTAGATATTTCTTACCTATACTCTGATATAACATTGATTTTGATGATTATCACAGTATATATTTTATTCACTCACTATGAACTTTTTTATACTTTAAACTTGAGTACAGTTGCTTTATTTGATAGAAAACTGGTGTTTCCTACAAGACATACTGATCTGAGATAAGGATGAACATTTCGGGGCTGGATTTGAGAGGTTAGTATCCCCTCATCTTATGTCCATCTCCTAAATTCTGAGATGATCTAATTTTCTACTCTTTCATTCAGACACCTTTTCAGTTACATAATGAAAAACAAACAGAATTGAAGTTTTTGAACACACAAGGCTGTATAAAGTATGATCAACACACACATCCCCAAAATTCTTGTTTAATTGGACATCATTCTGAGTGAACAATAAAATAACTATATATTCTCAAAGCAGTTTACAGTATTTATTTCACTGATTCATTATTTCATTTGTATTTATTTCAAACATTACAATTTGTTACCACCACATCCTTGTCTACAGAATTCACCTAAATAAATGTTAAAACAAAATTAAAATTGGTTGTATCAAATTAATGAAAAAACAAAATTAATTAAATAGTAATACCCTAATAGTAGTTTATGGGGGGGTATCTTTGTCATGATGGCAAATTTTCACTATATCCTTTTCCTTTATCTTGTTCATGAACAGATTTTGGTATCAAATATATATTTATGAATTTGTTAATGTATCTGCTCCCATAAAATCATCTCAGATAATTATATTAAAATGATATAACACACCCAAAGATATTAAAAAGCAGACAGTCAGTGTTTGCTGGGGTTATTTTTTTTCCATCAGGCAATGTATACATATTATTTTATTTAATTATCAAAACAGAAGATAAATTAATGATGTACATATTCTTTCATTTTACAGAAAAGGAAAGGCATCATCCTTGTTTAAAAAACTTGCTCAAAGTTTCAAAGGCCATTCATACTAAAATATATAGCTCTATTACTTAATCATACCCCATCCAAAAGAATAAATATAAAAATCAATAATAAAGAGGTAGGGAGAGGAAAAAATCCTGCTGAGGAACTCATTAGTTATAAAATGCAAAATTTAGGTCTCAGCATCTAAAAATATAAAACTAATATCTACCAGAACTAGGTACATAGCTATCACCTTATATATTCTCCAGGTTTAGTTAATAAACACTTTCCTTTTGAACATTCCTTTTCTTAACTAAACTTTTGATAGGAGCAGCTTAGTACAAAATTAAGTTGAAATCTGGGGAAAAAAATCTACACAAGACACATTTTGTTGATATAGGCTTAAAACGATTTACGTCTTCTTAATACCAAGTATATAGACAATGTAAGCAATGTTTTATTGACAAGGTGAGTGCATTTGAGCTATATTCTGGTCTTAAAGGACAGTGCTAGAGATACATATGCTTGCATGTAAGCAACATGAATCTGACCTTTTCTTTATAAGCAGTGGATAAATAAGATTAAGCATCCAAATAAGTGATGTTAACATACTATGCAAGGAAGCCTTATCCTGGAATCCCCTAAGGGTGGTACTGTGTTGATGCTTCAGTATTTTTCCTTCTCTATTTGATATTCAAGGGATCAAAAATAGAGTTTCAAAGAGCAACATTAAAGTGATACAAGATGTTCAACCCAAAGGTTATGAAAAATGATTTTATGAAGAAAATCAAAGGTGCTCTATTTGCAAGCGAGACTATTTCAGAGCTATGAAAGAATTTCTTTAGACTCAGAAGATGAAATATGTGTATACAAAATGAATATCAGTTATGGGTAATTTTTAGTTACAAAAAATATCACTGTAATGAAGACATGTAAGACATAAATCTTTATAGCTATATAGTGTTTCATAGTTTGCAAATAAAACTTTCTATATAACAGACAATTCAGAATAAAGATGACTTGTAAGTACTTTAAAAACAATAACATTTATTGAAGATGGGAAAAACTTCCAACCAACTTTTAGGTTAGTTGCCATTTATGTTTTTAGTACCTACTTACAGATACTATGTTGGAGATTCGGAAAGTATGACTTGCCTAAAATCATAAGATCTAAACTGTCATTCACTGAATTCTGAGTCTCTAGTTCAACTTGTCTAAAATTTACTGTTGGTAATTAAAAGAACTAATGCTTAAAATGCTGTTTTTTTTTAATAATATATTCACTAATTATGTTCATGATAGACTTTTGAAGGAGATATTATTAGCTTATTAATTTATGGGTAAGGAAACTAAAGTTCACAGAAGTTGAACACTCTTCTCAATATTATTTAATAGAATCATCTTTGAAATCCAGATCTTTTAACTTGAGATCACATATTCTTCCTACTCTGCCAGATTGCTTTGCTCTATTCAGTAGCCAAATCACTGGGTTAATTCTATCACAGTGAAACTAGATTGCTGATTCCTAGTAAGTCCTTGGTTCCTTAAAGTTCCTTGTATTAAATTTGACAGGAATGGTGCCACAGGAATTAAGAATTTTAAAATTACACAAAACTCTTTATGTAACCAAATGTATTTTTTAAATGATAAAAGACAACTTTCTCATGCTTTCAGAAACAACAATGCTCAACCCTTAACCTCCCTTCATTGCCTTTACTTGCACACATTCCACACACCAGTGTGATCTGCTTCTCCCTCCCCAAATCCATTAAAAGTGTTCCTTTTTTGGGTCACTAACAACCTCTCAATTGCCAAACACAGTAACTCTACTTTCATTTTTTATCTACATGGCTGCTCTAGAGCATTTTCAGTGCTGTTCACAATCTACTTTTTTGCCTTGACTCAGCCTTTCGTTTTTTCTAATTTTAGGACTTAAACTTTTCAAACTCGTTATATGGTTCCTCTTACTCGGTACCCTTGATCTGCCAAGTCAACAGTTCAGTGGATGTTTCTGCTGGATTTCCTTTGAGAAACTCAAATATGTACAAAATCCAATTCAAAATCTACTTGTAGAATAAGGATCTTCTTCTGCTTCACAACTCTATTAAAGACAACACTGACCTCATAGATACATACATTTTTTATACATCTCTACTCTCTGCCCCCATCTCTCACTACTCTCCTGCTCATTCATTCTGCTCTGTCTGCATTATAATCTTTGCACATGCCTTTCCCATTGCCTGGAATGTTCTTCCCCAGCATCTGCATGACTCCTTCCCTTAAATCCTGCTCTCACTAGGCTTTCCATTTAAAATTCCTACTACTCTTCTACCCCATCTTCTCTCCTGCCTAATTTCCTTCCCAGTCTTTCATCATTTTTGATAGTATATTTGCATATTTGCTTAATGCCTGCATCCCCTACTAGAAATTAAGTACCATACTATCAAAGATTTTTATTAGTTTTGTCTGTTGCTCTAGCCATAGTATGCAGCATTTTGCTTAGTACATGAAACTCACTGTTGAATAAATTGCTGGAAGAATAATGACCCCTTTCTTTCACATCCTCCCCACAAAAAGACCTAAATATTATTTTCATTATGTTACTCTAATGTGACCTAATTTAGGCCTATGGCAATCATGGTTTGTTCTTCTGCAGCGTCCTTATCTAAAAGCCATCATTGACTCTTTGCTCTTTTTCCTCAGACCCAGCATCAGAGTTAACACCTGTGTTATCTTTCTAAGACACATATCTGATCCTTTTATTCTCACATAATAAAAGCATTTGCCAGAGGATAAAGGTCAAATCTGTTATCACTTTACACCAAGTTCTTCACAGTCTTCGTCCAATACGCAGTTCCATCTCACCCTCTCCTGAATTATTTCCGTATTGTAACCATACAAAAATAATTTTGTTATCTCATCACACTCTTCTTTCTCATGTGTCTCTGTCATTGCTGAGACGTTTTCCTTGCAGCAGGTTAACTGCTATTCTTTTATCCAACAAGCAAATTTCCTTTTTAGCCCACAGGTCTTCTCTTTTCTGAAATCTCTGACTCAGGAAGGCATAATTATCACACATTCTTCTTTGCTAAAATATCACTTCAGATTGTCAATATTAGTATCATCATAGTATGCTTGTGTAATTTCCTGGCCATGCTGTAATATTTACAGGGGGTTTTCAGTTACTTATAGTAAGAGTGGGAAAGTTGGAAGGTGGGAAGAACTGAAATTGCATATGTTATTGAGGTAGGAGACCCCAGGAAAACTGAAACCATGTAAAGTATGGCAAATAACTGTCTAACAGGCTGGTATGTTGTCTAAATGTTGTAACTCTGCAACTGCAGTCCAGACAACCAGCACAGGCAATAAGAGGACAGACAAAAATTAAGTGACACAATTTCAAAATAGGTTCAGGAGATATACTGAAAAGCAGTTCTTGTAAAGCTTAGTGATTAATGTGTTATTTCAACAATTTAAGAACTATTGAGCATTTTCTTTCAACTAGGACCGATGCTAAATTTTAGGGCTGCAAAGAACAGTAAGAAGCACAGACTGTCTTCAGTGACTAGAACTGGACTGTGAGGTTCTGTTCTAAACAGCAGCAAAAATGGTATCAAACAACCGAATATGAGACCTTCACAAGTTAAGTATCTTCTAATTGACCTCTGGATTACTTCTAAGAACTAGCACACTACAGGCAGTTATTAAGGACTCCCATAATGAAACAAAGGATGAGTGAAGATGTCAGGAAGAAGTACAAGCCTATTTCATTTCCCTCTGGGCTGTGACTTCCTCTGTGTTCAAAACAATGTCGTATTTATCTTTGTATTCTCAAGACTTAGAACAACTGATGGTACATATTAAGTGCACAATAAATACATACCAGGTAAAATTATTAAACAAACTGAAACCCTCAATTACTATGTTTTGCTGAATTTTACAGAGAGACACAATAACGGGCTATCAATCAACGCAACCAACAGTGCAAACACAGAGTATCCCAGGTAAAAATGGAGAAGACAGAAAATAAGATACCTAAACCACATAATCACTTCTCACTTCTTTGGTCTTCTGAGATATATCCTAAGATTTAATTTCTTTATTACACAATTTCAATATGAAAAAGTTTCCAAGCTGCTGAAAAAAACTAGGGTGTGCAAACAAAAATCAAAATAATCTATACAAAGAAATTAATACATTGTACTTTAATCACAAGAGTAATTTTGAAATGTTTGTTTTGAACTTAAGAAGGGAAAAAGGTAATAGCATTTATTCAATTAAAAATGGTATACACTTAATGATAGGATAGTTGATATTAGTCAATGTATTTTAGTGGACATAATTATGATGACTTGAATATTCACACATGAGGAATGGGTAGTCTCAGGATATCATCCTCTATATCTGATAATTTATTTTTTTCTGTTATCAGGACTTAGACATTTCTGATGCTCTATTTGGTCCATCAGAAACAAACCTATGACTTTTTATTCATTATCGTTGAGAGTCTAACAACATTTGCCTTATTTTCTTGTAAAACCCACTCCAAAGAGTAGGGGAAATATTTACATGTGTGCTGCATCCCACTTCGGGAGAAAATGTTTAGTAATATTCCAGGTTAAAAAACTATATAAATGAGACTTCCGGGAAGATGGCAGTGTGAGCAGGGCAGCAGAAACCTCCTCCCAACACTGTATTTATCTACGAAAACACAGCAAATACATATATTCCTAAAAGAGAGATGAGAATACACAGGAAAGCGCACAGCATGAAGCTACACCCGAAAGGACTCGGTACCCCAAGAGGCGGGTAAGATACGGAGCCGGGACCCGGTGGGACCTGAGCACTCCCACCCCAGCGCACCCGCGGGAGGAGAGGATTCAGAGCTGGGAGGAAGTGGAAGTACACCCCGCTAAGTAGCCAGCCCCGGTGATCTGCGCGGGGAGCGCTGACCCACATTGCGCAGTGCAGCGGAGATTGGAGAGACAGAGGGGCAGAATCTGAGCAGGGAATGCGCCAGGGTGCTTGCAGCCGGCTCCCAGGAAGGAAAAAAAAAAAAGTGCGCACTTTCTTCAGCGTTCTTAAAGAGACAGGAGCCCAGCACAGGAGCCGGATCGCCCCAGCACACTCAGCCCAGCAGGCTGGGAGTCCGGGGGAGCTTCAGACGCCTTAGCTGGCGACTGAGGAAGCGTGGCCATACTTACACTTCTCACTGAGTTCAACAGCCTCCTATTCGTTCCCACCCCTGCCAGAGCGATAAAGGACCCTGCGGAGCGGCACAGTCACAGCTGTGGAATAGTGGGGCAATAGCACCACCTACAGCATTCCCACAGAATCTACGTCCGGTTGGCATTTTTTTTTTTGTTTTTTTTGTTTTGTTTTGTTTTTGATTTTTCTTTTCTTTCTTTCTTCTTTTTTTTCTTCTCTTTTTAAAGTCTTAAAGAGCCCAGCTGACATACGTGGCAAGTATCAGTGACCAATTCCATAGCCATGAAAAGACAGAGGAATATGGTTCAGACCAAAATCAACCAGACAACCCCAGAGAGGGAGTCTGAAGGGATGGAAATGCACAGCCTCCCTGAAAAAGAATTCAGAATAAAAGTCATAACCATGCTGATGGACCTACAGAAAAATGTGCAAGAGCTGAGGGAGGAAGTGAGGGAACTGAGGAAAGACAATACAGAAATCAGACAAGCGATCGACGGGCTTAACAGCAGAATGGATGAGATGCGAGAGACTGTTAATGGAATAGAAAACAGAGAACAGGAGTACAGAGCAGCTGAGGCAGAGAGAGATAAAAGGATGTCTAGGAATGAAAGAATATTAAGAGAACTGTGTGACCAATCCAAACGGAACAATATTCGCATTATAGGAGTACCAGAGGAAGAAGAGAGAGAAAAAGGGATAGAAAGTGTCTTTGAAGAAATAATTGCTGAAAACTTTCCCTCGCTGGGGAAGGAAGTAGTCTCCAGTCCACCGAAGCTCATAGATCTCCCAACACAAGGGACCCAAGGAAGACAACACCAAGACACATAATAATTAAGATGGCAAAGATCAAAGATAAAGACAGGGTATTAAAGGCAGCTAGAGAGAGAAAAAAGATCACCTACAAAGGAAAACCCATCAGACTATCATCAGACTTCTCAACAGAAACCTTACAGGCCAGAAGAGAATGGCATGATATATTTAACGTTATGAAACAGAAGGGCCTCGAACCAAGAATATTGTATCCAGCACGATTATCATTTAAATATGATGGAGGGATTAAACAATTTCCAGATAAACGAAAGTTAAGAGAATTTGCATCTCATAAACCACCACTACAGGATATCTTAAATGGACTGCTCTAGATGGAAGCACACCTAAGGCTAAAAAGATGTCACCAGAGAAAAAAAAATCATAGCAAAGAAAGCAGACCATCCAAATACCAACTAAAGGCAAAGAATAAAACACCTATTATAGAAAGAATGGAGGAGGAGGAATAAGAAGGGAGAGAAAGAAAGAACCATCAGACTGTGTTTACAATAACTTAACAAGAAAGTTAAGTTAGATTGTTAGATAGCAAAGAAGCAACCCTTGAACCCTTGGTACCATGAATCTAAAGCCAGCAATGGCAGTAAGTACATATCTACCAATAATCACCCCAAATGTAAATGGACTGAATGCACAAATCAAAAGACACAGAGTAACAGAATAGATAAAAAAGAAAGGCCCATCTATATGCTGCCTACAAGAAACTCACCTCAAATCCAAAGATATACACAGACTAAAAGTGAAGGGATGGAAAAAGATATTTCATGCAAACAACAAAGAGAAAAAAGCAGGTGTTGCAGTACTTGTATCAGAAAAAATAGACATCAAAACGAAGAAAGTAGCAAAAGATAAAGAAGGACATTACATAATGATAAAGGGGTCAGTCCAACAAGAAGATATAACCATTATAAATATATATGCACCCAACACAGGAGCGCCAGCCTATGTGAGACAAATACTAAGAGAATTAAAGGAGGAAAAAGACGGCAATGCATTCATCTTAGGAGACTTCAACACACCACTCACTCCAGAGGACAGATCAACCAAACAGAAAATAAGTAAAGACACAGAGGCACTGAACAACACACTAGAACAGATGGACCTAACAGACATCTACAGAACTCTACACCCAAAAGCAACAGGATACACATTCTTCTCAAGTGCACATGGAACATTTTCCAGAATAGACCACATACTAGGCCACAAAAAGAACATCAGTAATTTCAAAAATATTGACATCCTACCAAACAACTTCTCAGATCACCAAGGTATAAAAGTAGAAATAAATTTTAGAAAGAAATCAAAAAGGCTCACAAATACATGGAGACTTAACAACGTTCTCCTAATTAATCAATGGGTTAATGACCAAATCAAAACAGAAATCAAAGAATATATGGAGACTAATGACAACAACAACACAAAGCCACAACTTCTGTGGGACGCAGCAAAGGCAGTTCTAAGAGGAATGTATATTGCAATCCAGGCCTATTTAAAGAAGGAAGAACATTCCCAAATGAATAGTCTAAAGACACAATGACTGAAATTGGAAGAAGAAGAACAAATGAGGCCCAAAGACACCAGAAGGAGGGACATAATAAAGATTAGAGAAGAAATAAATAAAATTGAGAAGAACAAAACAATAGAAAAAATCAGTAAAACCAAGAGCTGGTTCTTTGAAAAAATAAACAAAATAGATAAACCCCTAGCCAGACTCATTAAGAGAAAAAGAGACTCTACACACATAAACACAATCAGAAATGAGAAAGGAAAAATCACGACGGACCCCACAGAAATACAAAGAATCATAAGAAAATATTATGAGAATCTATATGCTAACAGGCTGGAAAACCTAGAAGAAATGGACAACTTCTTAGAAAAATACAACCTTCCAAGACGGACCAAGCAAGAAACAGAAAAACTAAACAGACCAATCACCAGGGACGAAATCGAATTGGTAATCAAAAAACTACCCAACAACAAAACCCACGGACCAGATGGATTCACCTCTGAATTCTACCAGACATACAGAGAAGAAATAACACCGATTCTCCTTAAAGTTTTCTAAAAAATAGAAGAAGAGGGAATACTTCCAAACTCATTCTATGAAGCCAGCATCACTCTAATACCAAAACCAGGCAAAGACCTCACCAAAAAAGAAAACGACAGACCAATATCCCTGATGAATGGAGATGCAAAAATACTCAACAAAATATTAGCAAACCGAATTCAAAAATACATCAAGAGGATCATACACCATGATCAAGTGGGATTCATCCCAGGGATGCAAGGATGGTACAACATTCGAAAATCCATCAACATCATCCACCACATCAACAAAAAGAAGAACAAAAACCTCATGATCATCTCCATAGATGCTGAAAAAGCATTTGACAAAATTCAGCATCCATTCCTGATTAAAACTCTCAACAAAATGGGTATAGACGGCAAGTACCTCAACATCATAAAGGCTATATATGACAAACCCACAGCTAACATCATACATAATGGCGGGACGCTGAAAGCTTTTTGTCTAAGATCGGGAATAAGACAGGGATGCCCACTCTCTCCACTGCTATTCAACATAGTACTGGAGGTCCTAGCCACAGCAATCAGACAAAACAAAAACATACAAGGCATCCAGATTGTTAAAGAAGAAGTCAAAATGTCACTATTTGCAGATGACATGGTACTGTACATAAAAAACCCTAAAGATTCCATTCCAAAACTACTAGAACTAATATCTGAATTCAGCAAAGTTGCAGGATACAAAATTAACACACAGAAATCTGTTGCTTTCCTATACACTAATGATGAACTAACAGAAAGAGAAATCAGAAAAACAATTCCATTCACAATTGCATCAAAAAGAATAAAATACCTAGGAATAAACCTAACGAAGGAAGTGAAAGACCTGTACTCTGAAAAGTACAAGACACTCCTAAGAGAAATTAAAGAGGACACTAACAAATGGAAATGCATCCCATGCTCTTGGCTAGGAAGAATAAATATTGTGAAAATGGCTATACTACCTAAAGCAATCTACAGATTCAATGCAATCCCTATCAAACTACCAACAGCTTTCCTCAATGAACTGGAACAAATAATTCTAAAATTCATATGGAACCACAAAAGACCCCGAATAGCCAAAGCAATCCTGAGAAGGAGGAATAAAACAGGGGGAATTACACTCCCTGACTTCAAGCTCTACTACAAAGCCACAGTAATCAAGACAATTTGGTATTGGCACAAAAACAGACCCACAGACCAGTGGAACAGAATAGAAAATCCAAACATTAACCCAAACATATACAGTCAATTAATATTTGATAAAGGAGCCTTGGATATACAATGGGGAGATGACAGCCTCTTCGCAGCTGGTGTTGGAAAAACTGGACAGCTACATGTAAGAGAATGAAACTGGACTACTGTCTAGCCCCATACACAAAGGTAAACTCAAGGTGGATCAAGGACCTGAATGTAAGTCATGAAACCTTAAAACTCTTAGAAAAAAACATAGGCAAATATCTCTTGGACATAAACATGAGCAACTTCTTCATGAACATATCTCGCCGGGCAAGGGAAACAAAAGCAAAATGAACAAGTGGAAATATATCAAGCTGCAAAGTTCTGTACAGCAAAGGACACCATCAGTAGAACAAAAAGACATCTTTCAGTATGGGAGAATATATTCATAAAAAATGTATCTGATAAAGCGTTGACATCCAAAATATATAAAGAACTCATGCACCTTAACAAACAAAAAGCAAATAATCCAATTAAGAAATGGGCAGAGGACATGAATAGACACTTCTCCAAAGAAGAAATTCAGATGGCCAACAGGCACATGAAAAGATGCTCCACATCGCTAATCATCAGAGAAATGCACATTAAAACCACAATGAGATATCACCTCACACCAGTGAGGATAGCCAACATCCAAAACACAAACACAACAAATGTTGGCGAGGATGTGGAGAAAAGGGAACCCTCCTACACTGCTGGGACTGCAAATTAGTTCAACCATTGTGGAAAGCAGTATGGAGGTTCCTCAAAGAAACTCAAAATAGAAATACCATTTGACCCAGGAATTTCACTCCTAGGAATTTACCCTAAGAATGCAGCAGCCCAATTTGAAAAGGACAGATGCTCCCCTATGTTTATTGCAGCACTATTTACAATAGCCAAGAAATGGAAGCAACCTAAGTGTCCATCAGTAAATGAATGGATAAAGAAGAGTTGGTACATATACACAATGGAATATTATTCAGCCATAAGAAGAAAACAATTCCTACCATTTGCAACAACATGGATGGAGCTAGAGGGTATTATGCTCAGTGAAATAAGCCAAGCCGAAAAAGACAAGTATCAAATGATTTCACTCATATGTGGAGTACAAAAACAAAGAAAAAATACTGAAGGAACAAAACAGCAGCAAACTCACAGAACCCAAGAACGGACTAATAGTTACCAAAGGGAAAGGGACTGGTGAAAATGGGCGGGAATGGAGGGATAAGAGGGAAAAAGGGGCATTACGATTAGCAGATATAATGTTGGGGGGGCACGGGAGGGCAGTACAACTCAGAGAAGACAAGTAGTGATTCTATAGCATCTCACTACGCTGATGGACAGTGACTGTAACGGGGTTTGTGGGGGGGACCTGATGAAGGGGTAGTTTAATAACCGTAATATTGCACATGTAATTGTAGATTAATGATAATAAAATAAATTATATTAAAAAATATATATATAAATGCTACACATAAAATTTAGGGCCAAGTTATTCTGACCAATAAAATTATTTTGACTTCATTTTACATTGTACATTAACTATCTAAACTTAAACATATTTCCCCTGAATTTAAATTCTTTCAGTACATAGTAAATCATGACTAAATACTGTTTGTAGGAAAGGCATTTGCAGACTGAAAACTGTTTTTATTTCCCTCTCTCTCCAGTTAGGTAATAATTATCAGGCCTTTAATAGAAAATGCAAATTGCTCTAAAATAATTTTTTATTAGTAAGTCAAGTATCTTGGAGATGAGTGCAGTTAACAATAACACCCCAAAAGAATAATCCTAAACTGGAATATTATTAGAAAAAAGTTACTACTCAATTATGTGTCAAGTATCCTTTACATACTAAAATATGTTAATTGAATAAAACAAATGTATGTGCCCAGACTCCAGCTATAAAGTGAATTTAGGATTTTTACAAATTTCTAAAAGAAAATTAGTGTTTTTTGGGGGACCTGGATTTTTCACAAATTTGTTCTCATTCTTTCCCTTAGCATTTCTGGATGTTTCTTAAAAAAAAAAAAAAGAATGGTTTCCAGAATGTGATGGTCATTTTCTATTGCATCTCTTGTCAGAGAAGCAATAAAATAACTTCAAACTATTCATTTCCATCAGAGAAAATGAAATGCCTCCAATGAATAGTATCTTCAGAATTTTGACAGTCAGGTTTGAGAGCAAACAATAGGCAAAGTGAAATAAAAAAGCAATGTAGAGTGAACACAGTAATTTATTCTGGTAATTGGAAAGAAAATTGCGTTCAACTGAGTACCATAATTGTTTTGAAGTCAGTAACTAAAATTTGTAATTAAACATAATTTATTTGGTACATGAATAATCATGCCTTCACTCTTCTCTGTTGGGCATCAGATTAATGTTGAGTAAATTGAAGTTACAGCAAATTATCAAACAATTTTATTTAAGTTTGAAATTATTTTTTCTTTTTTTTTTTTTACATTCTGCTTTTTTTTAATTATCATTAATTTATAATTACATGTGCAATATTACCATTATTAAACTACCCCTTCATCAGGTCCCCCCCACCAACCTCATTACAATCACTGTCCATCAGCGCAGCGAGATGCCACAGAATCACTACTTGTCCTCTCTGAGTTGCACTGCCCCCCCCTTGCCCCCTCAACATTACATCTGCCAATCGTAATGCCCCTTTTTCCCTCTTATCCCTCCCTTCC